>VZSE01008180.1:0-90084 GCA_013398275.1 Promerops cafer | reverse complement strand
CGCCGCCGCCAGGGAGGAGCGGGGAGGGGGCTTTGCCGCGGCCCCCGGCAGGGAGGACAGGCCAGCCTGGCAGCCCCCTGCGGCCACCCAGCCCCCGGCCGCACCCGCGGCCCCGCAGCGGCAGCAGCCCCGCGAGGAAGAGGAGGAGGATGCCAACAGCTACGACTCGGATGAAGGCAGTACGTACCCAGGGAGGGAGTTTCTCTGGGAAATGCGGGATTTGGAGGGGGCTGCAGGGCGGGCGTGACTCGCGTTGGAAGGCGGTGGGGCTCCAGCACGGAAAGTCCGCGGGGAACGCCCCTTCCCTGCGGGGCTTGGAGCTGGGGCGGGGATTTGAGGGGCAGGATCTGTGGTAGAATATCCTGCGTGGGAAGAGCTGCTCGGGGCCTGGAACAGGTGCTTGGATTGGAGCAGCTGATACCCTCTGTGCCTGCTCTTCGTCCCTGGGATGAAGGAGCATGAGCCTGAGCTGGTTTCCAAAAAGCCAAGACAGGAGCCAGGTGCTGAGCCCAGCCTGGGGAGGACGTGCTGTTCCTGAGCTGGAGCATCTCCTCAGGCTGGTGCAGGGTGGAATTGCTGTGGGGAGGGTTGGCAGGGTTACTCCTTTGCCTGGGGAGTGTTGGAGTCAGCTCCAAAGCCCCAGGCTGCTCTCCCTGGGCAGCCCCTGCTCTGCAGAGCTCCCGAATCCGCCCGGATCTGTGGCGGTTTGGCCGCCGCCAGCACAGTCTCACTGCATTAAACAGCTTTTACATTTGACCCGCAAATCTTTCTAATTATTACTAATCGGGGATGATTAAATGCAGTTATTGGCTGGGGTTTTAACAAAGTTTCCTCCTCCTCCCTCGCTGTCAGCCACGCTGGGAGCTCTGGAGTTCAGCCTGCTCTACGACCAGGACAACAGCTCCCTGCACTGCACCCTCATCAAGGCCAAGGCAAGAGCTCCTCTTTTTTCCCCCTTGTTCCCTGATTTAAATCCATCTGGCTCCCAGTTCCTCTGGTACAATGGGATGGAAGCCATGTGGGTGCTGGCAGAGGCTGTTCCCTTGGGAGACTCCAGGCACAGCTGCTCTTGGCTGGGGAGGGTTGGGGGGCTTTTCCTCGTGTGGCTCCAAGAGATCTGTGGGAGTGGTGATGCCCTGGAACAGTCCTCCCAAAGAAACTGTGGCTGTCCCATCCCTGGAAGTGTCCAAGGCCAGGTTGGACAGGGTTTGGAGCAGCCTGGGATAGTGGAAGATGTCCCTGCTTGTGGCAGGGGGTGGAACTGGGTGATATTTGAGGTCTCTTCCAACCCAAACCATCCTGTGATTCTAAAATTGTGATTTTTCCAGGGTCGGGTCAGATGTTTCAACACATCCTGGCACCCACAGCCGCTCAGGGCAGAGGCTCTTGGGTCACTGAACACATTTTCTCTTTGAGTTTTTCGTGGGCAGATTTTTCTCTTCCTTGGCTTTGCTGAAGGAGGATTCACATCCTGTATTTCCTTTATCCTTTTTTAGGGCTTGAAACCAATGGATTCCAATGGCCTGGCTGATCCCTATGTGAAGCTGCACCTCCTGCCCGGAGCCAGCAAGGTGAGGCTTTGCCAGGTTTGGTGCTGGGGATGGAGCAGAGGTTTCTCAAATCCCCCTCAGGTCCCTCCCTCGGATCAAATTTTCCCTGTTGATTTCTCTGCTCGCTGCTGTTTTCCCCGGGGGCTTCTCTGAACAGGGAGGATGCTCCCAGATGCTCTCCCAGACCCGAGGAACAGCTCATCCTGCAGGCAGGAATCTGCTCTGGGGTGGGGGCAAGCTCCAGAGGAGGGGCATAGCTGTTAATGCATCCCACATCATCTGCCCAAAAATCGAATTATGGCCAGGGTTGGAATTATCCATTTGCTTGGAAGCTGCAGCACGTTCTTGTTGGAGCTGTGGGGAGGGAACCGTGGGGGAAACTCTGGCTCCATCATGGGAATTCCTGGAAAATCTCCCTCCCCAGCCCAGCTGAGCTGATCTTGGTGGGCAAACCTTGAGGAAGGAATAACCAGCAGTGCTGGCTCTTTGCTTAGAGGGTGCAGCAGAGTTTTGCTCAGAGGAACCAGGAATAAAACCAGGGGAAAACTGATAATAAAATCATTGGATTGATTTTACAGCCTTGCTTTATGCATGGGGGAATCCTGATCTTGTTCGGAGGAAATCCAGGTGTGATGCTGGGAATTGCTTTGATTTGTTGCTCTCATTTGCTGATTTTTTTTTTTTTTAATTTTGAATGTTTGGTTGTAAAAGACACACAAGCAAGTGACAGCTCCTCAATTCCCCACTGTCACCTCCTTTAGACCATGAGAGCTGTGACCTGAGCCCCCACAGCCCACCCTGGGCACATTTTCCCCTCTCCTTGAGGGAATAAACCCTAGGGAGTGACAAAACCCAGGCTCTCCCGCCCACCACGTGTCACCGAGTCCCCGGTGCTTGTGCGAAGTTCCACCTTGATGCTCCCCTGGAGCTCACCATCACCCAGATGTGCCAGCTGTGACGGGGCATCCCTGGAGGAGCTGGGATTTGGGCAGGGAGGAATTCCGGGCTGTAATTCCCCGGTGTTCGTGTGACCCCCACAGTCGAATAAGCTGAGGACGAAGACGCTGCGCAACACCCGGAACCCCGTGTGGAACGAGACCCTGGTGTACCACGGCATCACCGACGAGGACATGCAGAGGAAAACCCTCAGGCAAGCCCAGCAGGAGCCCGGGGATCCCACGGAAGGGTGGGATGGGGCTGTGGGTGTCCTCACTCCGAGCACCACCCCCAGCAGTGCAGGGGAAATGCAGTTTTGGGTTAAAATCAACATGAGTTTGCTCATTTGGATGGTTCTTTCAAGGGAGGAAAACTGGCATTTTGACCTTGTTGTTGAATAGTAAATTATTGGTCATACTGTGATTTTTAGCATCACAGAGATGTGTGTCTCTGCTGATTTGACAATAGCCCAGACAGAAAAAAAAGTCCATATAAATATCTCCCAAAATTTATGGCTCTTTCCCTCCTCAGGAAACTTTGATTTCTTGCCCCATCACAAAACAAATATTAATTTTATTTTTTCCTTTTTTTTTTTTTTTGGCAAGCTAGAAATCTGGGGGCTGATTGCTTTTGGTCAGAGGAAATCCAGAATAAGGGTGGGTTTGGGGGGGCTTTTTTTTGCTTTTTCCCCTCCCCCCAGCAGTGCCCCTGCAGGGATGGGTTTGGCTCCGGAGTCGGCCTCGTTGATGTTCCCCTTTCCCCCTTCCCTCCAGGATCTCTGTGTGTGACGAGGACAAATTCGGCCACAACGAGTTTATCGGAGAAACCAGAGTTGCCTTGAAAAAGCTCAAAGCCAACCAGAAAAAGAACTTCAACATCTGCCTGGAGAGAGTAATACCAGTGAGTGTCCATGAGAATTCCTTCCGTTCCCCTCGGGACTGCAAACAAATGGCAGCTGCAGGGGCTGGAGGTGCCTGACTTCCCCGGCACCTTCAGGAGTTGCATTCCCACCTGTGCCTGGGCTGATGTGACATCCCAAGGCCAGGAGACGGGAGCGTGGTGGGAATCCACGGGAAGTGACTCCAGGGACTGCTCCTGTTGGCGCTGCCAGCCCCTGCGGATGGATGTCACCGCGGAGGAGGGGACAGGCTACTCTGCCCCCCGTTGAATCTGCTGGGGTGGGGGTTGCTGGAGCAGAGGGACGTTCCTGGGGCCCTTCCACTCCCCAGTGCAGGAGCTGGGCTGCATGTGTTCCCAGGGTGTTTTGCTGCGGGGTGGTGCCTCTCCCGGTCATTCACGGCAGCCTCCTTACCCCTTTCCCATCCCAGACGAAGCGCACCGGAACAACCGGCGCATCCCGCGGGATGGCTCTGTACGAAGAGGAGGTGAGTCCTTGGAGCACGACCAGCTCCATCCCTGCCCGCTGTCCCTCGAGTACAACCCCATCATCCATCCCATCACGGCGATCCGACATCCCCTGATATCCATCTCATCCCTCCCGCTCCGCCGCCGAGTTCTCCTGCCCCGGCTCCTCCACGCCCGCCTCTGGCGGCTCCCTCCCGCAGGTGGATCGCGGTGGGGACGTGGAGGAGCGCGGGAAGATCCTGGTGTCCCTCATGTACAGCACCCAGCAGGGCGGGCTCATCGTGGGCATCGTGCGCTGCGTGCACCTGGCGGCCATGGACGCCAACGGATACTCGGATCCCTTCGTCAAGCTGTGAGTGAGCCGGGAATGGCTCCGGCCCGGAGCGCCGTGGAGCCGCCTGCTGTCCTCGGGAGCTCCTTCCTCTGGAGCCCCGGCCCAGCAGGAGCTGTCCAGCAGCAGCGCTGGTGTGTCCCCGCTGTGGGTGGAGCTCGGGGGTGCTGACCCAGCCCTTGGCTCTGTCGCTCCCCAAATGCCCAGACCCTGCGGTTACCTCGTGGAGAATCCCGCAGTTGTTAAAGGCTGGAAAAGGCTTGGGGAGCCCAGCCTTTGACTGATCACCTTTTGTCTGCAAACGGAGGACGCGTGGGGCACGTGGGGATGGGTTTGGGGCTGCAGCCCAAGGTGGAGGTGCCCGACTTCCCCGGATCCATAGGAGTGGGATTCCCACCCGTGACTCACCAAGGGCGTGGTGGGAGGACGGGGACAGTGGAAGCGGAGGACAGGGGCTCCTTCTCTCCACCTCTGACCCACCCTGGCTGCCGGACAGAGGTGGCTCCATGTCCCTCTGTGCCCTGCTTGCTGCCCCATAAACTCACATGGCTCTGGGAACGTGGGCGAGTAAGGTTTTCATTCCGACCTCGTGAGCTGCACCACGGAGAGGTCCCTGCAGCCATTCCTGTTTTTTACCTTTGCCTTCAGAAAAAAAACCTCTGTTCTCCCTAAAAATCATTCAGTAACTCTCATGCTGAACATATTCTGCTCATCTTCTTGTCGCTCAGTGGAACCTGAGCAGTTTCCCTTCCCAGTCTCTCTTTTTTTTTGTTGCATTCTCCATTTCCACAAACAGAAGACGGTGGCTTTACATTTTTAAATCAGCTTCTAACAGAGATGTAATTAATGCCAGCCCTAAGTTGAGTTCTGGATCTGCAGCCAGGCTGCACAGCCCCAGCCCCACACTTTTCCCACATCCTCTGGAAGGTGGGAAGGGAGACTGGCCCTAAATAAATCTCTTCCAGCCCAGAAACTCACTTTTTAAGCTTATAAACTCCCACTGTTCTTGCACTTGAATTTTGAGCTGTATTCTGTTGCCCCCAGTTGGCTGAAACCCGACATGGGAAAAAAGGCCAAGCACAAGACGCAGATTAAGAAGAAAACGTTGAATCCTGAGTTTAACGAGGTATGGATGGATATTTTTTATATTATTAAATCAATTCACTGAATACTGTGTTGAGTGGAGGAGGTGGAAGACAAACTCCCCAAGGTCTGGCTCTTTGCTCAAGCTCCTTTCCCACTGCTGTGCCCAGGAATACTTTGGGAATGACTTTGCCATGGCAGCACCACACACCCTGAAAGCTCCCTGCTGCCAGCTCCGTGTCATCCCAGCTGGGGATGGGGTGGGATAAGCATTCCTGGGGGTGGAAATTGGAAATTCTCCCCTGGTGCTGCTTCGGTGGGACACCTGGAAAGGGCTCACACAGGTGCAAGGAGTGAGCTCAGCTCCTGGAAAAGAGGTGCCACAGGGAAGGAGCGTTTTTCCTTCATTAATTATATTTTAACCATCCTCTCCTTGGACTTTGAACCCAGGCTGGACAGAGATCAGGTCCAACCCCTTAACTGCAGCTTTTAGGGTGTGTCTTCCTTTGGGGTGTGACGTGGGTGCTCCCATTTCTGCAGGAGTTCTTCTATGACATCAAACACAGCGACCTGGCCAAGAAATCCCTGGACATTTCCGTCTGGGATTACGACATCGGAAAATCCAATGACTACATCGGTGAGCGATGAGCTGGAAGTCTCTGCCCTCTGGGGCAGGGGTTTGGTGCCTGGTACGGGGTTGGCTGGATGGGAGGGAGGCCTGGGTCACCTGCCCAGGTGGGATGATGGAATCTGGTGGGTGCACCCCCCACACTGCCCCACCTCCAGCATCCTGGGAGGTCTTCTGGGCAGGAAAAGCATCTCCAGGCGTTTCCATTAGATTTTTGATGCAGGAGGTGGAAAAAGCATTGCAGGGTGTGAGGTGTGTCCTCGTGGCAGGATTCTCTGGAACATCAGCGTCACCTCTGCATACAAACTCTGCTCTTCTCCCCTTTTCCCAGGCGGTTGCCAGCTGGGAATCACGGCCAAGGGCGAGCGCTTGAAACACTGGTACGAGTGTTTGAAGAACAAGGACAAGAAGATCGAGCGCTGGCACACCCTGCAGAACGAGAACCACGTCGCCAGTGATTAAAGGGAGCCTCTGCCCGGCCCTCCCCGCCCTCTGCCACGCCCCTGTAGGTCCCCGATGTCCCTGGTGTCCCGTCTTCCAGCGCAGCCACGCCTTGCTACAGCCTCTGACCCCAGGGTCCTCCGCCTCCTCCAAGCCCCCTCCATCCTCCCCTCCACTGAAAACCCCCCCAAGATCTTTTCTATTCCCCTTTATTTATTTTCAGCTGGGGGAGGGAGGCCGTCGAGTTCCCCTGGTGTGTAATTTTGGCAAGCAATAGTTCCCTCCCGACTGTTCCCCTCTCTCTATCCCCGGTCCCCGTGGCAGCGCTCCCGTCGCGTTTCTGGCGCTCTGTGTCCCTCCAGCCTCCGCTCCCCGCGGCTGCGGCGTCTCCCAGCGGCAGAGCCGAGTGCTGGGCTTGGGAGCATCAGCCTGTCCTGCTTGTGTGATCTCAATACCTCAGTTGCAATAACGAAAAAGCTCCTTGGCTTTGGTGTGGGTGTCACCGTCGCCTGGTGTCCGTGTCGTCGTGGTTAGGCCAAATCCGGTGTCGCCAGTGTCATCCTGCGAGTCCTGCTTGAGCTTCACCTCTGGTTTGGCCCACCTGAGCAATGCTGTGGCACATCCTCTGCAGAGAAGATCCACCACCAACACAACAACAGCGACAAGGAGGGTTTGGGGAGCTCTGTGCTCGCAGGGAAGCAGGTTTGGGTTGGTTTGTGTCCTTTCTGGCCGCCGCGGGCGGTTCCTTCGCCCGAGGAATTCGGGGGCTCCGCTGCTGTAGGAGCCCAGCTGTGTTTTAGGGTTGTGACTACCTCCTCTTCACCTCTGAGCTGTGTAGTAGTGACTGGCCGAGCCCTGAGGGCAGTCCCTGGGTCCCCTCAGACCCCTCCTGCTCCAAGGATTTACTGTTCCTCAGGAGGGAAGCTGAGGGAGCTGCTCCTTCCCCCCAGCCCCCTGATGTGTGCAAGGATTGTTGCTTTGAACCACCACAACGCCTGGAATCAGGCGGAACGGTCTGAGATCTTCCAAACTTGGGTTGTTTTGGTTGGGTTTCCTTTCATTTTTCCCAATTTTCTGCACAAAAACCTTTGTCCTCAGCCTGCACTTTAAGGATGGCCTGGAGCTGTTGGATCTGCCCCGGAGAGCAGGAGAGCATCGACTCTCTGCAGCTGCTGCTGGGCTCTGGAACTGGTCCCTGGCTCTGGAAAGCCCCAAGCACAGCCCTGTGGCTAGGAGCACACTCAGCACTATGGAATATACAGAATTTTTTGTCACACTGCGCATGTTGTGTGAAACCTCCCCCACCAGTCCCCTGCACCCTCTGCTGCAGCTGCTCGCTCTTTGAGTTGGATGAGTTTTGTTCTCCTGATATTTTCTTTATTTCCCCCCACCCCCAGCAGAACCTGCCCATGTGCCCTGAGTGTCCCCAGCCCTGGGTGACACAAACCCCTCCGTGCTGAGCTGGCCCCGCCTGGCAGAGGCTCCCCCTTTCTTGGATCTCCGGGTGGGAAAAGCCAGCCTGACCCACCCCAAGGGTCCAGCCAGAGCTGGGAATCCTCTTCCATCGCCCCAGGCTCCATCCTGGGATTGGGCTTGTGGCTGGAATGGAGGAGGACACCTGGAAATTTTCCCTTTTCCCATGGAATTCTTGCCTCTGTGCCAGTCAGTGTGGCATCCCTGAGCCACTCTGGACAGGACCCAGACTGAAACAATCCCGTTCTTTTGGACCCAGACTGAAACAATCCCGTTCTTTTGGACTGTTTCCCTCTGCCTCCCATGCTGAAACCTCCCTGCTCCAGGCCCAGGTGAGCTGTGGGATACTGGGATCCAGGATCAAGGGTTGGGCTCTCCCTTTTTCAACCTTTATGACTCTAAGCTGCCCCCATCCTTCCCAGAGGGATGGACCTGGCCCAAACATTCCTGTTCATATCCAGAGCAGCACTTGGGCTCGGAGCTGTGCTGGGGAAATGTGTGGCTGAGGGTAAAAAACCCTTTAAAAATCATTATTTAAGCAATTCCTTAATTTCTCCCAGTCCTGCAGCAGCCCAGCCTCCTTTGTGCAGAACAACTCACTTAAGGTTACCCTTATCCCATCCTGTATTCCCATTCCCTGTTCAGCCTGCTTTCTTTGGGAAAAGGATACTCAGATCATCTCTTTGCACCTCCAAAAATCAAGTGCAACTTGCCAATCTCCTCAGTATTGTGCAAAACCACGGCCCTGGTCTCTGCCCCTCCTCTTCTCAGTTTTTCTGATGGTAATTCCTGCCCTGAATGACTTCTTTTTGTTGTAAATAAAGCATGCACCTATGGATTGGGAATGGTGAAAAACAAACAAACAAACAAAAAAAGCAAAAAAAAGAAAATGAAAAGCCTCTTCTACTGCTGTTTGCATTCAGACTCGCATGCAGTGATTTTACAGCCAAACATCAGTTGACAACTGTTAAGAGAAAAAGAAAACCTTTCACAGGAATTAGAAATCCTCCAGTCTTCCGCTGCATGCAGCACAACATCCTCTCTTGGTGTGGTATCTAATAAAGTGAGACTATTGGAAAAGAACAAAAAAAACCCGGGTTTTTGGCTTCTTTCATTCCCTGTGGGAATAGGAACCTCATGGGGTGGGCAGAGGGCCTGGTTCTGGGAATTCCTGGTGGGTTGGGGCTGCTGGAATTGAGCTGGGCTCGAGACGTTGAGGAGTTTGGGGTGGCTAGGGGAGAGATCCTGGCTGGGGTAACAGGAATTCCTGGGATTGGGAATACCCTGGGTAAAATCGTGCAGGTTTAAATCATCCACGGGCTCCCCCTCGCTTGGTGCCTGGGGGTGAATGCCCTGAGGAAAAGCAGCAGCCGTGGTGGGAGATTTTTTTCCCTCCCAGCGCCCTCCCTCACCCCCAGTCTGGGGAGCAGGAGCCGCTCCCTCGGGGGGTGGCAGCTCCCGTTGTGCTGCTGCTCCGAGCAAGCGACGATTTCCTTTCCTTTCCTTTCCTTTCCTTTCCTTTCCTTTCCTTTCCTTTCCTTTCCTTTCCTTTCCTTTCCTTTCCTTTCCTTTCCTTTCCTTTCCTTTCCTTTCCTTTCCTTTCCTTTCCTTTCCTTTCCTTTCCTTTCCTTTCCTTTCCTTTCCTTTCCTTTCCTTTCCTTTCCTTTCCTTTCCTTTCCTTTCCTTTCCTTTCCTTTCCTTTCCTTTCCTTTCCTTTCCTTTCCTTTCCTTTCCTTTCCTTTCCTTTCCTTTCCTTTCCTTTCCTTTCCTTTCCTTTCCTTTCCTTTCCTTTCCTTTCCTTTCCTTTCCTTTCCTTTCCTTTCCTTTCCTTTCCTTTCCTTTCCTTTCCTTTCCTTTCCTTTCCTTTCCTTTCCTTTCCTTTCCTTTCCTTTCCTTTCCTTTCCTTTCCTTTCCTTTCCTTTCCTTTCCTTTCCTTTCCTTTCCTTTCCTTTCCTTTCCTTTCCTTTCCTTTCCTTTCCTTTCCTTTCCTTTCCTTTCCTTTCCTTTCCTTTCCTTTCCTTTCCTTTCCTTTCCTTTCCTTTCCTTTCCTTTCCTTTCCTTTCCTTTCCTTTCCTTTCCTTTCCTTTCCTTTCCTTTCCTTTCCTTTCCTTTCCGCGTTTTTGGGCTCCTCTCCCAGGGCAGGGCTGGTGGGGGCCCCTGGACGCAGCGGGCGGTGGCTCCGCGGAGCCCGGGGTGGGGACATCGCCCCTCGGGGACATCGCCCCCTCCGTGTGCCCGCACGCCGGTGGCGATGCCCAGAGACAGCGGCAGATGTCACTGGAGCTCCAGGGATGGGGCGGGAAGGAGGTGCCGGGAGGATGTCCCGCTGTTTCCAGGAATTCGGGAATTTGGGGGGCTACTCGCACCCCGCTCCTGCGGCTCCTAACGCTGCTTCTCTTCCAAAGCTTCAGTGGCAGGGAAGAGTTGCGGCTTTATCCTCCAGGAAAAACGTTCCCGGGGAAGTCCAGCAGCCTAAAAATTGAGTTTTAGCTGCGTATTGAATGCTTTTGTTTTCCAGAGTTGGGTTCTTCTCATCGATTTTTTCCTCCTCTTTTTCATTTCCTGCCCAGCAAGTGGCCAGCAGAGAAATCCCAGTGGAGGAATTCCAGTCCCATCCAAACCTCCCAGCCAAGAAATCCGACCCAAGGGATCCCAGCAGAGACCATCCAGCTCCAGGTGAAGACTGAGATGAGGATTCTCCGGGGTGAAGGTGCTGTGCTGTTTGATGAGGCAGCACCAGTCGTGGTTGGCTGTGAATTCCTGAAAGGAAAATATTTCCAAAGAGGGATTCTGGGCAAATCCATGGGAATGGGAGAGGATCCTTTATTCCCTCTAATTCCTGTTTCTCCTCCCATTTTCTTCTCAGCCTCTCCAGAAGGAAAGTCCTTGGATTGCAAATTGGGCTTGTTCAGGACCATCCTTTGAATCTCCTGCTTCTGTGGGTGGCTTCCCAGTTTGAGTTTCATCTCAGCACATCTGAACCACTCTGTTCTTCCAGCCACTTTCCTCGTGTGCTAATTGGATTTGCACCTTTGGAGCAATCAATGGATTCTCATCCCGGTTCTGGCCAGGCCAGTCAGGAGCAGGAATTTGCAAATCAGTTCCAGTTTGCTCTTCATCCATGGCCCTGGGAAATGGGGATGGCAGCAGCACCTTTAGCAGCTGCCAGGACCTCAGGCAGGTCCTTGGCTGATCTAGGAGACGGGTCAGGACCATCCCTGGAGAAAAGCCATGGGAGGGAGGTGTTGGCAAAGTCTTGGGCTCTTGTTCCACTCCAGTGTGGCCAAGTGGCTCCTCTCCAAGGCTCCCGTGGCTCCAGGAGGTCACAGCAGCGCCCAGTGACCCAACTCATGCCCTGCAGTGCTGTTTTCTGGTTACCTCCTGTGGGATAATTCATTAAAAATTCCATGTTATGGAGCTCTCCTCATCTCCTGCCTCATCCCGGGGCATCAGGAGCGCACTGAGCAGGAGAGAAACCTTCCCTGGCTTCCCATATCCTGGGGAAAAAAAATAAAATAATAAACCAAGCTTTCCCTCTTTTACATTTCACTTAAAAAAATAGAGGAGCTCAAATAAATAGATCCCTGCTCTACCTGCTTCTGAGCCCAGCTGTCCCAAAAGCCAGCAGGGAGGAATCTCTTTATCTCCCAGGGCAGAGATAACAATGTAATTACGAGCTGGGATCAATGGCTTTCATCTCATCAGTCCTCAGCCTAAAATAAACTGTTCTCTTTCCACTCCAATGCCCAGAGCTTGGCTACCACCTCCTCTGGGCTACTGGCCACTGCAGTGCTGAAGGCCTTGCTGGCATCTGCAGAGGCCATGAAGGTTTTCCTGGGGGAAGCTGAGTTTTGGGATGGTTTTTTCCACAGGGGAGTGCTGGATCTTGAGTGGGAGAGACCCTTAGGGGATGCTCAGCTCCTCCCGTGCCAGTGAAATACGGAGCTGTGTTTTAGTGGTTGCGTGGATTTCCTGACTTTTCTGGGGAGGAAAAATCCAGACAATAAATATCAGCTTTTTTTTTTTTTAATTACAGGCTGCAGAATGGGAGTGTAACTTATGGCAATTGGAGAGAGAAGTGGTCGGCAGCTGCCCTGAATCCCAGATTCCAGCAGACTCCACACTCCAAGAAAAGTAGCGTGGGACAATGGGAAGGGAACTGGAAAAGGAAAGGGAGCCTGATTAAGCACAGCTTGAACATTAACTGGGCATAATGGTGACTGGTTTGTACTGGGAGAGGCCCCAGGAGATGGAGTCGGAATGAGGAATGCACCCTGTGTGGTGTTTGGGATGGGATGGGATGGGATGGGATGGGATGGGATGGGATGGGATGGGATGGGATGGGATGGGATGGGATCTCCAGCACATGGGAACTGTCTCAACGCCAGGCTCAGCTGGGATAATTTGTGCACCTGCCCAACGTGGACAGTGACATTTCATTAGAAACAAGCACAAAAATTCCATCTTTTCCACCCTGCTCCTGTCATCCCGTGGCTTTGCTTCCACGGCTTTGCTGTTTTCCAGCCAGCACCACTCCAGCCCAGCCCGGCTGTGGTGCTGAGCTCATCTCAGCTGCTCCCTGGGGACTGCATTTCAAGGAGCAGCGTTGCCCAGGACACCAGGAACGGGTTAAATGGGATGTTACTCCCATATCCCGCAGGGCTGGGAAGGGGATCGCTCCCTCCCCCAGTCCCTGCCGTGTGGATCCAGCCCTTTCCATCCTGCTGCTGCACCGAGAGCTGGAAAAGTGTATTTTCCTGGAATCCGGGTGGGGTTGTTATCAGCTGGGAGTGGAATATGGGCCCGGCAGGAGCAGGATGGGAGCTGGGGAGCAGCGGGTGTGGGGCACACGGACACGGCTCCTTCGGGGACATTTTGGGAATGCTGGACAACGAATGCACGCGCCCCACCAAGGGTCACAGGCGGATTGGGAAGATCAGGCAGTGGGATGCAGGCACTTGCCTTCCAAGCTGGATGGAGCAGCTGGAATGGGGCTGGAAAAATGCAGTTTTCTGCTGCCAGAGATCTGAGCAGTTCCCTGAATCCATTAGGGCTGCAGAGATAACGGATTTCTCAGGTTTGCTGGGAAAAATCCCGACAAACTCCTTTCAAAAGCTGTCCAAACAAAAAGGCTCGCCTTGGTCCGGGAATAAAAAGCTGTGGCAGACAAAAAGGAGCAAAAAAAAATAAAATATTTAGTTCGGGTCAAAGGGAATTGCCACTGAGAAGCCTTGGGGGTGTTTGTAAACAGGATGGGCTGAATTTGAGAGGGAAAGAGCCTGAGAAATTCACGGGTGTCCCTGTCACTCCTCTTTGTCCCCTGGTGAGGGTCAGCATCATTAATTAAGGGCCAGCTGGGCAGAGCCGAGCAGCTGATCGGTATCTCCCTGATAAGAGCCCTGTCATGGAAACCCTGAGTGCCACAGCCAAGATCTCCAGCGCCTCGGCAAATCAGGGCTTTATTCAGCCGCTAACAAAGAGCATTTTCCTTTTAAAATCCGAGATATTCAGCTCCGTGTGACTCCCGCTGCTTTGTAAAGGCAGGTGGGACTCCCAGAGGGGGAATTCAGCCTCTGCCTTATCTCCAAAACTCTCCCAAAGGATGAGTTTCCAGGAGCTCTCACCTTGCTGGAGCTCTCAGGGTGTTTTAAACGTCTTGGCCTTGCAAATTGGCTGTGATCGAGCAGCTGGAAAGTTTTCAGGGAAGCAAGGCCTTGGAGACCGGCAGGAGAAGCGGGAGTGAAAACCTGCCGAAGGGAAAGCTGGGCTGCCAGGTGCAATCAAGGTAGGTTATACCCCTGAAAAAGAGACTCCTTCCACCCCTGGAGGGGCTCAAGGTGAAGTTGGATGGGGCTTGGAGCAACCTGGGATAGTGGAAAACAACAGGGGGTGGAATGGGATGGATTTTAAATTCCCTTCCAACCCAAATTTTTTGGGGATTCTCGGAGCCGGAGCAAAGCCCAGTAACCAGCTGCTGAATTAAAAACCCAGGAAAAGGGAAAATAAAGGGCAGCGGGTCCCTGGGAAGGGTTCACAGGAGCTGGCGGGCTCTGGTGCCCCAGGATAGCCCCGAGCCGGAGCTGCTCTCCTGGAGGGGGAACCTTATCGATCTCCTTTGTTTTACAAGCGGCGCTGACGTGATGATATTTGGCAGCAGCGTTAACACTGAAATATGAGCTGCGCCCGGGCCTCTTTATCTTTAATTGTTTGAAAAATGACACGGGGATGGCGTTGGTGCCCTGGAAATCATCCCGGGGCTGCGCGGGAGGTGCTGATTCACAGGTTGGGAACCTGCTGGCGTGACGCAGGGACCCGTGAGGGTCACTCCACCTTTTCCCAGTCCCTGGAATCTCATGGTCCCGCAGCGGTGGTGGGAAGTCTCCTGTGCTCATGGAAGTGGCCGCTGGCTGCTGTCCCCGGGGCAGGGTGTGACAGGAGGAGGTGGGGACCACCGGGCCACCCATCCATGGGACAGCTGCTGGTGGTGGCAGCGCGAAGTTCATCCATCCCGGGTTATTTTCCGTGTCTTTTTCCCATAATTGACTTGAAACCCTTGTCAGCATCCCACGCAGGAGCTGGGGAGAAAGGCAGAGGGAGGTGGGGTGCGCTGACATTTAATTCAGACGAGGATTTAAGGATTTATGCTGAAATGGAGTTTAAAATTCCTTTCCTGGTGCCAACCAGCTGCAGCCAAGATCGTGGGACAGCCACGGCCGGGGAATGCTGGTTTGTCCCTGGGATGGGGAGGATTTACACCCCAGATATTCCTACTTTTGGGAAGGGGTCTGACACCTCTCAGCTGCCACGGGCACTTGGGGCAGGTCCCTCCCTCCCCCTGACATTTTGTTTTCCCCGGCTGGGGGATGACGGGGTGGGAATTCATCCTTTTGCTTCAGCTCCTGGAAAATCGGTCCCTGCCTGATGGGGAATGTGCTGACCCAAATCTGCACCTCCTCAAGTCCTTAAACGCCGGTGAATTTGTGGAAGGGCCGCAGATGCACTGGGAGGAAATTTTAAGCATTAGTGCGGAAAGGAGCCTTTTAAACACCCCCACTTACTTATCGATGGCTTTGTGCCTCCGCGTGGAAAGGAAACGCAGCAATTTATTGACTTTTTTCCCCCCCAAGTTTTTTATTGAGATTTTTTCGACAGATACTCCTCAGGGCAGCGACCGGCGCCGTGGATCTGTCGCTGCTGAGCTCACGGCAGCAGCAGATCCGTGGGACAAATCCCCGTCCACGGAGCGGCTGGGATGCTCGGGATGTGAGCCAGCCCCGGGGTGCAGGGAGGGCGCTGCCGCAGGAGCTGGCTCCAGGTGCAGCTTCCCGAGCCCTCTCTTGCTCCAGCAGCGAATGCTCCCTCCTGGAGCTGAATAATTCAGGCTCTGCAGCGCTGCCGCTGCCGCCGGGAGCGCGGCACGGCCGGGGAATGGCAATGAGCCGGCGCTGCGGAGCTGCGCTCGGCGAGCTGGGAATTCATCCTTTCCCCCTTCCCGGCGATGCCATCGCGACCCTCGGGGCGTGTCCCCTTCCCAGGAGGACCAAGCTGCGCGTTGGAGCCCTGGAGCCAGGTTGGATGAGCCGGGATGCGGCGCTGGCGCGGGAAATCCGCTCCTGGCGCGGCCTTGGGGACACGAGTGAGGACACGAGGTGGCTTCAGGACAAGGAGCGGCCAGGGGCTGCTAGGCAGATAAACCTTGTCCTCGGGTCCTTGTCACCGTGGTCCAGGTGTCCCCAGGGCTGGAGCAGAGCCCAGACACCCTGGGCTGTCCTGCAGCATCCCTGTCCCTTTCCTCCCGTCCCTGCCCTCCTCATCCTCCCGGGATTCCTCTGGGCTGCGGATTTTCCAGGGAGTGCTCCCAGCCTTGTGTGGGGCAGGAACAGCTGGGAAATCCCTATGGAGAGCAGGAGAGTTTGTCACTAAACTGGGAAGCAGGAGCCTGGGGGTGGCAGCTTTGTGCCCTCCATGTGTCCATGGGATGGGATGGGATGGGATGGGATGGGATGGGATGGGATGGGATGGGATGGGATGGGATGGGGGGAGACCAAAACCATCTCTGCTCCTTGGTGGGTCTGTTCCTGCACCAATGGAGCTGGGGCTGGGGTCCCGAGCAGCACCTGGAAGGCTGCACATTGTGGGATATCCAAGGGGGATAATGGACTGAGGATCCCGTGGTTCCGGTGTCCATCCCTCCTGATGGAGCTGCCGACGTTCCCGTTCCATTTTCGAGATGAGCTGGGCTGTGGGTAAAATAATTTGCTGAGAGTCGTTAACCTAACGATGGAGGTTTTGGATAAACAGCTCAGCCTGGCTGGGGGGGAAATGGGAGTAATTGTGGCTCTGGAGAAAGACTGGGAAAAGGGATTGGGATGAGCGCTGGGGGGCTCGGGGGTAGCAAGGCTGGGGTCTCCTCCCAGCCCCCCTAATTCCAGGGACTTTCAGCCCCACCCCACCCCTCTCCATGCTGGAGATGGAAAGGAGCAGGAACGGGATGGGAGCACCAGGATCCTGCCTAGCCACGGGATCTATGGATAAAACCCCAGGACCACATCCCAGCCCCGCTGCGGGGTCAAAGGGGAAACTGAAAAGCAGCTTAGGGACCTGAAGCTTTTCCTATTTTTGCAAATATTGGAGATGACAGGAAGTGGGACTGGGTGGGAGGAAGTTCAGGGTGAATATTCCCATTTATCCCAGACAAGCAGGTTTTCCAGGAAGGGAAATGTCACCGGCTCCATCTTTAGGTGTCTTTGCAATTCTTCTATTTTTATCAGAATTAACTTTGGAGCTGGGTGAGCTCTAAATGCCAATAATTAAACCCAAACCGCCCCAGGATCAGGTGCCACCCCCTGCCCCCATGAGGCCCTGGCCCTATTATTTGAAATTGATGCAATTATTCTTCTGGCAGAGTAATAAATTTCTGTTCTGCAGTGCCCAGCGGACCCTAAAGCAGAACAAATGCTTTAATAAACCCAGGATGGGCCTTCCTGGAAGGCGGAATGTCGGGTTATTGAGGAGAGGAGCAGGTTTGGGAATGTTTAATAAATGATTGCCTGATATTTTTTGCTTGCAACGTACCTCTCTGATTAGTAAATGTTTTCAGCTCGCTGATTAACTTTGTTTATTTCTTAATTAGGTTCAGCGCCGGCTGTCTCGTGGTTCCCAAATAATTGTTTGATTAATGGGCCTGGATTTACATTTTCATTAAGCCCCCCCCAATTAGCAGTGCCAGAACAGGCAGATCTGGGCCCTCAGAATGACAATTTTAGCCCATTAAGTAATAACTGTTCTATTGATCAGGGATAATGGAGCACAGGCAGTAAATCCACGGCTGAGTCACAGAATTCCTGGGGGAGATGTTGGGAATGCACCCCAGCAGCACCTGCAGCTCCAGCTCGGTGATTAAGGGGTTTTAATTGATTCCAGTTTGGACATGGATTGGTGAGGGAGGGCTCCCAGTCAGGGAGTGGAATCACCAATTCCATGGATGGGATGGGGAATGAGGAATGGGATGGGATGGGGATGAGAATGGGGGTGAGAAATGGGGCTGGGATGGGATGGAATGGGGAATGAGGGATGGGGACAAGGACAGAACGAGGAAGAGGGGCAGGAACAGGGATGGGAAGAGGAAGGGACACAAGGACAAGGAGGAGGACACTGCCGAGGAGCCGCTTGGCTGCTCATCCCCAGGGAAGGGAGAGGAGTCTCTGCTTGTGTCAGCCTGAAATGTGTCTGGAGATGCTTCTTCTCCAGAAGAGGAGACTCCAGGGGACAAACAAACCCTTTTCCATATTCCCAGGGGACGTGCCAGGCTGTGGTGATGTCACCGTGGCGAGGACACCGCCCTGGCAGGGCTTTGTCACTTGTAGCACTCCAGAAGAGCCCGTTGCTATATTTGCTCTCACCACGACCGTGGCTTGCTTTTTCTTGTGGTTTTTTTTTTTAAACACTGGGTTCTGCTCTCCAAAAGTAGGACACAGCCATTCCACGTGTCTGCTCCAAAGCTCCATAATCTCCTGCTGTTGGCCAGGCTCGGGAATCGCCGTGCCGAGAGCCCTCTGGCCAGGAGCAGCTTTGCCAGGTGCCCCAGGGCTCTGTGAACTCCAGACCCAGCGAGGAGAGCCTGGAAGGGGTGGACACCCCCAGGAACCCCTGGGGTCTCCTGCTGTTTTGTGGGAGTGACGTCCCCCCTGCCTGGGGGCCGTCACGCAGTGACGTGGCCCTTCCTCCTTCCCACCATCCCACCGCCCTCAGCCCGGCCCTGGGATGCTCCTCACCCTCACCAGCAGGGAGGAGGGCACAGCAAACCCCTCTGCCAGGAGCTGCCAAGGGAGGATGGTAAATTGGGGCAAAAAGGGGGATTTTTGGAAGGTTTTCCTGAGGGCCTCCATTCCACATTGGAAGAAATCTGGATTTGCCTCACCGTTCTCCGGCTTTTCCCCCTCTGGAGTGCAAACCTGCCCCAGGGAGGGCGAGGAGCCACTCACAGCTCATTTACCAGCCAGAGCTAAGGGAAGAGCTAAAATCCTGTGGCAAAGCAGCTTTGCCTCTGGATTCCCAGCTCCATGGAAGCACCAGGATGATCCCTGTGCACACAGATGGTTCCTCTGCTCCCCCCCCCCAGCCAACCACCTGCGCTGCCACCAGGATTTGGGGACCTGCTCCAGCTGGGAATGTCCTGATCCAGACCAAGAGCACCACCAAGGCCATGGCTGGGAGCAGCCACAGCCTCAGGCTGAGCCCAAAACTCCAAATACTCACTGGGAAATTGCCAGCTCTGCCCTGCGTCCCGCCCATCCATGATCGAGGATTTCCGGAGCTGCCTCTTGCCCAGGGCAGGGCAAATCATGGTCCCCGCCTCTGCTCCGGCCCTTCCCCACATCCATCACCGTTATCCCGGGGATTTAACCACGCACCACCCTCCCTGAGGCTCCCAGGAACTGCTGGAGGATTTATTTCCCCGCATCCAGGGCGGGTGCAGCTGGGGAACTCGCTGATCCAAACCCCCCACCCCTCCAAAGGGCCCAAAAATTCCCCCCTTCAAACATTTTTCCTCCAAAAGCCTCGAGTTTGCAGGGCAGGAAGAAATTCCAGTTTGGCGATGCCATCCCTGGATTCTCCTGGCACGGCTGCATCCCCTGCCTGCTGCGCTCCAAGGGCAGCTTGCAAACTCCAACACGTGAAAGACAAACCCAGATCCATGAATTAGTGGGAAGGAGTGGAAATTCGATCCCTTTTTGAAGTTTAAAGGGAAGGCGCCGCGCCGGGCTGAGGGAGGGCGGGGCAGTGGGAGCTGCAGCTGGGATGTGCCTCCCATCCTCATGGAGCACCAGGAATACTCAGGACACCCCTGACAGGAATCTCCATCACATTTGGGACTTCACCAGCTCTGGAAAACAAAGCCCTGAGCCCAAAATCAGCTGGAAGCAGCCGCATGGATTGCAAAACGCCCGTTGCTCGGGAATTCCTGCCTGGTTTAAGGAATGCTTTGTGTTTAGGGAGAAAATTGCACTGGCTAAGGACAAGGGGGGATGGTTTTAAACCAAAAAAGGAGCGATTTAGATTGGATTTCAGGAAGAAATCCTTCCCTGAGAGGGTGGGGAGGCCCTGGCACAGAGTGCCCAGAGAAGCTGGGGATCCCTGGTAGTGTCCAAGGCCAGGTTGGATGGAGCATCCCCTCTTTCCCTGAGCCATCCCCTCCTCCCCTGCCCTAAATCTTTCTTTCCTGACCCAAAATGCCGCCCCCACCCCACCCTGTGCCAGCAGCACAATCCCAAATTGTTGGTTTTTATCATTTATTAGCAGGACAAACCAGGCCCTGCTGACAAACGGGATGTTGCATTCCAGGAGTTTATCCCTGGGGAACAAATAAACAAACACAGCGCTGGAAACCTCATGAATTTCTTAAAGAGCTTATCAAAATCTTTCCCCCCCCCCACTTTTCCCACAGGCAGAGCAGCTGAAAGGGGAAATATCCCCTCCCTCTGCATTCCCAGCACTTCTTTTCCCTTCAATCCCTTAATCCTCTTCTTTCCAGCTTTAATCCACAAGGTTGCCTCTTTCTTGTTTGGTTTTTTATTAATTCCCCCCACTCCAAATAATCACAAAACCAACACCAAGACTCCAGAGCTCCGTGTCCAAACTCCCGGCTCTGTGAGCATCCACAAAAGCCTGAGCATGACATCATCCCAATCCCTATTTTTTCCCTTTTTTTTTTTTTTTACCCTAGAATGACCCCGGATTTGCAGCCCCGGGGCGTTTCTTGGGATTGCAGGCAGCAGGAATTGGACATCCATCACTGCCTGCACCGGGAGAGCCGCTCCGCCCTGGAGACGTCCCCGTCCCCGGCATCCTAATGAGTTAATTAAGGAAAAGCAGGGCAGGAGAGGTTCGGGCCCTCCGGGAATGCTTCCTGGGAGAGGCTCCTGGAATTCCCATGGAACCCTGGCTGCGTCCCGGGGGGGGGTCAGGGAAACACCAGAACTGAGGAAAAGCCTTCAGCAGCTCCAGGGGGATCTCATTGGATTCCCATTCCCAAGAGAGGTTTCCCAATATTCCCCCGCAGCTGCCAGGGGCTCATCTGTCCTTTTCCATGACTCGCATGGATCTCCCGCCTCCAACCCCTCCAGATCCCAAAATTCCTCCCCAGAAGCGATTCAAACGCATCGGGAAAACTCTGCTCAGCCCCTTTTCGGTGATTCCAGCCTGTCCCTGCCCCAGCGGGACCGCTGGGAAGTGAATGAGGAAAGGAGGAGCAGGAAAGGCCAGCGGGAGCTCGTTATCCCACAACCTCCCTGATTCCTGGGCACGATCCCCTTTCCTGCCCCACACGGCTCAGGTGGAGCAGAGGCACCGAGAGTGGAAGGTTTGCTAATTACTGACTTTTAATCAGCTGCTCCCTGATAACTCAGCCCGGCTTCCCAGTCTGGGAAAACCGGGATTGCAGGGACATTTTCCACCTGCAGAGGAACTCCCCGGGAGGTCAGCAGGGATATAAATAGGTCAATAAATGAAATGAGGCTCCTTATCCTGCCCTTGCCTGGATGTCACCTCCCCGGTAACCCAGACCTGGAAGTACAAGCACAGCCTCACCTGTGGGAAGAAGGCAAAACCTCTGGAAAACATCTGGGATGCTGCTCCAGCATCTGCCATGGGAATGTCATGGACCAGCAGGAGAGAAACTCCCTTTCAGCTGCACCCTGCACCCCCCCGGCAAAAAAGTGATCTCCCAAAAAGTTGAATTTCCAATCCCAAAAGGCCCCAGATGTGACTTCAACCCCAAATTTGTTTTCCCACACCCCGGCTCGTTATGGAGCAGAGCACAGCAGCAGCAGGCATCCCATTTAAATTGGAGATTCTGACCTTTCTGCTGAGGATCTTTCCAGCCATCCCGTTTCCAGCTTTTATTTCGTGTGTGCTGGCACTTCCTAATCCTCCAAATGAGATTGGATGCAGCTTTTTCAATATTATAATGCACTGCATCCTCATTCTCCCAAGCCCTCCCGAGCCCTCGGGTAATTAGAAGGTTTTTAAATGCCCACAAACGAGCGCTGCAGTGGTGGGGAGGAGGGGACGGTCACTCCAGTGTCCCCACCGGGGTGGGCACCCAGAATTTGCCCTTTTCCAGTGAAGGCCACCCCGGTGCCAGGCACTGGGAGCCACTGGCTCTGTTTCCCTGGATAAGGCTGGTGCCAGGAACCTCCACAATCACTTTTGGCTCGAAATCCGGCGTCCCTGACGTAGGGGTTTATCTGGGGACACTTGAGGCCAATGTCAAAAGTCCCTTGTCAGTAACCTCGATGTCTTTGGGATAGAAACAACCCCCAAAACCCTGCGGAATTGGGTCCTTTTGGTGCAGCATCACTGGGAGCAGGGCTTGGGAATCGCCTCCATTACACCGTGGCCCATAAGGAAAATGGATTTGATGTCCCAGGAGGATCCTGGGAAGCCAAACTTTATTCCAACAGAAGGTGCTCCCAGGGGAAGGCACCGAGAGCTGGAATTGTGAACACCCCACCGAGGGGCTGCAGCAGGAGAGGATATCCCTGGTTTTATAGAATCCAAGGAGGAATCGCTGGGTTTGGGGGGGACATGGGCGAGTTTGTAAACTCTCTGGGATCCACTGGCCCGGCGTGGGGCTGCTGTCCCCAGCCCGTGGCAGGTCCCATCTCCCCCCGTTCCCGCAGTCCCCAGAGCTTGGCCGGAGGGAGGGAGGGAGCGTTGCGTGGCCGAATCCAGGGAACAAAATCCGGGGAGGATTAAAATAGTCCAGAACAGCTCCTCAGCGCCCGGACTGGAATTGAGGCAGCATTCCCAGCCTGGTTTCCTATGGAAACGGGCGCCGCGGTCCAGCCGCTTCCCTGCGCCTGCCCGGGGTGGTGCCGGACGGCTCCTCGCACCTGGATGTTCCCGGATCCCGCACGGACCGGGCCGGGGCTGCGCTTCCCCTCCGCCCATCCTCGGCTGCTGCGCTCCCGGGGCTCCCCGGCTCCCACCGCGGGTCCAGGAATGGGATCCCCGCGGGATGAAGGAACCCCGGTGGATGTCTTGGACACCCCGAGCCCGTATCCCTGGATGCGGCTTTGGGAGCCGAAATTCCCAAAGGTTTGGGAAGAGGTGCTGCCTTAATCAGCTTCAGGCACGGGAGTTTCCTCCGGAGCCCTTTGGAATGCTCTCCTCACCTGGAGGGACTCGTTGTGTGCCACAGCCGGGAATGCTGAGGGATTGGGATCACAGCACCGGGCAGGGGATGCGGGTCCCAGCTGCCACCAGCACCCCCTAAAAATCCCCCCCAGCGCTTAAAGTTGGCAACAAAAGGGGTGGGGGAAAAATTCCCCCTCACTTTGATCCCTTTTGAGTCGCAATTTTTTCTGATTCCCGGGCTCGGGAAGTTTTGGAATTAATTTTTAGTTGATCTGACAGCACAAAAAAAATCCCCATATGCAAACATACCCATAGACATATCCCGTGATATATTTATATGTTTATTTATTTTGACATATTCCGCTATGATATATTTATTTAGAACGCTTATTTACATAATTTATATGCATTTACATCTCTGTATGTAGCTATATATTGAATGTACGCGTTTATCTATATATTTCTATTTATTTATTTGTATTTTAAATGTAGGTTTAATCCCTGCTGCCGCCATTCAATAATTCTCGGGCCGGTCCCGAGTGCCGGGAGGATGGAACCGGATTCCTGGGGGGATCCAGATCCTCAGCACCCCTCGCTTTGGGCGGAGTAGCGGGGCCGGGGCCACCCGAGAGCTGCTTCCCTGCACTGCCGCACCCCTGAAAAACAGGGAAATCGAGAAAGAAATTTTTAAAAAAGATCCCATCGGGGCGGCGGGAGGGAAGGGGTTAAGGCCGGCAGCCGGCGGAGGGAGCGGAGCCGCTGGATGGAGACGTTAAGAAGCGGCGCCCGCAGCGGCTGCGGGCAGAGCCGAGCGGCAGCCGCCGGGCCGGGCTCTCCTCGGCCGGCACCGGCACCGGCGNTCGGGGGAGGGGGAAGCGGCGCTGCCGGCGCGGGGAGCGCGTTGAAACCGGGGCTAAGGGGGAAAAAAGAAAAGCCCAAATTAACAACCAAAAAATAAGAGAATAAACCAAACACCCCCAGACCCCCTGAGCAAAATAAAATTTAAAAAAAAAAATAGGAGAAAAAAGAACCACGAAGCTCCGCGAGCTGGGGGTCGGCAGGACCCCGGCCCGCCGGGAATTGTGCCTGGGAAGCGGCGGCTGCGTGTGCGGGAAGCTGGGGGGGCTCCGCGTCCCCCCCGCGGCTGTGCGGGAGTTGATGATTCCCGCCTCATCCCGGCAGGGATTTTTGGCTGGTTTCTGCTGGATTGCGATGGGTTTTGCTTCGCGGAGGGAGCCAGGCAGGAGAGAGCTCTCCTCATCCTCATCCTCCTTCCCAGACTTTGTGCAGGAACATCTCCGCCGGGGAAATAAGGAACATAAGGGAATGTAATCCTGCCAGAAGCCTCTCCTCTGTTCATTTCCCTCTTCCCACATCCATGCTGGCAACTTCGGGGAATAATTTAATGTAAAGATGAGCAGGGAGAGCAGAGGCAGTGGCAGAACGGCGTGAAGGTAACCTTGAGCTGAGCCCTGTAAACCCCGGCCTCCATCAAGGCAGGATTAAAGAAACTTTCCTGGCAATCCAGAGCTGGGAATCCCAGCCTGGCACTGGGAATTACAGCCCCGGGTGCCCCCACCCAGCCTGGCCCTGGCCCACTGCACCTTCTCATCCGGTGAGTGCCGAATTCTTCCTTCCTTTGGGAATTTATCAGGGAGTTATCCTTCATAAGGGGCTGTCCCTTCCCCAGGCTTGGGAAAGAGCTCTTCCTTGGAATATCCAAAGCTGTGGAGCTCCAGGGGCTCCTCCAAGACAGGATTTGTTAGCAGTTGTTAGGTTTTTTTAATGCATATCGTTATATTATAGATATTGTTAGCAATTATTGTGGTTTTATGTAGATTATATTACATCTATTCTATATATTATTAGCAGATGTTATGGTTTTTTATATTTATTATTCTATATTATTATATGTTATTAGCTCCTACCATGGTTTTTATATACATTATAATATTCCACGTATTATTAGCAGTTATTAGACCTAGAGAGAATTCCCCAGGGGGTTTTGCTCTGGTTTTTGGGATGCCTTTCCCAAATCCTGGTGCTCAAGGACCCGAGTCCAGCTGCAGCACCAGGGCTGCAGGTGCCTGGCTCCAGTGGGGCTCATCCTTGTGAATGTCCCTGTCTTTTAGGGTCCTTGATATTTGGGATCCTGGCAGATGGAAACCCCCCCAAAGGGGACTTGGGGATGGTTTTTCTCTCCCAGAAAAAAAATCCCCCTTCTTCCTGGGGGATCTTTTCCCCATGGAAAGCTGGGCCAACCCTCAGCAGCTCCAGGCTCCTATCCAGAGTCACAATTCCCATGGCTGAGGCAGGATCCATGAGTGTTCAGCACCATTCCCAGCTCAGTCCAGATCCTGGGAAAAATCTCTGCTTCTCCCAACCCCCTTGGACTCCCAGGGACTCAGTCACTCTGAGCAGCGCAGGGAGCTCTGGGATGGGAATTTGCCCTTCCCAGGAGCTCCTCATGGGACTGGGGAAGGAGCGTGGGACAGGAGGATCTGCCCCGTGCTGAGGGATGAGCCTGCAGCTCCCGTGGGAATGGCAGATCCCTTCCCAAGCCCGGCCTCCCTCTCCCTGGCGCAGCAGGACGCAGGGAAAGAAAGGAATCAGCTCTCCCGGGAAAGGAGGTTTTGAAGGAAGTGTTGCACGAAATCCTCCTTCTCACCCCATTAATGTCCGTGGGCTGTGCAAGGCATTGTCTGCTGCTGCAAAAGCTCGTTAGTTAATTGCCCCAGTGCTGCTGTAATCCCGGATTAACGAGGGCTGAGGCAGATCTCCCTGGAGCAGACCTGAGCGTGGGATTCATGGGGAGGTTGGGTTCGGCTCTTCCCCCCTGGGGAGTCCGTGGGGGCTTCACCCTGGGCTGGACGTGCCGGGTGCTCCCAGGGGAAGGGGCTTCTGTGGGGCTGGGCCGCACCCGTGAGGGGTCACACTTCCCAAATGCCCCCTGATGGTCCCCATGGATCCCTCGATGGGATTGAGGCTGCTCTGAGCACCATGAGGGGGGGTCCTGGTGGGGTGCACCTGGGTTTCCCTTGGGATAATCTCCCTTCGGTGTTTCTCACCACCTCCCCGGATCCTGGAGCCAGGACTGGGCTCTGGTGCTCAAAACCTCGGGATAAAACCCCTTGGCTGCTGCGGGGTTTGTTCCTCGTCGTTAAGCACAAGGAGGAAAACAGCAGCGGTTTTTTTCCCTGGAATGAGGAGCCGTCAGGCTCGGGATGTGCCGGCAGCAGCGGTTCAGGAATGCTTTTCCACAGTGACAGGGACGTGCAGGTGTCCATGGATGGAGTGTCCGGAGGATTTGGGGAGGGTGAGAGTGCAGGGAGGGCCGTGCATCCCCCAGGGGTGGCTGCCAGCCCCGGCACTGCCTCTGGAAAAGTCCATCCCGTGTGTCTTAAACCTCCTTCTCCTCCGGGATTCAGGCAGCTCCGTCTGGGGGGAGCTTTGCTGAGCCAGCAGCTGGCTGGGATCCAGCTGTGCTTCCCTGGGGAACAGCCCCGGCCTTCCTCCCGCCCCCCACCTCCTCCTCCTCCTGGCTCCGGGTGGGGGCACATCCCCTGGGGTGCACATCGCGGCTCCCCAAGTCTGACTGAAAACCGTAACTGGATTTTGCAGACTGGGCATGAGACCCCCGGAACGTGAGCCATTAAAACTCCTCAGGTTAAACCCTGTCACAGACACTCAGCGTCCTCTGAAGGAATTACATCACCTTTTCCAAGGGCTTCAGTGTCGGGAGGGTGGGAAGAAACGGGAGAAGGGAGTCTGGGAGCGTCCCTCGGTGTCCCTGAGACCCCGCAATCCGGGGTGGCCTCTCCCAAATTCCGCCGTGTGCCACCCAAAACCAGGGAATTAACGGGGAAATGGATTTTTCTCAGCCTTGAATGCAGGGATGGGGCCGATGCCGGCAGCAGGAATGCTCAGGGAGGGATGCTGGGAGCCGGCAGGGATGTGGTGGGGGAAGGTTGGGATCCTGCTCCCCAGCACCCAAATTCAGTGCCCCTGATCCCAAAGGAGGGAGCTTCCTGCTCCTTCCACAGCCCCTCCCCAAGTACCCCGGGCAGATGGGATAATGCTGCTGGAGAGAGCTGGATCACCCAGACCCCTGGGGTTGCTGCAGATTAATTAATTAATGAAAATGCTAACGATGCTGGGAGGGGAACATCAAGTCCCACAGCTGGATCCCCGCTGTGCCACCTCATTTCCATCATCCCAGAATTCCCTGGACCCTGTTCCTGCCAGAATCTCCACCATCCACGGTGGATTCCCTTCCCTATTTCCTTCCCCGCCTTCGGTAGCGCCGGGTGCTTTTTAAATGATTCATGACTTAAACCATTTTTCTTTATGAGCTGCTTTTCACACTTGTGAGGGGAATTCATCCTCCAAGAACCTGGAACGGGCTTTGATGGAATTGTGGGTGGAGGAGCAGAGCGTGAAGTAAAAACTCCCCATTTTCAGCTCCACTTGGGCCATTGTGGAGTAGAATACCCAGGGAAAGGAGCAGAGCCATGGAGATGGGATTACCTGGGAATTAGTGGCCTGGAAGCAACGGCATTTCTTTGCTTCTGGGGGCTGGAGGAGCCTGCTCATCCCAGCTTGGATTGGTTTTGGGAGTCTCTCACCAGTCCCACAGCGAATTCCCACTGCCATCATGGTGATCCCAGCCCGTGCCAGCCCATGGCTGTGGGGTTTGGGCAGGGATCAGGATCCCTTGGGTGGGATCAGGATCCCTTGGGCGGGGATCAGCATCCCTTAGGTCGAGGTCTGGGGCGTCAGTGGGAGTTTGCAATGTCAGGCAGCTCGATGTCATAATTAAAAATGGGGTTAAAATTCCTTAAATCAGCTTGATTAACCAAAATTGCCTTTCTGGGCCAGGCTGCAGGCCCTGGGCTCGGGTAGCACTGTCCAGCTGTTGGAATAAGCCAGGGCAGGATCCATCCTGATGTTCCTGGGTTTATTTATAGCTCAGCCCTGGCAGAAACGGGGCTGGTGCCCTGTGGGCTCTGTCCTCTGGAGAGCACAGGGAGCACTAAGAGGAGGTTGTGCAATTAGCACGACCTCATTTCAGAGGAGCCTTTTAGAGACCTTAATCAATTAGGCTGGGGCAGCCCCGAATGGATCCCAGACCCTTCTGGGTCTGGATCCCTCTGGATCTCGGTGCCTCGTGCCCTGGGGAAGCGCTGAGGCCATCGATAAATCCCCAGAATATTTCAAAATCAGTTTTTATCCACAAGCAAAATCAGCTCCCCAGTTCTGGTCCAAACTCCTCCATGGACTCCCAGCAAGGAGGAAGATTTGCAAACCCCCAGAAAACGCTTGGAAATCCCACACAAAAATCCACCAGCAGATGGGCAAATCCTGCCCTGGATTTTCAAATTGAGCCAATAAACCCCTAATGAGAGGTTTTTCCTTTGCATCCCTTGCTGGTTTGGCCTGTGGAAGGGGTTTTGTGGCTCCACAGGGAAGCCCAGGCCTGGGAAGTGTCTCACCCTTGAGGATGAGGATCCGATCCCGGCGCAGCTTCCTGGGATGGGTCTGGAAGCTGCTGAGTCAGCTGCTTTTAAGGCTTCCCCAGCAGAGAGGAGGCACAAACCCATTTCTCAGCAAAATGAAGGCAGAGAGAAGCTGAATAAATAAACCTGGCTTTGGTTTGAAGGCGGCTGGCAGCTCCCTGTGCTCGGCTGGCCCCTGGGAGAGGCTCTGGAAGGGGCTGGATGCTCCAGGTGTGCCCTGCTGGGATGGAACAATCCTGGTTTACCTCAGTTTCATTCCCAGCCGTAATGGTGTTTTAATTCAGCCCCATCCATCTCATCTGCTGCTTCCTTAAAGAGTGGAAAAGGGTGAAAATCCATTTCCATGGGCCTGGAAAAAGAGGATGGCAACTCCACCCGGGATCTTGGGCTGCCCAACCTCTGCCTGGGCAGCAATTCCAGGCCCCCACTGCAGGACACTCCCGGGGATGGAGGCTGAAGGGTTGGAGGGGTGGCAGCTCCGAGGGTGCCCAGTGTCACTGGGGGTTGTTCTGGTGTCACTGGGGGATGTTCTGGTGTCACTGGGTGCTGCTGGGGAGGATGTGGAGCTGCAGGAACTGCTCTGCACCTGTGGAACTGCCCTGGGATGGAGGGATATGGGGCTTTCTGGTGGTCCCTGCACCCAAGCAGGTGGCTTTTAGTGACAGCAGGTCCAGGGAACCTCCATGCACTGGGTCCTGTGTCCCATGAGTCCTGCACCCCACGGATTGGGGTCTTTTACCCCATCCCCCGGGTCCTTCACGTCGCTGGCTCGGCAGAAGCGTTCCAGCTTTCCCAAGGGTGCCCAGAGGGGTGCAGGACCTGCTGTCCCCACTCCCTGTGCCGTGGGACCGAGGTCGGTCCCTGCGTCACGGCCCTCCCGTGGGGTCACCCCATTGATGTCACCCCATTGATGTCACCACCCCTCTGTTTTCAAGCCCTATTCTTTCCCTGTCCCTGTGATAAGAAATGTTAATGAGGGGGTGAAATTGGATATTCCCGTCGCCTTCTCCTCCTAATGGATTCTGGTGGTGGTTAATTTGCTGGTTTTAATGGGCCCATTGTTCCCCTGGGCTGGGGGAGCCACGTGAGGCTGTTTGGCCCTGCTCAGATGGGAGGTGGTGCCTGAAGACAAGTGAACCTTGGGGCTCAATAATTGCAGAGCAATTTGAAGACAAGCCCCAAATCCATAATTGATGGGCCCTTCATTCATCCCGCTCCTGCCGCTCCCGGACCTGTTCCCACCTCTCCACTCGCAGAGGGATGGATAAACCTGGATAAAGCTGGGAAATTACCGAGGATTTCCTTGGCCCGGGGACAGCTGACGCCGCTCAGGGAGGTGGGTTGGGTGTGGAGTGATGCTCAGCCGGGTATCCCGGCGCTGGGATGAGGATTTTGGCTCCTGGTGGGATTATACCGATGCAGAGCCGGGTATCCCATTGATGGGATGAGGATTTTTGGCTCCTGGGGTGAGTGTGGTGATGGGTGCAGGCAGGGAACCATTCCCCCATCCCGGCTGGACCCACATCCTGGGAAATGCCCCCACTGTGCTTTGCCTCTGGGTGCCAAAGGGTCTGGGGGCGCAGGGAGGGATTCCCCAGCCCTGGCACTGCCAGCCGCGGGGCTGTTTCCAACGCTGCGGCTCCCGGGGCTGGATCCCTCCCCTGGGATGGACGCAGGGGGGTGGATCGCGGCGGGTCCGAACCGAGCGAGGGCTGGCGGACAATTCCCTGGCGGATATTTCCCTCCCGTCCCTGCTGCCCCAGCAGTTTTCCAAGCAGCCGCCGGAAGGCCAGGCTGAGGACGCTGCATTGCGCTGGCTGGGGACTGTCCCCGTTTGCTTCATTAGTTTGGGTGACAAAGTGTGTCACCGCTGTCCCCCGGCCACGCCGCGGGCTGGGCTGGCGCCGGGGGGACAGCGGTGACACACTTTGGGATTGGCGGGATTCGGGCAGCGGGGCTGGGGGCAGGATGGAACCCCTGGGGACACCGTGGCGGGTGACGGTGGCAGCGGGGACCGGGGTGGGGCTGGTCCTTCACCCCAGCGCTGCTGCACGGGCGTGGATCCGTCCTTACAACGCAGGGAGCGCTGGTGGGATGCAGGGAATGGCGTGCCCGGATGCCTCCTGCACCCATCAGCTCCCGACACCCCCAGCCCCTGCTGATACTGGGAGCGCTGGTGTCCGTACTGGGAGCACTGGTCCCGGCCCTCTCTGCCGCCCTCGCCGCCTGTGATCCCCCGGGAGGCCGGAGCCGAGCCCATTATCTGCTCGAGACAATTAGCAGAAGCATTAATGGAATATATGCAAATGCGCAGTAATTGACCTGTGACTCCGCAGTTCATGATGGAGAAGGATGAGCTCCAGATGGCTTAATGAGAGTAATTTAAGCCCCTTCTTTATATGCTGTGCCGGAGCCTGGCAGCGCCAGGCCGGGGAGGGGAGGAGGAGGAGGAGGGGTGGCACTGGGGACACTGGGGAGACCCCTGGGGACGTTCCATTTGCTCCACAAACCACCCCGTGTCCAGCTCCCATCCAAACCCCGGGAAGGTGGATTTGTTCTGGATAAGGGAAAGCCATAAAATCCTGGTCAGGGAGCACGGGAGAGCAGCCAAGCACCCCCAGGTCCCCGGGACCACCGGGCTGGGGGCTGCTGTCCCAGAGTGGCCCCCCCATCCCTGGCCACGCCGAGGTGCTACCTGCACCTCCACTGCCACATCCTGCACATGGAAAACCCCAAACCCTGCTACTCTGAGGTTACTCAGCCTTTACTCTGGCTGTGCTGGCTCCGAGCCAGGCTGGGGAGGGCTGGTTTGGGGCTGTGCCCCTCCACTGCTCTGCCCTAGCCTGTCCAGCCCTGAGCTCCATCAAATTCCCGCGGCAGAGCCGGAGGTATCTGAATAACCACTCTGGGAAACCAAATTAAAATATTGATGTATAATTCATGCCATATGTTCCACCAATATTTTTTATTTAATCAACTGAAGACAGATGGCAGGAACATAGAGGCCATTAAACTAATGGCACTTTGTCTTTCCATTTATTTCCGTCTCCTTTCCTAAAATAAGACGAGACCGTGACAGACAGCACACCCTGGGCACGAGACCACTCCCGGCACTCGATGTGTCAGCAGGGCCATTTCCCACGTGGCCTTTTCCCAGGGAGGGCTGGAGCAAATCTTCCATAGCTGCGGGGGTTTGAAGGACAGAAATCCCATGAGGGAAGTCCGGCCTGGTGGGGCTGGGGGGGACTGTCCCATCCCTGCCCTTCCTGTGCCGAGAGCCACCAGGGATGGTCCTGGTGCTGCTGGGACAGCGTTGTCCTGGTGGCAGGGTGGGAATGGGATGCTCCTGGCTGGAGGGTAGAGGATGTCATGGCAATCTCCAGTCCCTGGGGATGTGAGGGGCTGGAGAGACACCCAGGGATGTCGTGCTCCTGACCCTGTGGGGTGCTGGAATATCCCCTGGCAGCACCCCGCTGCCCATGCATGGATTTCCCTTGGGATCTCCTGGTGCAGAGATGTTTGGATCTAGGGGTGAAACGTGTTTGTGCAGAGTGTGTGTGCACAGCTCATCCTCCTGGGGGTGAAACTGGAAATTTTCTGCGTCCTGGAGCCATCCTGGAGCACCTCTCCTGCACGATGAGGCAGAGACGTGCAGGCTCTGGGATTTGGGCTCACCCCACTCCCTTGCACACCTGGGAGAGGTGGAACTGCCCCTCTCCAGGCCTGGAAGGCGATGGAGACCGCGGGTGCCCTTCCTCACGCCCTGGAGGGACAGGGCCACCATCCTCCCGGTGTCCTGGGACGCTTTCCTGAGTGTGCCTCTCTCTTTGACTTGCAGGTGGAGATTTCTTGCCCTGGGAGTGAGCTGAGAGGGGTTTCCTTACACAAAGGGTCCCAGGCAGCATTCCAGGCTCCAGGCGCGTCCAGGCACCTTTCATTCTTTGTCTGAAAGGGCAGCGGTGCCGTTCCCATCCGGGCGATGCCTCACGGAGCCGGTGCCGCCGGGAGCGAGGAGCTGCGGCAGCTGATCGGCTTTCAAATCACCTTCAAACCTCGATTTCCTTAACATGATCCCTCCGTCAGCGCAGTCCCCGGGGCACGGCCGGGGGACTTTGCCGGCAGGAGAATAAACCGGGGCTGGAGGTGACAGCCAGCGCGGGAATACCGCGGCCACGACGCGAGGACTCAAAATCCACTTTCCCCAGCACTCCAGGACTTTTTAGGGTCGGGCAACAGCTTTACACGACTGCAGGCCTCACCCCATTTGCTCGCCGGGATTCACCTCCAATCCAGGCGGGATAATCCCCTCCTTGGAGCATCCCTGGAGCCGCAGAGCAGCTTCCCCGCGGCGCCGGCTGCCGCGGAAGGGATGAAGACGCTATGGCCAAGCTTTTGCTAAAACTCCAGCGGTATTTTCGGCGCAAACCCGTGCGTTTCTTCACGCTGCTGGCTCTCTACCTGGCGGCCGGCAGCTTGGTTTTCCTGCATTCCGGCTTCTCCGGGGAGCCCACGGTGCCGGGGAGCCCGCGCAGCCCCGCGGCCGCCGAGGGGCCGGGGCTGCCCTACCTGGGCGTGATGCAGCTCAGCCGCGGCTTCAAGGCGGCAGCGACGATGCCGGCGGGGGGACGACGACACGGCCCCTGGTTCAAGAGCACCTCCAAGGAGCCGTCGGACAGGGGAAAATCCCGGGATAACGGCGGCCCCCGGAGCCGGGCGCCCAGGGGCAGGAGCGGCCGCGAGAAGGAGGAGGACAGAGGTGAGCGCTGGGGACATGCGCCAAGGCGGGGGGGTTCCCCTCCTTTTTGCCTCTCCCAGGGGGACATCACGAGTTGGGGCAGTGGTCTCTGAGCTAGTTTTGGGTTGTGCGTCCCTGCCAGGACAACACCCACACAGGAAATGTGTATTTATTTATTTATTTGTAAACCACGTGCACGTGCTGCTGGAGCACCGGGATTTTCTTCCCACATCCCACGGGAACGCTCTGAGGCGCTGCAGCCCACTCTGGAGAACATCAGTCCAGAGGATATTTCCAGAAGGGTCTTCCCCCTCCTTCTTCCCTCCTTCCTCCCCAAGTGCCAATAATCTGCATTTAGTTTTCCATCTTCACCCTTTTGCCCTGCTGCATCACCGAGCTCCAGGTCCCCCCTTGCTGTTACAGGTGATTTTGGGGGTGGCAGCTGGGGGGATGCTGTGCCCCATCTTCCTCCCACCCTTTGGCTCTGCCAGGGGCCAAATTCAGTTTTCATTCTGTTGGCCTGAATCAACCCAAAATCCGGGTTTGTGTGAGTGTTGTGTCGAGGCAGGGGCTGGCTGTGATTCCTGTGGAAGTGCAGACAGGGCTGGGCTGTGGCCTCTGGAGCCAGGAGATCCCTGCCTGGCTGGGGTCTTGTCAAGTGGATCCATTATTGATGATCAAAGATAAGAAAGTGGAATCGTTCCCATTGATTTTTTAAATGCCATCTAATTATCCTGAAGGCAGCCGGAGCTGCGCATTCTGTGGGATTTGGGTGGCTGGACTGCAGCAGGAACCCCCAACCCCCGGGAAAAATGGGGCTTTCCCAAGGTCCAGGCTTGATGCCCCCAGCCTGGACTGTTCCCAGGGCATGGAGGGCAGCTCCTCCTCCTCCTCCTCCTCCTCCTCCTCCTCCTCCAGTAGGATGTGGTTGTGTTCATTCCAGGAAAGATGCATGGTCCAGGCATGGAAGCCAAAGGAAAAGTGGTGCTTAGGGGATTTTGTCCTGCCAAAAGGAGCTGAAGGAGTTCCCTCATTGTGACCCTGCTCCGAGGGGTCTCTGGGGTGTTTTGGTGGCCACGTCTCTGCATTAATGCAAACTGACCCCAGTGCAGCCTCAGCAGATGGTCCCTGAGCCCAGGCTGTCTGTCCCTATAAAGACCCCAAGCAGTGCCTGTGTCCCGGGCCTACATCCCGTGTGCTCCAAGATTAACCTCATCCAGCACTGCCAGCAGGGATGGGATGCTGGGCTTGGGATTCGTGGGTTTAGCTGCTCCCAGGTGGTCTGGGAATATCGTTTTCCCCTTGGAGTGTCTTGGCGGCTCCCGAGAGTGCTGGTGTGGAGAAATTCAGCAGCTTGAGAAATCCCCCGTGCCCGGTGCTCCTGGTGTTCCTGGTGGAGCTCCCCCTCTCTTCCCTGCTCCTCTGGAGCACCGGGATATCTGGCAGGAGCAGGTGGATTTAATGGCGCTGGTAATTAAGTGGGGACAGCTTAACGAGGCGGCTGTGGAGGCTGTGCCACGTGAAATCATTCCAGAGGGAATACTGCTCCAAAAATCAGCTCTGGTTTAGAGCGTGATGTGCAGCTCCCTCTTCTCTTCCTCCTCCTCCCTCTCTCGGCAGTGCCAGGTGAAGGCGTGGGTAGAGAACAGCCCTGCCTGCCAGGGAACGGCCTCATCCCATGGGAATGCAAATCCCCATGGAAAGGGGCATCTCCTGCCTCCAGCCAGGGGGGAATTTTAGGCAGTGAAGCCAAGGGAAGCAGGAAGAGACCCCAGCCCTCAGCCACATCCATCTCTGGTGCCTTCCTGGACAAGCGCAGGCATTCCCACCTGTGACACACAGCCAAGCAATTCCATGAGGATGGAGGGACCAGCCCCCCCAGGCACACAGCTGGAGCCATCCCTATATCCCTAGCTACGGGAAAAATGGGATCCTTCAGGAATTCAATGGCAGTCACCGTGTGGATGTGTGTGTCTGCTCACAGCCGTGCTTCCAACAGGCTCCAAAATTCCTCCCGGAGGGGTCTCCCCTCTCCCTACAACCTGCCAGTCCCACCCTCCCCCTTCTTTTGTGTCCTCGCCTGTCCCTAATTATTCCGGCTGGCTCCCGGTAAGTGGCAGCACGCATAAGTCAGGAGCACTGGATTGAAGGTAATGCACATCAGCCACCAGCTCCGTGCACGTGTCTGCAGCCATCCCACACCCGCTGGATCCGGCACGCCTGGAATCCTCTGACCTGCCAGGACCTGCTCAGCCCTGTGGGAATGCCGTGTGCCATAACTGGGAGTCATGGCTCTGGTGGTTGGAGTTATCCGGCACATTTCTCTCCATCTTCCTCCTCTGCCGGCCTCCAGGCTGGCTTGGGAAGGCGGCTCCAGCAGTGGTGGGGTCTGTGCTGTGCTGGGATCATTGGGAAGGGGGGGGTCTGTGCATGGGGCACACCGTGGATGGGGTGAGCTGGGTCAGGGACCCCAAGGAGGTGTGGAAAGCAGGGAGGAGGTGAGAAGTGTTATCCCAGAGTGTGGCTTGGAATTGGAGTGGCACGGTGAAAGAAATCCCTTCCTGTGAGGGTGTGGAGGCCCTGGCACAGGGTGCCCAGAGAAGCTGTGGCTGGAAGTGTCCAAGGCCAGGCTGGACAGGGCTTGGAGCAGCCTGGGGTAGTGGAAGGTCCCTGCCTGGTTTGGACGCAGAGTTTCCAAAGCGAACAAACAGGGAATGCTGCTGCACGCCCCTCTTTAGGGAAAAATCAAGAGGGGTGGGATCAGTGGGTTGTGACCCCCTGTCCTGTCTCTGTCCCCAGCCCGGTACATCGGCTGCTACGAGGACAACACCCGGCAGAGGACCCTGCGCGGGATGTCCTTCTTCGACTACAAGAAGATGACGGTGTTCCGTTGCCAGGACAACTGCGCCGAGCGGTAGGGACGGTGACAGGGGCTCCATGAATCCCGGCACACTCCATCAATCCTTTCCCACCACCTCCATCAATCCCTGCACACCGTCCCTATCAATTCCTGCAATCCATCTCCATCAGTCCTTTCCCACCATCTCCATCAATCCCTGTGCACTGTCTCCATCGATTCTTTCCCACAGGATAGGACAGGACAGGATAGGATGAAATGGAATTAAATGATATGATATGATATTATATAATATATTAGGATATGATAGGAAAATTGGGTAGGATAGGATGGAAAGGAACAGAGTGGAGTAAAAGAATGAAATAAACTAGAAAAGAAAAAGGATAGGATAGGAAAGGATTGCTGAATGGGATGGGATAGGATTAGGATAGGATAGGATTAGGGTAGGATAGGATCCGATATTTTCAGTTGGAAGTGCCCTACAAGGATCAGTAGCCCAAAAACAAATCCCTGGGGTGCACTGCTGATCCCAGCACTGGCCATAAGCAGGAATTCCCCTTCCAAACCCCCTGGAGCCGGGGGGATGTGCTGAGGTCCCGTCTCCCTCTCGGCAGGGGGTACCTGTACGCGGGGCTGGAATTCGGGGCCGAGTGCTACTGTGGGCACAAGATCCAGGCGTCCAACGCCAGCGAATCCGAGTGCAACATGGAATGCAAGGGAGAGCGGAGCAACACCTGCGGCGGCATCAACCGGCTCTCCATCTACCGCCTGGAGCTGGCCCAGGAATCCGCACGGAGGTGTAAGTGGGAGGCTGATCCCAGCTCAGCCCTGGGACTGGGGGAATTCTCTTGGTGCTGGAGGGGTGATCCTGGTGTTCCTGAGCCAGGCTGTGGCTCTATGGAGGTTCTTGGAGAGCGGTTCTTGAGTCCGGGATAGTTTTGCTCCTGCAAACATCAGGAATCTCCTTGTGGGGAATGCTGCTGGATGGGGTTGGGTGGAATGAGGAGCCCCAAGGACTCCTGCTGGAATTCAGGGAATTTTGGGAGACTTTGGGTGGAGATTTCTTTCCCGATGGTCAAACAGGACCATCAGTGTCTCCTGTGTGTGCTGCAGGATGAAGGATGTGTGGGAATTCCACAGTGACCTGAGGGTGCTCCCTCGTTTGGCTCCCAATTAGGCAGCTCTATAATTACCCACATTCCCTGCTCGCCTTTCCTCATATCCAAGGAATGGCAAAGGGGATGGCAACAACCAGGAATGCCCAGGGGCTTCAGGGTGCCAAGGACCGGGGATGGGATTCCAGTGCTGGGAAAGACCTGACCCAACCCAGCCCTGCTCTCCTCCCTGGCTCTGTCCCTGCTCCATCCCTGGGATCACCGAGCTGATAAAAACAGCCAGGAAAAAAATATCCCAGACTTTGCTGCCGGGGTTTTGCTCTGATTTTGCTCCATCAGCAGCCAGACGAGCATCATCCAATGAGGCTGCACTGCTGGAGGGGCCGGAGCCTCTGGAGGGTTGGGAATGCCGTGTCATGTGGAGTGGCAGTAGTGTCATTTCTGGGGTGCCACTGGCGCCTCTCTCTCTCCCCCAGATGGAAGCGCGATATTCCGGGGGTGCTTCCGCCGGCCGGAAAACGTCTCCATCGCCCTGCCCGCCAGCCAGCTCATGCTCAACATGTCCGTGGATAAATGTGTGGATTTCTGCACAGAGAAGGTACTGGGATAAACTTCACTTCTTCATCTTTGTTTCCATCATCATCTCCAGAGTCACACTGGGAGATCTGAACCCAGTTTAGGGACATCATTTTTGGGTATCCGGACGCCAAAGGGATAAATGGATTTGCGTCCCTGCCATGGGAAATACTGGAGGCAGCAGCAGCCCTGGGGAAAATTTGGGAAGGAGCATCCCAGAATTATAGTTTAGGTTGGAAGGGACGTTTAAAGGAGCCACCACGGGGTCCTGCTCTGGTCCAGGGCTCTCATCCTGGGGCGTGGTGCCACAGCTGGGAGGGGAAAGGTTGGCAGTGGGAACTGATGGAGGGTGGATGCTGGGGTAAGGATGCTGGAAATGGTCTGGAATGATGCTTGAAATAGGTTGGAAGGATGCTGGAAATAAGGCAGAAGATGCTGGAATTGAAAGGGGGCTGGAAAGGGCTGGAAGGAGGCTGGAATGGGATGGAATTGGCTAGAACAATACTAGAATTGTCTGGAAGGATGCTGGAATTGGAAGGGTGCTGGAATGCTGGAAATGGGCTGGAAGGATGCTAGAAATAAGGTGTAAAGTGGTGGAATTGGAAGGATGCTGGAATGGTGCTGGCAATGGTCTGGAATGATGCTGGAATTGGAAGGATGCTGGAATGGTCTGGAATGGTGCTGGCAATGGTCTAGAATGATGCTGGAATTGGAAGGATGCTGGAATGGTGCTGGTGATGGTCTGGAATGATGCTGGAATTGGAATGATTCTAGAATTGTCTGGAATGGTGCTGGAAGTGGTCTGGAATGATGCTGGAATTGGAAGGATGCTGGAAGGGTGCTGGAATGGTGCTGGAAATGGTCGAGAAGGATGCTGGAATTGTCTGGAAGGATGCTGTAATTGGAAGGATGTTGGAATGCTCTGGAAGGACGCTGGAATTGTCTGGAAGGACGCTGGAAGGATGTTACAAACCGCCCCGCACTGCCCAGCGGGGGCGGGTTCAGGGGGGCCGAAGGCTCTGCCGTGGGGTGCGGGTGGTGCCGGTGCCATTCCCTCTGGCCATCCCCGCAGGAATTCCCGCTGGCGGCGCTGGCGGGCACCACGTGCCGCTGCGGCTTTCCCAGCACGCTGTTCCCGCTGCACGAGCGCGAGGACGAGCAGCTCTGCGCGCACCGGTGCGCCGCCGAGGAGTTCGAGAGCTGCGGCTCCGCCGACTTCCTGCTGGTCTACCAGACACAAGTGCAGGGTGAGCTTTTTGCCAGCCCTCCCCCCAGGAATGCCAGCAGGGAGGGTGAGCGTCCCGCTGAAAACGGGCGCTTCTTTTAATCCCCTGGGAAGTCAGTGCTGCCCCGATGAGCTGTGGCTGCTGCCTGGCTCAGCTTCAGGGCACGGCAGGTTCCCTCTGCCTCTGGCAGGATTCTTCCTTCCCAGGGCTTCTCCATGATATCCAGAGGGGACAAGCTCCAGGGAAAAATGTGGGGTGGAAAAAGGCTGTGACCAGGCAGAACATTCCCGAGAGGGCTCTTGTCCTCCAGCAGTGGGAGCAGGGGGCCAGGGAAGCACTGGGAGAACGGAAAACTGTTCCTGGGAAAGGAAAGGGCTGAAGGGAGCAAGTGAGGACCCAAATTCAGGCGGTTTGGGGTCAGACTTGTCACAATCCTTCGGTGTTTGGGCCCGTGCTGGAAACACTGTTCATTGATCCATAAAAAAAGGAGGAGTGTTGCTTGGCACAGGAATCCCTGTTAGTCACCTCCTTAAGCACACAGCTGGGAGTGACAGAGAGCTCTTTGGGAAAATCCTCTTAGGACTTTTCGGGTGTTTAGGACTCTTTGAGGCGTCCAGGATGCTTTGGGATGTCCCTGTAAGCCTTAGGCAGGGCACCTTTCCCTGCCCGGCCACCTCCTCGCCCCTTCTCCTGCATTTTCCTGGGAGCGGCAGCGATTCCTGAGATATCCCGGTGGGAAAAGCAGGTTTCCATGGCAGGTTCCCCATGTCTCTCCCTGCAGACAACCGCTGCATGGACAGGAGGTTCCTGCCCAGCCGTGCCAAGCAGCTGGTGGCCCTGGCCAGCTTTCCTGGAGCCGGGAACACCTGGGCCCGGCACCTGATTGAGTTGGCCACCGGCTTCTACACGGGCAGCTACTACTTCGATGGCTCCCTCTACAACAAAGGTGAGGGGAGGGCGCTCCTGGGGTCCCACCCCAGCTGGGGACAGTCCTGGTGACATCCCGGGGGCTGCAGGAAGGGCGGAGCAGAGCTGGGGGTGGCCGCAGCTGCTCCATGGGGTGTTTTGGGCTGGAGTGTCCTGGTGAGGGGATTCCTCCCTGGGAGGGTGGGGAGGTCCTGGCAGGGGAGTGCCCAGAGAAGCTGTGGCTGCTCTGTCCCTGGGAGTGTCCAAGGCCAGGTTGGACAGAGCTTGGAGCAACCTGGGATAGTGGAAGGCATCCATCTCCAAGGGGGTTGGAATGAGATGAGCTTTAAGATCCTCTCCATCCCAAAGCATTTTGGGATTCTGGTTCTAATAACCCGCCCCATTCCCAGTTCCCCCAGTTTAGAACCACTCACGACAGTTTTATCTGGAGACCTTGAAGGTTTCTCCTTTTATTCCTCCACTTCTTGTGGCTTTGAGAGGAAATTCTCTGTTCCTCCTCAGCTGTGGTGGAGTTGGGATCTGTATCTGTGCCGTGTGGCTGGTGGGGTCTGTACCCAGGGTATTCCCTAAATCCCCATTGTCCCCACACCGCAGGCAGCACATTCCTTCCGAATTCCTGCCAAATCCAGCCTTGCAGAGAGGGAGATGCTCAGTGAGGGAGCACAGTCCCAGCCCCCAGGGTGCAGCAGCAGCCCAGGGAAGGGAGCAGCAGTGGGAAAAGCCTTGGCTGGGTTTTGCTGAGCCACCCGAGCGTGGGTTCCATGTTCATTCCCTGTCGGAGGGGCCAGGAGGTATCCAGGCAACCGGCAGACTTATCCACCGCAGAGAGCCAATTACACCTCTCTAATTGATGGAATACGGCTCCTTCCAGCTCATCCCCAACTCCAGGTGCATTCCAGGGGCTGGGATTGATGCTGGCTCAGCCCCACACTCAGTGCAGGGACCCCTCTCTGGACCCCCCATGGCATCACCCCCACCTTGGGCTGATGTGCTGCCCCGCAGGCACAAGGATTTCCCTTTCTTTATTTATTACTGGGAGAGTTTCAGCTGTGCTCAGGGAGGTTACAGCCATTAAATCTGCCCTTGACCCCTCAAAACAAGCACAAGAGCCGAGTGTGGCCAGGCAGATGTCACCCTGAGGGGCCCCTGTGCCTGTGAGCCACCCACTCATGAATTTTATGAGACTCATAACATGGGAAAATAAACTATTTCCATCTGGGTGAGGGATGCAAATCCTCCTTCACGCCCCAGCTGCTTTCATCATCCAACTGGATTTTGCAACCTGATATCCCTGTGATGTTCCCTTTCATGGAACCATGGGATCATTTGGGTTGGAAGAGCCCTCTGAGACCGAATCCAGCTGTTCCCCCCGGCGCTGCCAAGGCCATCGTGTCCCCAAGTGCCACATGCACACGGCTTTTAAATCCCTCCAGGGATGGGGACTCCATCACTGCTCAGGGCATTAATCACCGTTTGGGTGGAGATATTTTCCCTTATATCCCATCTAAACCTCCCCAGCACAACTTGAGGCCATTTCCTTTAATCCAGTCTGGTTTTCCCTGGGAGCAGAGCCTGACTCCCCCCCGGCTGTCCCCTCCTGCCAGGGAGTTGTGCAGAGCCCCCTGAGCCTCCTCTTCCCCAGGCTGAGCCCCTTTCCAGCTCCCTGTTACTCCCGTTAATCCCAGCTTTGTCCGGGCAGGATTCAAGGGTGAGCGGGATCACTGGAGGAGCGGGAGGACAATTTGCATCAAGACCCACGAGAGTGGGCAGAAGGAGATTGAGTCCTTCGACTCGGCCATCCTGCTCATCCGCAACCCCTACAAGGCCCTGATGGCCGAGTTCAACCGCAAGTACGGGGGACACATCGGCTTCGCCGCCCACGCCCACTGGAAGGGCAAAGGTAGGGCAGGGAATCCGCTGGGAGAGCTCCAGCCCGGCTGCTGGAGCTGGGAATTGGTTGGGAAAACCCAGCAGACCCTGAGCTGGGTGTCCATGGGGGAATCTTGGGCTGTGCCACCACTTTGGAGCCATCTCTTGGTGTGACCTTGGGTGGTGACGGGCTCCTGTGTTGGGTGGGATGGGATGGGATGGGATGGGATGGGAGAAGATGGGATGGGAAGAGAGCAGGACCACCCTGCCCTGGCTGGCCCAGGCAAGGATGGGCATCTCCTGTCCCCAGTGTGAGCACAGGGAGTGGTGGCAGTCCCCAGCCCATCCCTGTGGTATCCAGGTGTCACCTCCGTGTGTCCGGCTGCTCCCGAGCCACCACCTTGCCCACGCACAGGTGTGTGCCAGAGGCTGCTTAATTACAGCAATTTCCAAATTGCTGTTGTGGGATTGACTTCATTGGAAAGAGTTAAAATGTTTAGCTTGACCGAACATCTGCTACCCTTAATTCCGAGTTTATTTAAGGGGAGCTTTGGCTGCTGTTGCTGGGATGTGCCTGGATTTCGTTATCTCCATGTGCTCCCAGTGCTGGGGACAGCCCAGCCCTGCTCTCCCCATCCCATAAAACCAGCAGGGTGTGGTGTTCCCCGCTTCCTCAGCCTTGTGTCTCTGGGCTGGCACTGCCCCCAGTGTGGAGGCACAGGAGCCTCTTGGTTGATTTTTTCCCCGTCCATCCATGGATAGAGCCAGGATTGGTATCCCAGCACCACAGGGTGCCTCCTGAGCCTTCCCAATCCCAACCCCCTCCCCAGCCTGTCTCTGAGGGGAGGGAGATCCAGAGGGGACCACTCCCTCCACGCCAGCACAGTCTTGTTTGGATACACTTCAAAACACATCACCAAATTCTTTCCAGGGGATGTGTGGAGTAATTAGCCGACGGGTTAATTGTCAGGTTAATTAACCATTGCTGGGAAAGATGGAGATTTTCCATTGCATGGTTGGTGACCTCAATCCCAGCTGGAGAGGCCCCTGAACACGGAGCATGGGGGTCCAATTCGCAGCCTTCCCTGCAGCCCAGCTCTCCAAATTATTTTCTCCTCCCAAGAACTAATTTGGGGGAAAATTTGGGAAAAAAGTCCCCAGGCCCTCTCTGCAGCCTCACCCCCAGTGCTGAGGGGGTGTTTTCCCATTTCCCCCAGCCCGTTCCCAGCCCTGCAGAGGCCAAACCCCTGTTTGGTTCCGTGGCATTAATTTTACGACGGCCCTGGAGCGTCTCCAAAGCAAAGTTTTATGTGCTGTGATTACACAAGGTGAATTGTCCTGGATCTGTTTAATGGAACACATCCTGTGGTTAACGATTCCTCGGGGAATTAAACCCAGTCCAGCTGTTAATCAGGCCTTGGTTTTGCGGGGAGGACATGAGGAAGAGGGAGATGCCTGGAGCTTTAATGCGGCGCTGCCGGCAGAGATGCGGCTCATTATCGGTGTTCCACCACCCCTTTTACCCCCTGGTTTGAATGGCAGCATCAATTAGCCCGAAGGTTAATTGAGATGTTCCAGCAGGGACGGCGGAGGACACAGGGGACATCCACTCACATCCTCCGCTCCCTTTTTTCCCCAGAGTGGCCAGAGTTCGTGGCCAACTACGCGCCGTGGTGGGCAACCCACACGCTGGACTGGCTGCGCTACGGGAAGAAGGTGCTGGTGGTGCACTTCGAGGACCTCAAACGGGACCTGTTCGTGCAGCTGCAGAGGATGGTGGCACTGCTGGGCGTCGCGGCCTGCGAGGACAGGCTGCTGTGCGTGGAGGGACAGAAGGACGGCAACTTCAAGCGCTCGGGCCTGCGGAAACTGGAGTACGACCCCTACACCCCCGAGATGAGGAAGACGATCGGCGGCTACATCCGAACCGTGGACGCGGCGCTGAAGCTCCGCAACCTCTCGGGGGTCCCCGAGGATTATTACCCCAGATGATGGTGACCACGGCGGGGGGGCCGTGCCCTGCGTGGCCAGGGGTGGCTCGGCCCTCCCGGCTTCTGCCTAATTCCACCCAGTGGGTGGCTCCTCTTTTAACCCTCTGTGTGCTGCTGTAGCTGTTGGTCACTCCCTGCATGAGCCACCACAGGTCCCCATCAGCCATCGCTGAGCTTTTTATGGCCAACCTGGGGACACGGTTGCCTTCCCTGCCCCGGGGTCCCCGCTCCTGTTCTGGCTGCCCCAGCCCTCCTGGGAAGTGCAGTGGGATGTTTGTGTCCCCTCAGGCTCTCCTGGGGACAATGAGCTGCTCAGGCCACGCCCGATGCACCCAGAGCTGAGCTCCTTGGGGTGGGTGTCCCCAAAATCCCAGCCCTGGAAGGATTCCACTTCTCCTTGGCTGGAATCTTCAGCCTTCCAAGGGAGGATGGACCGAGGGCGTGGCACCGTGTGGGTGATGCGCCCGTGGGTCCTGCCTGAGGTTTTGGGGTTGGCAAGGCCGTGCTGAGCGATGTCCCAGACGTGGCAGCTGTGGCCCCTTGAGCCGCCCTGTGGCTCCCTGAGAATCCCCCGGAATTCCCCAGCCACAGCACCTGGCAAAGTTGCTGCTCCAGCCCTTGGCGGGGCCCATGACCCCCACCAGTGTAGAAGCTCCCCTTCCCTGTGGATGCTGCTCCAGAGGGGGGTGTTTTCCCTGGACAGAGGAGCTGGTGGGACCCACAAGCTCATCCAGGCCTCGTTTCAGAGCCCTCAAGCCAGAACGGCCCCTCAGGAGCATTTTTGGGGGGCCAGGAGCAGGGTCCACACTGCAACCCAGCTGCACCCAGCCCCCATGGGGAGCAAACCCTGGGGCTGAGCTTTGGGGTGTCCCAAAGCCAAACCAAAGGATCCCACCCACCGGCGATGTGCCGATTTCCAGGCTGGCTTTGTGCACAGCTGCATGTGGTCCCCGGCTGTCCCCGCATCCCACGCCACCCTCCCCATCCTGGCTTTGCCCCAAACGAGCTCCCCAAAGCTCCCAACCCCCAAGACCCCCTTGGATGTAGGTGCAAAAGCCATATATTGTACGCAGCCTTTTCTAGAGTTAGAGATTCACCAGTTGGCTTTTAACTCTTGATCCTGATGGAAATGCGGGCGCAGGTTCGATCCAGAGACCCCGCTTGGTCTCTTTTCCAAGAGGGAAGAAAACTCCCTGGAGAAAAAAGGAGAATTTCAATAAAAATCTATTTTTCTAAGGTGTGTGTGGAGCAGGGCTGGGCTGGGGGGCTCCTGCTCCTCGTTTTCTTGAAGGAGGTGGGGGATTGCATTCAGAGGGAGCAGCTGTCCCATTTTTAACTCTTCCCTTGACAAACAACTGGAGGTTTTTTGGGATGGCAGCCCCGGGGTTGTCTGTCAGTCAGAACAAACCCTCAGGGCAACCCAGCAATTAAAAGAGAGGTTTTGCTGCTGCTCTGCCTCCCCGTGTGTTTGTGGGGTCACCTGAGCACTCCCCACTCATCCCAGACCAGGGATGTGGGAGCGAAGGGAGAAGGGCTCCTCTCCCCTTTAATCCCATTAATTCATTTCTGTATTTAAACCCATTAATGGGTATTTAAATCCCATTAATATCATTTCTGTGGTGACAACACAACCCAAGCTGCTCCTTTTCAGGAGCTTTAGTACCTGGAGAGTGTCCTTACAGACAGATTTAATGGGATGCGTGGTGGGAAGGGGGAGATTCACTGCAGGATTTATTCCTGGCACTCCTCAGCGCCAGAGTGAGAGCTGGGTGCAATTTATCCCTTATTTCTAATCTGGGGTTGGTGAAATTCCCTTTTTTTTTTTTTTTTTAGCAGGGATGAAGCCTGACCTCGGCCTTGATTTGTTCTGACAGGCCGTGGCCGCCAAAGGGGCAGCGCTCCCTCGGGGGTAATTAACCCCCCAGAGCCAATTAATCGCCGAGATAAAACAATTAAGGGATGACATCGCGTGCGGAGCTCGGAGCCTGGGCTGCATCTTGGGAGGAGGGAGGGGAGGGTGGGGAGGGGACCCCACATCTGCACCTCCACAAACCCCTTCCCACAAAAAAAATCTGGGAATCTCCCCAGCCTCCAGCAGTATCAATTCACCTCTTATTTTTTATTTTTCCCTGCTTTTATTGCACCACAATTGCTTTTTTTCTTTTTTTTTAAATTTAATTTGCACTGAAATGGAGCAGTTGGAAGATATTATGGCCACGTCAGGGCGTGCTGCACATCTGGCTGCACCTCTGGATTGTGGGATCCCCCTTCCCCTCATCCCACTGACGCAGGAGCAGCTTCCCCCTCCTGCCAGGAGCTGCTGGCCCCGCACGCACAGAGCTGGAGCTTTGTACCCTGATTTTTTATTTATTTACTAAACGCTGGGCTATATTGTAACCACGTGGAACAGGCACGTAGGGATAAAATTCCTGCTCCCCCTGGAAAAAGCAGCCAACCACCCTTCCCGCATCATTTTCCTGGGGAAAGCTCTTGACATTTAATAGCCTGCTCGGCTGCCTCCGTGGTGCCTGGGGGAGGCAGCACTCAGCCTTTCCATGAGGATGTGAAAAGCCGGGAATCTTTCCGCTTGACTCAGCCTGAGCATCCCCGGGTGGGCACAGTCCGCCCTGCCCTGCTGTGGGGCTGGGGCGACCGTGACCCCCGCTCCTCCCTGGATTCCTGCAGGAAAAATCATCTATTTTTGGCAATCTCGCATCCCTGGGAGCGTTTTGCTGCCTCGCGGTCCTGCTGCAGCATTCCTCCCTCCGGGGCTCGATGGGTTTCTCAGCTGTTGCCGTGGCAACGGCGTCTGCACCAAAAACTCCCGCATTTCCCCCAATTCCGGGTGGGTTTTGTGCTCCCTGGATGCTGGAGGTGATGCCAAGTGTGGCTCGGGTCTGGGATCCCTTCCTGACAAAGGGAGTGGATGCTCCTTTGGGGTGAATTCAGGGGATTCTGGGCAATGCCCCCAGTGATGCAAACGATGCTGGGGGGCTCGCAGAGAAGGAGTTCCCCTTCTTCCCAAATTAAATCCCGTGAAGTTCCAGCTGGGTTTAGAAAAAGGGAAATCCCCCCGCCCTCAGCAGCAGCACTTCCACAAAAACCCCAGAATGGGGAGATGGGCCATAAATCTGAGAGCAACCATCTCCATCCCTGACAAAACCAACAGGTTTATGTATCAGCTTGGCTGTTTCCCCTAAAATTTACAGCTGACAGCGTGCCTGAGCACAGCAGGGATAATTTAAACCTGGCTCCAACCTGCCTGCCTCCCAGCAAAGGGAGAGGGGAACACATTTAGTCCTTTTTTCTCCCCCTTCATTTTTAATTTCATTCCAATTCGGAATAAAGGCAGTGATTTATGGGAGAGGGAAAACACGGCTTTATTTTAGGGCCGTGACAGCCAAGTGAAAAAGAGCTGTCATTAAGGGTGGTAACACATTCCACAGGAAAGGGGTTTGCTGTATTCCAGAGTAATTTCTCCCAGGAAATGAGACCCAGCCTTGGGTTTGGGGTGGCGGGGTAAATCCAGGGGGAATAGGGCAAGTTTGGGATGTGCCGGGTGAGGACCAGTCCTGCCACAGCTCCCAGTGGGCTGCAGCAACATCACTGGGGTCTGGGGGTGCTGAATCCCACAACACAATGGGGAACTGGGATAGGGAAAGGTGGGATGGTTGGGAACAGGAGCTGGGAGGCGTGGACTGGGGGTCCCAAGGCTGTGGACTGGGGACTCTGGGCTGAGGGTGAGGATCACAGGGATGTGGATGGGGGTCCTGGGCTGAAGGTTGGGGGTCCTGGGTTTGGGAGAAGGGTCCTGGACAAGGGTTGGGGCTCCAAGGCTGGGGATGGGGGTCCTGGGATGGGGGTTTGTGCCCCAGCTCCAAAACCTGCTGTTCTTCTTTACCACAAGCCCTGACCTACCCTAAAATCCTGTTCCCCACGACCGCCCTAATTCCAGATTTCATGGGGACGGTGGTGGCTCTGCATCCTACTCATGCCTTGACTCGGAGCTGCTAAATCCAGCTGCATCCCATTTTCACCGATTTCTGCCCCAAAAGGGGAGGCAGATCCCGGCACCGCCAGCCCTGGAGCTGCAGCTCCCACCCAGCCCTTTCCCTGGATGCCAATTCCAGTTTGTGCACGTTCCCCTGGAGCTGCCTGCGGTCATTAACCTCCTGCTGCCGTTAATCAAGAGGACTTTGTTAATTAACAGCTAAGGATGTCTCCAGCTGAGCAGCGCTGGGGCAGGATCGGGGTCACCGGGACGCATCCAGGGATCCTTGATTTAATATATTGGAGCTTCCCACCACTCTGGGGGAGGGCAGCCCCCTCCCCTCCATGAATAAAATACCCAGTACCACAAAAAACCCAAGGAATGCTGACAGGATCCATCCTCAGCACCCTGGGAGATCCCAGAGCTGCAGCTCCTGCAGTATTTCGGGAATATCAGAGGAACCGGGGTAATACTGAGCTGAATTTCCTTGCCACTCTGCCAAAAAGGGAAGAAAAAACTGGCTGAGGAGGCTGAAATTTTCTGAGGAATGTTGTTTTTTTTTTCCCCTGCTTCCATTTTATAGACATATAAAAATGTGCATTTTTAATGCTGCCTGGGTGAGCTGTTTGCTGCCTGTCTCAGTGGGTGACACGGGAACAGAAATCACTGATATTCCTTGGGGATGTTAATTCAAAGCTAACAGGGTCCAGCAGGAAAAACTCAATGGATTTTTCCCTTCTCTTCCCCATCTTCATCCCAAACCCTGCCAGGATGAGGAGAATCAGGAACAAGAGGGGACAGAACAGCAGCACTGGTGTCTGGATGGATGTTGGGGTGGAGCACTTGGATCATCCATGGGATATCTCCCAAAGCCCATCCAAGAGGCTCAGATCCCACCTCACTCACTCAAGCCCCATCCCTCTGCTCCTGAGCTCCTTCCACAATTCCAAATTCGACACCAGGGATCAGGAAAACACAGGGGGAAACGACTGCTCAGTGAAAAACCCTGGGATCCTTCAAGGTATTTGTCTGGAAAACAGAGGTTTTATTAAATAAGCAAACAGCTACAAAGATGGACTCAAATATTTGGGAAACTTGGGATTCCCAAGCTGCCATTACAGGGATGATTTAACCCCAGGGTAAGTACCAAGGCACTGCTTTTTTTTTCTTTTTCTTTTTCTTTTTTTTTTTGGAAAGCTGTTTGGAGTAGTAACAGATGGACTTGGAAAAAACAGACACCAGAATTAGTGAGGAGCATCCTGGATCCATGATGAACATCCCAGCACCAAGCTGAGGGGCAGTGGGATGGCATCCAGTCCTTGAGGCTTCATCCCATTGTTCCCACATCCAGGGCTTCTGCAAACCCTGAGCCCACAAAGCCCCAGAGGCTGCTGGCTCCAGGTACATCCCATTCCCACTGTTCCCCAAACACATCCTCTGCATCTTCTGTGTGTCCCTGTCTGTCCATCTGTCCCATCCATCCCATCTGTCCTATCCCACTCCTAATAGGATCCCAGCAACCTTCCAGCAATATTAATTAAATACTGGGGAAAATGAGCAAGAGGAGCCTCCTCCCACCACCAGAGAGGCCCTGCAGCCTCCTCAGGCACTGCATCTTCCATGGGTACAGATCCACCATGCGTTTTGGGGGAAATCTCTGTGGATCTGGGCTGGGAGTAGCCCTGGGCTCGGCCACGGACGCGGTGTGGCGCAGGGACAGGCGGCAGCGCTCCCTAGGGAAATGGGCACATCCCAGCCCCGGGAGATTTGGGTGCTGAGTGTCCCAACACACGAAGGAGGTGATGCAGGTCAAGGTGGAGCAGCGAGGCAGTGCCGGGGTGGAGAGGACGCCGGATAATCCGTCTGAAATCCTGAAATGCTGAAATGCTGAAATCCTGAAATCCTGAAATCCTGAAATCCTGAAATCCTGAAATCCTGAAATGCTGAAATCCTGCCGCGGCACCCGCTCTGATCCGCGACATTCCCGCGGCTCAGCTGCCGGGGCTTTACCTGTACCTGTGGCTGGCACCATCTGCTGCCTGGAAAAAGCTCCCTGGCTTTTCCTAGGAGCTGCCTGCCCATTTTGTTTTTCCTTTTTCTGAGTTCCAAGGAAAGCTATAAATAAATATTTCAGCTTTTGTGGGCACCTGGGAGCAGACTCTCAACTGCCAGCGTGTCAAACCCTGCACAAAGCTCCCCGAGTGACCTCCTGAAATGTCCCCAGGGCCACTCGGGGCTGCCTGATTCCAGCTCCAGGGATTCCTCGCTGTCCTGGGAGTGACACATAAATGAGGGTGACACCGGGGTCGTGGTGAAGGAGCCCTAATGGAGAAGGAGCTCCAAAATTAACTGGGCATGAAATGGGATCGAGGTGGTGGCTCGGCCCATCCTTCACTGCAGAGATCCCAAGAGATTCCCTGAGTGTCCCAAGGTGGGAGAGACAAAACCATCCCAGAGAACCGACTGGTCCCACCAGGGAGCAGCTGGTAACAGAGCCAGTCTCCCCTGGATGCAGGAGGAGACAGCAGGTCCTTCCCAGGAGCTCATGGGCCTGTTCCTGGTCCCAAACATCCAACTGCTCTGCAGGATGTACCGTGTGGAATGTGCCCATCAAAAGGAGGCTTTAAAAGACATTTCAAATTGACCTTTCCCTCTTTCTTCTCCCAGTTTTCCATGCTGGTGATCCTGTGTGTGAGCCCAACCCCCACACTGGAAGGTGGCCCTGGGTCTGGATCACTTAGAAGACATTTGAGATTTCCCAGTTCTTTGAGGTGGGATATTCCAACCCCTCATAAGGACACTTCCCAAAAAAGTCACAAAATACTTCAGGAATTTACCATGAGGAGCCACACACAGACATGGGACAGAGCAGTGTCACCAATTTGGCCACGGCAGGGAGCACCTATGGCATGGGAGATGCCTTCCTGATATCCTGCACCTCACCATGGTGCCTCTGGAAACACCAGGAAAGCCCTTCCAGGGTCAGGCAATGCAAAGGTTGGATGGGAATGTCCCAAAATGTTTTCTTAGGATCTTTGCAATCCCACACAAAATCAAGGGTGGTTGTGTCTTCTCCATACCTGGGGGTCTCCATCCCCTGCCAGCCCCCAGGCAGCAACACCAGTCAAAAATGGGCTGTAGGATAGTGCTGGACAATGCTTGACCCACACCAGGGCCACCACAGGGGTGGTCACCATCACAGTGCCAACACCAGGGGACCCTGTCCCCCCTGCAGGCTGAGTTTAGACAACTGTTGTCTCTTTCTCAGTCATGGAGGAGATCTTGGAGAAGCTCCTGTGCACGATGCTGGAGTGTCCTGTCTCCTCGCTGAGGGCGTTCACCAGCCTGGAAAGGAGGGTCACCTTGAACTTCTTGAAGTCCTGGCCCATGAAGACGTAGAGGACGGGGTTCATGCAGCTGTTGGAGGCTGCCAGAGCCGTGGTGAGCGGGATGAAGATCTCAAACACAGACCAGGGGACCGTGTCGGGCACCGTCTCCAGCAGGTTCAGCAGGTGGTAGGGACTCCAGCAGAGGAAGAAGGTGACAATGATGGTGACAATGATCTTGAAGGGCTTCTTGGACTTTGCCAGGCGGTTCCGGCGCAGGTTGAAGACGATGGCGACGTAGCAGAAGGTGATGATGGTGATGGGGAGGATGTACCCGGCCAGGAACCTGGTGATGTTCACCGTGCGGTGCCTCATCAGAGCCAGCCCTTCGTAGGATCTGTTCCTGGAGAGGGAGAAGTTGCTGAAGCAAATCACGGAGCTGCGGGTCTGCGCCGTGTCCCGGAAGACGAGCGAGGGGCAGCTCATGACGATGCCCACGGTCCAGATGATCACACAGACCCCGTAGGCCAGGTTGGTGGAGCGGTGGTTCTGGGACCACACCGGGAACACCACAGACACGTAGCGGTCGAAGCTGATGGTGGTGAGCAGCAGGACGCTGGTGTACATGTTGAGGATGAGGAGGAAGGAGTTCAGCTTGCACATGACCGTGCCGAAGACCCAGTGGTAGCTCATGGCCGTGTAGGCGATGTTGATGGGCAGGAAGATGTTGAAGAGGAAGTCGGCCACGGCCAGGTTGAGGAACCAGACGGCGTTGACCGACTTCTTCATCTTCAGGGTGATGATGGCGATGACGAGGCCGTTGCCCAGGATGCCCAGCACGCAGGACACGCTGTAGATGATGACGGACAGGATCCTGGTGATGTCCTTGGGGTCGTGGGCCGGGTCTGCCCACACGCTGCTGCTGTCCTCGTAGGCGTAGTCCGGGTAGTCGCTGTAGTTGTTGAGGCCATCCAAGTAATCGGACAGGTTGGGGAGCGCCATGGTCCGTGTGAGCGGCGGCGATCCGCGGGATCCCAGGGATCTGGGGTGCTGCGATCTGCAGCCAGGGATTTTTCCCTGCTGAGCAAACACTCGGTGTTAATCGCAGGGAGGGACAACGGCCCCCAACACGCGTGGGAAATGGGGACAGGGAGCGAAGGGACAAACACACAGGAATGGGGGATCCCATGGGAACCCCACTGGTCCCAGACAAGATGCTCCCGCAGCTCCTCCCTGATTTCCACCCCCATCCGTGAGACATCAGGACGTGATTCAGTCCCTCAGCTCCACCAGGATGTGGCTGCAGCCTCATCCTGCAAAAAACGTTGATTACCCGCCTACTTCCAGGGAGAAAACCGGGATAATGCTCATTAACAGCTCATCAACAGCTCTGACTTTCCAATCTGCAACATATTATGGCTTCTCTCTTTTTTTTTTTTTTTTTGTACTGAACTGGACTGAAAACCCAAAGGGAAGATCCCCACACACCCCACTGACACCAGGCACCCTCTCACCTCTCTCCTCTCTGTCGGGATGGGGGACAGGTGACAGTTCAGTGTCCCGGGGCACGGCGGCAGCTCCCTCCACACCGGCCTAAGGCATGAGCTGTAACATTAAAGCCAGGATCAAAGAAAGGCCACTCACCCCCGGATGTGGGGTTAAGGGAGGAAACCCATCCAGGGTGTGGTAACAATTAACCCTGTGCAGCCTCCCTCGGTGGGGCTGTGCTGGCCTGGGGACCCTCCTCATCTCCAGACTGGGGAAAGCAGGGTGTTGCCGTGATCCCAGCATCTTTTGGGATAACCCAGGACAGAAATCCCATCCTGTACTCTCCGTACAAGCCCCCAACACGAGCAGCATCCTCAGGCGCACACAAAGAACCAATCAACCACAGGTTACTAATAATTAAATAATAAATCGTTCAAGGTATAAATGAAGTGTGCGTTATCTGCATTATCTATTTTATATCCTGCATTCTCACAGGGTTATTCTCCTGATTCAATTGGTGCCCTGTGTGTTTAAATATGTTAATTGTGGTAAACCAAAAGCGTCATTTGCCATTGTGAGACTCCAGGCTCCAGAGCCTGGATTGAGGGGGTTCGACCTCTCCCCTGTGAACGTGGATAGGGGGGGTTAAAACCAAAATCCCCCAAAGCCTGACTGAGAAGCACAGAGCATCGCACCTGGACGTGTCCTCACAGGAGGGACGTGGGGACGCCCAAGGACCCTCCCTGTTCCCGAGGCGTTTCACCCCAAAGGTCCCCGAGCGTCACCCTCCCACCAGCCCTGCTTTGAAATTCCCGTGGTGTTTGTGCTGGAAGCTATTGTTCCTCCCTGGGCTTTTCCTGCTGTTCCTTCCTGCCATTGCTGCTGCAGAGTCCTCGCCCGGGGGTGAAATCCCACCCTGTCACCTCCCCCTGGCCCAGCTCCGGGGGACGATAAGGGGCCAGAACAAATGAGGTTTGAGTGCAAAGCTTGGGAATGAGCTGGAGCTGGGAAGAGGCCTTGTCCCAGGAAAACCTCGATGGTCAAAGAGATGAATTAAAGTCGATGATCCGGTGGAAGGAGCAGAATCAGCAGAACTGACTCTCCCAGAGATGTTAATGTTGATTAATGAGTCGTTGCTTTATGGAACAGGGACTTTCAGGTCATCTCCCTCCCAAAGGCAGAGCCCCAGAAAGGTGGGGGAGCCCAGAACCCCATGTCCATCCCACCCCACCCCATTGCCTCATATCCCATCCCACTTCATTGCCTCCCATCCCACCACACCCCATTGCCTCATATCCCATCCCATCCCATCCCATCCNCGCTCCCCAGTCTCCAAGGAAAAGCAGATCCTGCCAAAGCCAGGCACCCACCCAGAGGGACAGGGCCACATCCCAATCCGGTGGCACCTTTTCCCATCCCATCCCATCCCATCCCATCCCATCCCATCCCATCCCATCCCATCCCATCTCATCCCATCATCCAGAGAACCCCAAAGCTCCCCAGACCTGTTCCAGACCCACCATTTCCACTGTGGTGTTGTCCATGGGGCAAGTGAGACACTCCCACCCCTCACCACCCCGGGGTCACTCAGACCCCACACTGACCCCCTGCTCCAGAGGGACAGGAGAAATTCCCACTCCTCTTCCCACTGTGTCCACTTCCACGTTTTTAATGTAAAATCCTCCCTTTATTATTATTTTTAATTGCTGCGCCTGATGACTTTCAGCTAATTGCAAAGCTCATTTTAGTGGATAATTTATTTGAATTCTCTGTTAATTTTGCTCTGCCAGGTTGGGCTGGGGCTGGTCTCTGTTCCCAGCTGGGATGAGGATGGCAGAGAGCAACGGGAACACCAGGACTCTGCTTCCCTGTGGGATTTGGCAGAGGATGGGTTTGTTTCCAGGGCTCCTGAGGAGCAATCCCAAACTCCACAGGAGCAGCAGGCAGCTGCCAATCCCACCATGAACATTCCACATGGGCAGGATGGGCACCAGGAGCCCAGACCCGCTGGAAAATCATCCAGCAAGCTCCCACCTGCCTCTCCAAAATTCTCCCAAAAATGGAGAGTTTCAGCCGCATGAAACCTCCTCATTTCTCACAGCAAAAAACCCTCCAAAGTCTGGGAGAAAAAAAAAAAAGCTGCCACATAATACTAAGAGTGTTTCACTGCTCCTCTCTGGGCTGAAAATTCCTTGCTCAAGCCAAAACCACTGTTCTCCCTTCAATCTATTCATCTTTGTCCTCCTACCTCAACAAAAACGAGCAGAGGATTTGCCCAAAATAGCCTTTTCTCCGTCATTCCCGCAGCTGTGTTTGTCTTGGTACCCAGGGAAGGCCGGGTGGGATTCCCGACGGGCGGCTCGCTCACCGGCAGCATCCCGGCACATACCGGGGGAGGATGAGGTCAGGGATGTTGTTCTTGGGAAGGCAACAGGAAACCGAGAGAACAGCAGAAAATGTTCAAACCCAGCTTTTCTGGGCGAAAAACCTCTGCCCTGGCCAAGGCAGACGGGCGGGGGACGGATGTGACCGGGGAAACGCGGCGGGACCCGCGCCCCAGGGACACGGGGAGGGCAGGGGATGCTCGGAACCCGGGCAGCGGATCCCAGCGGGCAGGGCGGTGCCAGAGCCCTGCTCCGGGGGTTTCTAGCGATGGGCACGCTGCCAGCACCGCCTCCTGCCTGCCCAGCGCCCGCCGGCCAGGCTTTCACTGGAGGCACTGGGACAGGTCGGGAGAACTGATAGAGCCTAATCAAATCAAATCAAATCAAATCAAATCAAACCAGCAGAGCAGCTCTTGAGTACATCAGGTCCTGCCTGAGCTGTCAAAGTGCATCACGTTTTGATGCACATCATGAAATGAATCCGGGCTGGGTCTGCAGTGCTGGGGAAGCTGGCGGAGCCCTTGGGTTGGTGCTTGTGCCCCCTAGAAAATGCTTGTCCCCGGCACGGGACACCCCGGACAGGACAAACAAATCCCCGGGAACAGCCGGGTCCGTGCCCGCCCTGCTGCCGCCTCCTCCCCGGCAGCTGCTCTGCCTTCCCTCCCCTGGAGCACTTCCCTCTCCTCTTTCCACCGGCGCTTTCCGAGCTCCCAGCGCACCCCAAACCCCAGCCCGCTTCCTCCGGGCGTGGGAGGCGCGGGCAGCTCCCCGCAGCTCCGGCACAGCTTCCCCGGAGAGGGGAATCGCCGGCAGATGTTTGGAGCTCAGCTTTGGGAAGGGCCCGGGGTAAAGCAGGATCGCCACGTCCCTCTGAGCCCTGCCGCAGTCCTGGGTGTCCCCGGAGGGCAGGGATGTCCCTGACACATCCCTAGGGACATCCCTGCTCTCCGGGGACATGTGGCAGGTGCTGGTCCCAGTTCCGTGGGGGTTCACAGCTCTGGCTGAGCTTGAGTCCCACCCTGCGGGCTGGATCCTGAGCATCCCTAAGAATTCCATGGCATCTCATGCCCCAGGGAAGGCGCATGCAAACCCCATCCCAAGCTGGCACCCGAGGCCACCCCATCGGTCCCTCTGGCACCCACGTATTTCCAGCCCAGGGTTACACAGGAGGGACATCCCTGCAGGGATCCAGCTCCCAGGAATTTCAGGGAGCAAGGCACCAAATGGGAAAGCAGCTCTGAGTGCCCAGCTCGAATTCCCCCTTATTTTAGTTGGTGATTGCCATGGCAACAGATGCCACAGGGATGATGCTGCTCAGCATCCCACTCCCCACCGGGATAAAACCCCATTCCTCGGTGTAAATCGACCACCAGCCCATCAAGAGGGAGTTTAGACCTCCAAACCCCGAGCTCCAGCCTGCCCAAAAGCTGCTCCTGGCTGTGATTCCAGCCCTGCCACCACCCCTGACCCCTCTGTCCTGCTCCAGCAGGCTGGGAAGGGGACAGGGATGTGGGATGCCACGGGAGCAGCAGGCTGAGAATGAGCTCCTGCCAGCGAGGATCCGGGCTGGAAGTTCTCCCAAACCTCCTCTAGCAGCTGGAGACCCCCAGGGCAGAGGGAGGAAGCACAGCCACGGTGGAAACTGAGGCACGGAGCTCTGCTCCAAGGCCAGTGGGAAGCTTAATCCCTACCTGCATCCACTCAGACACATCCCAGTTCTCCATCACGGACTGGGGACCCCCACACCCGGCAGCCTCCGGCATCCCCACAGCCTCTCCCTGTACCCCGCCCGTGTGAACGGCGCAGGAGAAAGGGAATAGCTGGAAAAGGCAGCCTTAGAAAAGCTGCTGTGCCCAGGGTGGGACAGAAAAACATGAGTCAGTGTTTATCCGGGCAGAGCTGGCCAGGCTGCGCGGGACGGGCCGGGATAGGATGGGATGGATCCCACAGACCCTCCTGGCCACAGTGTGGGGTCACCCCCATGGGGAAAGCGCCCCAATCCTGCCAGAAAGTGGGGTTTAACCTCAAAATTTGGGTTATGAAAGGCCCCTCCCAGAGTGAAACTCCAGCAGAGGAACCCAGCCTTCCCTGGCACAAAGTGTTGTAAGAGCCACCCCGTTCATAAAATCCCGGCCTTTTGCTCCATCCGTTCTGCTCTTGGGAAGGTTTGAGGATTAAAGGGGAAAATTTTGGGCGTTTGTACCTACATGGGCAAAGATTTCCTTGAGAAAGGGCAGTTTGTACTTCTGAGCTGCTTAAAATCACCCGGCTTCCAAGACAATGAAAGTTCTTTCATTTCCTCTGCTCTCTTCTTTTCTAATAATCCAAGGTTTTCTCCTGGCACTTCTCAGGCAATAAAAAGACAAAAAAAACCTCCCTTTTTCAGAGCATCTTCCCTGCTACAGCCCAGCAGTCCAGTGATGCTGTCCCTAACCATGGCTTGGGCTCTGTCGGGGGACAAAACCTTGGGGACATCACTCCAGATTTGGGGCATATAAAGGGAAAGAAAGCCAAGAAAACAGAAATGGGGTTGCGGGAAGGACGTGACCCCACAGGGGATGTGGCATGGCTGGGGACAGCAGACTCAGCTCCCCCCGGATCGAGGAAGTCACCCCGGATCCGCGGGAGCATCCTCCCAGCTGTGCTCTGTGTCCCCAGCTGAATGCTGATCAGCACGGCGAAGAAAAGCCACCCTGTTCTCCCTGTCCCCAGCAAAGGGACACTGCCACACTGTCAGGACATCAACCCCCCCCAAATCCACTGCCAGCTTCTCTCCCTTCCGTGCTGTTTTCCCACCTCACAGGCTGCAAAGCCCGGGTCCAAAAGAGGCTGGGATTTTAGGGAAAAATAGGGGATTTGGGGTGAAGGATAGCAGGGATCCCAGAGGTCCCAAACCCACTGTATAACAACAGGGGAGCAAAAATCCCCAGGTGGTTACAAATCTCCAGCGAACCCTTCCTCCCAAATCCCCATAAAAAATACAAACTAACAAATACATATAAATCCAGAGGTGTTTACCTGAGCTGGATCAATCCCCAAGGAATTTTCAGCAGTTAGAGGCTGGATCAGACATCTCTGCTTCTCCTACAGCCCCGTTAGGGCTGGCATGGGAACGACCCTGGGCTTGTGGCTTTGGCATCCAGCTGGAGCTGCCACGGATATTGCCGAGGTTTCTCATCCCGAGGAGACGCACATGGGATGGGAGGATGAGGAAAATAAATGCAGCCTGTGGAATAAACCAGCTGCTGGCCTCAGCAGAGCTGGAAGGGGAAGGGGGAAGCTCTGGGGGAGGATGTTGAATTTGTGGAGTTCACCCGCACACAGAAGGGGATGTGGCAGCAGTGATGTGCCCCGTGCACCACGGCTCCTGTGCTGCCCACAGTGGCTTGGGAATCTCCTGGGAGCCTTTGGGAAGGGTTTGGGTATCCCTCATTGTGAGCACAGCCAAAGGGTCCCCTCGGGCTCCTCCACCCTGGCTGCCCCTCATCCCTGTTCCCCAGGCCCCCCAAATCCACGCTCTGCTCCTGGGCTGCTCCTGGCCTCGCACACACAGCAGAGGGGTAAGCCAAAGCCATTCCTGGGGTGCAGGGAAGAAGAGAAGCTGCTCATCCTGCCCATTCCCAGCTGTTCCTCCAGCAGTGCATTCCCAGTGAGGAAATCAGCCTGCCCTGGTTTGTACTGGCACCCCAAGGAGAGCCTCACCAGCCAAGGGCCATCCTGACCTCCACCCCGTGCCTGCCAGGAGCTGGAAATTGCCAGTGGCATCCATGGTGCAGCCTGTGATCCAGCACCAGCTGAGCCTGGATGGACACAAATCCCTGGACACAAATCCCTGCCCTGAGCCAGGACAGCTCATCCAGAGGGAGATGCAAAGCACCTGGAGCAAAAGCTGCACCATGTTGTGAAAGAGCATCACCTTCCACCAGAGTCCCCACCTGCTCTCCGACATCAAGATCCAGCTCTCGGCTCCAGCCACGCACAAGGGACAAATCCCAGTTTCCTCAGAGCTGGAAAACCACCACCCCAGTGCGACCAGGGGACAGGGGGTGATGCCAGCAGGGAGGGATGGCAGGTGGGAGGGAGCTCAAGGCCACCACGTCCCGTCAGGTGGGGACATTGACCCTGCCCCACGCAGACGAGCTCCCGTGAGAGAAAAAGAGGAATCGGAGGCACTGCCGGCTTTCACAACTCTGTGTCGCAACACCCCTGAGCTGAATCAGGGCTGGAAAAATGCTGATGTGCCGGTTCGTGAGGCTGCTACGCGGAAAGGAGAAGCCCCAGAAAGCCCTGAAGTGTGAACCGGGCAGGGATGTGCTAATCCCGCTGTGGAACCGGGCGGGGAGGTCGTGACTGCCTCCCCGGTGTCCCGCTCTCCCAGGGGCTCGCAGGACCCCCAGGATGGGGTGGGAGCTCCGGGATATTCCACACTTGTGGCACCTCTGGCAGGTCCCCAGCAGGGTGCAGAGGAGCGGTGCCCCAGGACAGCGGGAAATGCAGCCCAAAACTGTAAAAACCATGAGAAACACGGACCCGGCTGGGGAGTGGCACAGGCTGATCTGCCCCATCGCTCTGCCGGCACATCCCGTCCCCTGTGCTCCCGCAGTAACACCCCCCAGCGCTCCCAGTGACCCCACCAAGCCTTGCAGTGACCTTGCCCGATACCTCGTGCGGTGCCAACGCTGTCCCGCTGCTCCGTGTTGGGCAGGACGAGCTCGGGGTGCCCGGGGTGCCAGCGGGATCCCATTCCCAGGCGGATCCCGGCACGCCGGGACCAGGCACAGGCACGGTGCCGCTCCCCGCCGGTTTTAAGGGAGCGGGGAGGGAGTTGCATCCATCACCAAGGTTTTCTTGGCAGCGCGATGCTCGGCGAGCAACAGCTGGGAGAGGGTGTGACGCCGGGAGCTGGGAACGCTGGCCTGGATCACAACCCAGCGTGAGGAAGCAACAAGCTGCTTCCCAAGGGGCCTCCTTTCCTGTGCCGCCCCCCGGGCCGGAGCGCACCGTGCCATGGCGGGATAGCGGAGCACAGAGCGCTCCGCAGGGATGCTGCTCCAGCCGGCAGCCCAAGGGGAGGCAGGTGGCCGCCAGCCCCCCTCGCTGTGCTGTCCCCACCCTGGGTCAACCGCTGTCCTCTGCTCCCCCAGCTCCTTCCAAGACGCTGAGTCACTTCCCTTCAGGCAAATCTGGCTCCCAAACGCCGCTCCTGCTGCTCAGGGGCTGCTTTTCCCGATGGATTTCATTACCACCAGGATGCTGCAGCTGCTTCCAGGCAGCCCCCCCAGCCCGCAGAGGCTCTGTGGTGGCAGCTCTGTCACCCCCAGCCCCTTTAACACCTGCAAGAAAAGTTCTTTGGGGGCCACAGAGGAGCTGGGAGAGGCTCCAGGGTGCCCCGGGTAGGAGCGGGGGGAAAGGCTGGATACAGGGATGGGGTTCAGGGGGACAAACAAGAGGTTTTTGGGGCAGCCCCCCGGTTTGGGAGCACTGAGCAGCGCAGCCCCCACCCACACAGAGCAGGAGGTTTGGATAACCCCAGGCTTGATGTGGCACCGGGAAAATTCCTTCCCTCCCCACGCAGCTCCCGCGCTCCCAAGCCTCAGGCATCCCAGTCCCAGCATCCATCCCAGCGGGACAAGAGCCAGTGCAGGGGTTGGGAAGCAAAAGCAGCACAAGGAAACACGAGAAAATTTGGCAGTGATGCCCCCTCAGCCTCCTCTGGCCTGGAGAAGGAGCAGGATTTGCCCCACTGGGACACCCCAGCACCAGCTCAAGCAACACTGCCCTGGGTTTGCCACCAGCCATTCCAGCCTCCCCAGCAGAAAGGAAGTTCATCTACCACAGGATGTTAATTACGGTTAATTAATTACCCTCAGCTGTAAAGACAGGCCCAAAACCATCCTGAATCCAGCCAGCAAGGGAGAAAACCAACGGCAAACTGATGGGGTTTCCTTTTGTGTGTCTGCAGTCAAACGGTGCCACCAAGACATGCTCAGCCCGGGCAGCTCCGGGTGGCACCAGCTGGGACCTGCGGGCTTCCCAAAACCACCCCAGGGCCTGCTGGGACTGGGAATGCTCGGCCATGGATGCTCCTGCACGTGGCCGTGCCAAGGGCTGACCTCGGGACATGGCGCTGGAGCAATGACCCAAATCCCGGCAGCTCCGAGGGGTCCAGAGCCAAGACCCGGCACAATCCCAGTGTTCCCAGCAAGGCCGAGCTCTGCAGCCCCACAGAACCGACCTTGGCACTGCCTCCTTTCCCAGGCACCTGCCACTTCCCCATGTCCCGGCGGGATGCAGGATCCTGGTCCCACACTGACCCCTGTGTTTAGCGAGATGAAGGGAAAACTCGGGATATGATTTCCCATCCCGAGCGTTTGTGGGTTGGGGTTTCCCTCCGGGGCACTCGGCATCGCCTGCTCAGCAAAGCCCTGCCGGCAGCAGCGCCTGCGGAAGGACAAGTCCCTGTTCCCAGGGCTGGGGATGGAGCAGGATCCGCGCAGGAGCAGCCGTCGGGAACGGCAATTCCAGGCGCCGCAGCCAGCGCAGCCTTTGGCAGTTGTCATGTCCTTGGCAAGCGCCGAGTGCCACCCACACCGAGAAAATTAAAACTCTAAATTGATTTGGGCTGATTAAGCGCCCTGGAGCAGCTCCCCGCCGGGCCGGGATGCGCGGATGGGGCCGGGGGGCGCGGGTGGGGCCGGGATGCGCGGGTGGGGCCGGGATGCGCGGATGGGGCCGGGATGCGCGGATGGGGCCGGGGGGCGCGGATGGGGCCGGGATGCGCGGATGGGGCCGGGATGCGCGGCCGGAGCCCGGCAGGTTCGACCCCTCCGGCTCTCGCCCTTTTTCCTTCCCACACAGGCGCTGGGAATCCGCCTGACTCATCCCGAAACAGATGTGGCAGTCAATGGGGAAGAAATTGGAGGAAGTTTTCCCTCTCCGGGGGAGCTTTCTCCGGCATCCAGCAGCACTTTCCCTCGCCCTGGGCAGAGCCGTGGGGATAAATGGGAATGGCTGGAAAAGGAGCTGGGCTCAGCTATGAGGACAAGACAGGAGGCTCCCACTGCATATCCCAGCTCCAAATCCCGGGTTTTAGAGCTGGGTTCATGCCCTTGGGTAACTCTGCCCTGCCTTTCCCACCGGGAGCTCCTCCCTGGCTCGTGGCTCCACACCCGCTGTGGTCCCGAGCTCCGGATCCCGTCACTGCCTCCCGATCCAAGTGCAAACTCCCTGCACAAATAAAGAAGCCACAGACAGGATGTTCAAGAGACGGCTCCCGTTCCCTTTTTTCGCTGATTTGATACAACCACGGAAAAAAAACTCCAGTCCCAACCTTGTGCAACTTGAGCTTATAAATAGCCCCCGAAACACAGTGGGGCTGGGACAGGGTGGCCAAACCCCGCTGTGCTCCTAAGGCTGGCACCATATCCCGCTGCATCCCACCCCTGGGATGGGCAGGTCAGGGATCTCCACATGGTTCAGCCCCCAAACCCCCTCGCAGAGCCTCTGTTTGCCTCCAGCCTTGCATAATTTCCCCCTTTTTTCCACGTGCTTCCCTCAGACCTGTGCCAGGGGCTGGATCTGAGTGGTGCACACCCACGGGCCAGGGGACAATTCCGAGTTCTCGGCTCCCAAACCCCACCCTTGGCAGAGAAGGATTGATAGGAACATTCCCAGGGCACAGCTGGGCCCTGTTCCATGGATTCCCCCATCCCTGGCATCCCCCACCTGCTCCCATCCCCGTCCTGCAGTGACAGCTCCCCCCAGGAGTGATGGAAGTGCCACACCGGGAGATTTATCCATGACTTCCAACTCCTGCTGGAGCTGCCAAAGGCCACTGACAGCTCCTGGAGCAGGAATGAGGAATTTCCAGGCATGGACACTTCGTTGTTGCCTTGGAGCCCCTCAGCAGGTGACAGATGGGATGTCACCAGCCATGGGATTTATCAGCAGAGGTGGCATCAAATCCTGGAATAGGTGGGTTTGGAAAAACCTTAAACCCATCCCATTCCATTACCTGCCATGGACGGGGACACCTTCCACAGACCAGGTTGCTCCAAGCCCCGTCCAGCCCGGCCTTGGAATAAGAAATTCCATGAATAAAATGCCTACAGAACTCCAGGTTTGGATGCTGTGCACCCCGCTGGAAAACGGGAGATGCTGACAGGTTTCAATTCCTTGTGCTGGGAGCTGAATTCAGGCTCATCTTTCACCCTGAACTCCTTCAGCACCATCCTAAAATCCTCTGGATGTGCTTTTCCTGCTGCTGGTGTGCTGAGTGAAGATACCAAACATGGATGGAGGGGAGAATTCCTGAAATCTCCCAGCAAAAATCAGTGGGATCTGGCTGATAAAACCACTCAGGAAACTCCCAGTTCCTTAAGGCACCAGCTGGATTTGTCTTAATAACAAGGACTTAATAACCATAGATTCCTTCAAACTCCCAAACATCCATAAGGACACCTGCTTTATTTATAATTATTTTTAATTAATAAACCCAGTTTTCCTTGCAATCAACATCTGGGAATTCACCATGCCATGGAGCAGAGCTTTGCAGGGACATATATTTTTGAAGTTAGCTTTGCCAATGGCCCCATCCTGCTTCCCTTCACTGGGATGGGCACAGGGACTGCCCAGCTCTGGGCTGGGAAGCAGCTCCTTGCGGGAAGGTTCAGCATTCCTGCCAGCTCTGAGCAATCCATGCCTTTTTCGGGGTTTTTTTGGCTGGGGGGGTGGCCTCGTGCAGGTTCCCGGAGCTCCAATTGCCATGGAATTTGTAAAAATAACAGCAAAATATGTTTTATTCCTGAGCCTTTGCCAGGCTGGGATTATTTCTGGAACGAGGGAGTTGCTCGGTGGTGCCCGGGAGATGTGGGGGTACCTGTGTCCTCACTGGGGTGCCCCACAGCATCTTCCTTGGATGGATCTGCATCATTGACCCCAATACCCAGAGCTCAGCCCCGTGCTGGATACAACCCTTTCCCACACAGGAGCCCAGTCCCAAAATCCAGCTGTTATCTAAGAATTATTTAAATAGACCCAGAAACGTAGGGATCTGTCCAGAGGGTGCTGTTGATGGAAGCCAGATCCAGAATTTACCTTGGAGAGCAAAACCAGCTGAGCCCAAAGGGAGGGAAAGCTGTGCCATGGAGCCACGGGAACATCCCGTGTCACGTTTTACGGGATTAACGCTCCAGGTCGGATGGATTCCATTCCATGCATCCTGAGGATTCCATTAAGGCTCCTCACAGCCTGATTTAACCTGGGTGGGATTGTGGGATCCATAAAACTGCACAGCAGGGAGAGGCAGGAGCGCTCCTGCCCGTGAGGGGTTTGGGGACAGCGGGGAGTGGGACAGCACGGCCACAAGCAGCCGGATCCCAGCGCTCCCAGAGCACCAGCACGAGAAAACCATGGATTTTTAATTACAGGGGGAAATAATCACCTCAGCTTTGTTCCCTCACCTGGGGGTGGGATCCTGGGATGTGCCAGGACTGGATCAGGATCCACTCCAGGGCCAGGGCTGGCACACAACACATTCCTCACGACCAGCTGGAGATCACCGGAGTTTATCCAGGAGTGATGGATGTACCAGTTCCCAACCATGACAGTGACACTGTGGGGACATTCCAGCTCCCAGTTCCTGCTGGAAGGAGCCCAGCATTCCTCTCATCCAGCCCCACGAGCGACTCTCTCCATGGATGAGCCCAACATCAAGAGAAAATCCAGCTCTGACTTTACAGAAGGAAAACTCTCTCTTCGTTTTCCCTCCAAGAGGGGTTGTTATCCTTTGGAAGATCTCAATCCTGCCTGGATACATAAAATCTCCATAAATTCCAGAGGTGATTCATGGCTCCCATCTGGGATTGGCACGGTCGCTCACTCCTGCCACTTTTGTGCCTGTTTAAAGCTGTGCCACAATTAATGTTCACCCACAGAGGCATCTGCCAGGTGGGAAATCTCCAGGTTTATTGTCAGAGATTAATTTATGAGAAATTAATTCCATGATAGAGTGGGAAAACCCCTGGCATGGGTGAGGATGGAGCCTCCAGCAGGGATTGGCAGCTCCAGCATTTCCCATTTTCCTCCAATCCTTGCTTGATGTAAGATGTGTAATGCTAATGAATTCCTGATTTTTATTCCCTACACAGTGCAGAGGGAATCCCTGTTATCCAAGGCCTGGAGTGGATGCAGAAAGTGCCCAGCACTGTTCCTGGCTGATGGAGAATGCAGCTCACATCCAGCTGCTCCCAGAAGGATTCAGACATTGGGAATACCTTATAAATCAATAGGTATAAATTGAAAATTCAGGCAGGACTTCACATAATTTACCCATTCTCCCTTAAGACTTTTTGGGGAAAAAATAGGCTGGGAAAAGGGAATTTGGGGTACCCTGGCTGGATGCAGCTTCCCTGGCACATCTGGCTGGGGAGAGGATGTCCAAGGAATTAATTCTGTGTGGAGATCATTGGAATGTCAGGAGACCTCTGATTTATGCCTGGCCTTCAAGTGCAGGAATTCATTCTGGCTGCTCCCAGTGCCAGCAGAAGCTGCCTTCAAGGAGCCCTAATTCCTAAGGGAAAGCTAAAGCATCTCCCTGGATATCCCACCTGGAATGTGGATGCACCGGGCTATCCCTCACCCTCACCCTGGCATCTTCCCAACCCGGCAAATCCCTGGTGAGGAGCTCCTGCAAAACAATTTCCCTGTGGAAAACAGGGAGCTGATGGGATTTAGGGGAAGGGGAATGAGAGGCTGGATGTAAGCAGACCCAATTAGTGGATGGGTCAATTAAGAGAGGGGTGATGGGATATTGGAGATCCCAAATCCCTGGGCACAGCACGGCATCCCAGGAGCAGGTGCTCCTTGCTCAGAGGACCCCACGTGCTCGTTTCCCATCGTTGCTGCTGGAAAATTCCACCATGAAGGATTTAAACGAGTCATTTATCAATTAAATGTGCGCTCTGGCAAATTAAAATCTGTCCTCTTGTTTAATTAATAGGGCAGCTTTATATTCGACAAATTAGGGAGCCTCTTGATGAGCTAATTTGTTAATTAATGGAAGCCTGGAGGCTCTTCCTTCATTAGATGTTGGCACATCCTTGAATTCAAAGTGCAGCTCCTCCTTCAGGAGCCCTGGGCTCAGACTAGGAACAGTCCTGGCAGTGGATTTGCCGTGGGAGAGCTCTTGGCATGGCTCCTGGCATTCCTGGGATTTATGGGCAGTGCACTCCCCATCCCCTTCCCCTTCCCTTGGGAAAATTTATGTCCCAAATCAAGGAAAAGCGCGAGATCCTGCAGCCAAGCCGCTGCCAAACGGAGCCCAGAGCTGCTCCGGGATGGAAAGAGGGAAAGAAATTGATAAAAAATGGGAAGAAAGCTTCTGGCCCTGTCCAGGGATCTGTGTTGGGTGGGAATCAGCGCTGTGGTGGAGGATCCGGAGCTCATCCCGGCAGATCCAAGGATTCCTGGGTGTCTCCAACACCCGGATCACTCCCGCAGGGAAAATGAATCCCCAGCTATATCCAGGCTTGTGGATCAGCCCTTTGCCCCATCCCAGATGGCCACAGCCACCCCCAGCAGCCCCCTCCCAGTGCTTCCAGTACAAACCAGTACCAGGATGGTGCTGAGGCTGGGTGGGCTCCATGAGCTGCTCCAGTGATGCCACAGAAAGAGGGAAGGCAGCAACCCCAGGACAGGGATCCCAGAAGGAGTGCTGGAGTCATCCCCAGCGAGAGCAGGACCAGTGACACCAGTAAGAGCAGCGTGGTGGGGCACACCCACGGTGACCTGGGATAAGATCCTGCTGCAAATGCAGGTCCACGTTAAAAACCAGGAATGTGGATTCCCGAGCTGGCCCTAGGGACCATTCCCCTCCAAGCCAGACTGTCCCAGATCCCAGGGAGCAGCTCCCTTGTTTATTTTTAGCCACCAGTGTCTGCTGCATTCACCAGTTATCAAATAAATATGGGAAACCAGGAGAGGCACCCAGAAACTCCCTTATCTCTGTTTTCCATGGACTGGCAGTTCCTGGGATGTGTTTACACTCAGCCTTTAAAAAGCAAGCTCAGGTTCACTTTCTACCACAGGAGTTTGCCAAGTTTCCAGCTTTCCCTGGATCTCATCCCACCCAGGCAGGTCCTGAAGAGAGGGCACAGCTCGCTCAGACCCCAAAGCTGCAATAAAAAACCACACTGAAAGGCAAATTCCTGATGGATTTTCCACAAACACTTGGCCAAAAAAATAATGTTGCTGTCAAAGCTGCCCTTATGTGGGTGCCTGCTCCAGGAGGACACCAATGGTTTGTGCTCTGGCTCTGGATCCTGATCCATGCTCCGGGAATGCCAGGCACAGGGAACTCAGCTGATGCTGGGACACTTCCCTAATTCCTGCTGGAATGGGACCCTCAAACGCTTCTCCCAAGGCTGATGCATCTCCCATTCCTGCCCTGCGCACCCACAGCCTCCCTGCTGACACAAGGGATGCATTCCCACCCTCTGCCTCTCATTCCCAACACGTTTGGTGCTCCAATCCTTCAGAGAAACCTCAATTTCAACACTTCCATGAGTCTCTCTTCCCTCCCCACAAGAAAAGGCAATTCCAGAGCTGCATCTTTATTATCTTTATCCTGTTTTCAAATCCTGCTCGGGGCATCCTGGTTGAGCAGAGCCCCTCCCAGGTAGCCCACACTGCCTGAAATGTTGGAATTCAGCCCGGGATCAGGACAGGAGATGTCCAGCAGCTCCCCAGCACCTCTGCCAGGACACAGCTGTGGCCCCAGCATCCCTGCACTGCTGTTGCCATGGTGACCGAGCATCATCCCCTCTGCTGCCACCTTTAAGGAAAAATGTCCCTCCACGGCACAGGGCTGTCCCCAGAGCACTCCCAGATGTCCTCAGCCTCATCCTGCACCCAGGACATCCCACAGGACATCCTGGTCCCCCACCAGGACAGGCACTGCTGCCCATGAGGAATTCCCTGCTGGCTCCAGCCCGGAGCTGACCACCACCAAGGAGAAACAATCCAGGAGGATCCAATCATTGCCACACCTAAACAGGTGGGGTTTGAATGAAATCCAAGCAGGGAAGAGCCTGAGGCAATCCAAGACCAGCAGAGGATCCTTGAGCATAGAAAAGCTTGGGGCCACCACTGTCCCCATCGCTGGTGGCACTGGCAGCACCGGGGAATCCACGAGCAGTGCCACCCCCGAGTGTGCCGAGCTGCTTCCGTGGCCTCCCAAATCTCCCCGGGCCACCTGCTGAGCTCTGACAGCTGTCAGGACCTAAGCAGGGGGCGAGCTGAGAAGCTTAAAGGAAAAATAGCTCCTTTTGTAATCTGCTCCCACAGCCCTCCCACCCTCCTGCCCGTTTTAGCCCTCCTCGTCCTACATTGGAGCCCCGGAGATGGGAAATGGGTGGAATTGCAGCTGCATCATGCAGGGTGATGTCCCCTCTACGTGTGGCTGTGGCAGGAGAGGTGTCCACCCTGATCCCACTGCTGATCCCACTGCTCCCCTGGCGCCTGGGAAACATCGTGGAATCACGGAATGGTTTGGGTGGGAAGGAACCTCCCAGATCATCTCATTCCCTGCCGTGGGCAGGGCACCTTCCCTATCCCAGCCTGAAAGAAACAACACTGATGGATGTGCCTGATCACATCTTCCAAACTGATGCCAGGGAAGATTATCCCAAGGATCAGCCCCACCGCCAGAGCACTGTGCAAGCTTTGGGAAGCACAAGCTCCGTGCCTCAGCTGCTGGTGCACCCAGGATCCGAGGAATCTCCGGGAATTTTATCCCAGCACAAACAGATCCAGAAGAAGTCAGGGCCTTACTCAAGCCCCAGATACGTTTTCCAGGATCAGAGCCTCCAAAGGCAGGAGGTGGGAAGGTGCTGGAGAGGGAATGCAGCAGGCTGGGATGTTTCCATGGAGCAGCGAGATGAGTCAGTGCCATCTGCCGGCGGCAGCGACCCGGCCGCTCCCAAATCCATCGGATTCGGCCTGGGATAGAGAGGAATAAACCCCAGCCTCACGCTAAAGCTGCCGGGATCCCTCTGGAACGCTGCTCCAAACGCAAACTGCCCGAGGCTCCAGATGCATGTGCCAAACAGATCCCGTGTCCAACTCTGCCAAGAACTCCCAGGATGACCCAGCAGGACTGGGAGTCCTTGACATACCCAGGCTGCAGCTCCAGCGTTGCACAGCTCTTCTCCTTCCCAACTTTGGGATCTCCCTTTGCTATTCCTGACAGAGTCACGCATGGAAATCCCTGAGCTGGCCTGGGTCCATGGCGAGGAAGAGCTGTGGGAGCGCCAAGGATCCGCAGTGTCCCCAGGGATGATGTGGCATCGTCAGCTTCTGCCTCAGCTTGGACCATTCCAAGGGTACCAAGAGGCATCGAAGCTGGGATGAGACACCAGGCCTTCCTGGCTGTCCCTGTTGTCCCACTCTGCTGGAGTAGATTTAATTAGGGAGTAGATTCTAAGTGTGCTCCTCACCATTTTTAAAAGGCAAACTCATCCCTGCTCCGTAATTATCCTGGAATCAGCTTTAGGTGCCAGATCCCTGGCACTGAGGAAAACACAGTTTGTGTCCAAGCTTCCTCTCGGAGAGAAGAGGGATTTGCTCGTCCTTCCAGTGCTGATTATCCCCCAAAGGTCTCTGTAGGCATCACCAGGCTCTGGCAGCTCCTGCTGGCTGGAGGACAGACTGGAGCTGCAGGGCTGGCCTGGGGCTCCGTGTGCTGGAGAGATCCCAGAGCTGATCCCGTCAGCCTGGCTGAGGGGTGATGGCTGATCCGAGCTCATCCAGCTGCTTTTGTCAATCGCAGTAAAAACAATGAACACCTGAGGCCACGGCAGCGCTGAGAGAGAGGATCCTGCTTTTCCTGCTGAAAACAAGCCCAAAAAGGGGGATTGCCTCTGGAAAACTCCATTTGCAGAGGAAGCAGGATGGAGTGGAGGCAGCACAAAGCTAACGTGGATTGGGATGCTGGGCATGGGCACATCTGTGGAGGTCTCCCCTCAGCTTCCTCTGAAACACAGTTTAAATACCCTGAATTCATTCCTGACAAACCAGGTTATTTTTCCCTCCTGGTGATGATCTGCATTTGGTAGAAAACCACCTTATTACCTTGCTAGATACTGATCCTGAGGGTCTTGCCTGCAATTCCTTAAAACATTCTCTTTTCCCTCAACTTTTTCCAATCTCTCCCTATTCCTGGCCTCCAGCGGAGGGAGAAGCACAGGTGTGGAACACCGAGGTACGCTGCTACTTAAAGCCAAAAATAAAGAGGGTTTTTTCAGAAGGGAACAGGATAGGCGACGGGAATTCTGTATCAACAGAAAGAGGTGATTTTCCATGGGAATGGCCAAAAATTGAATGCAAATGGAATTAAACTCTCTGTGAGGCCCGGGCGGGGCCTGCCGCGCTCCCATCGCCTAGCAACAGCACGCCATGCCCTTATATGGCAACCACGCCCGCCCACTCCCCAGCCTGCCTTCTCATTGGCTGCGCTCCGTATGATTGACGTGCACGCTCGCCAGTGCTCACCCTCCACGAGCCTCTCCCGCGGCCGGGGCGCGGCGCTACCCGGAAGCCGGTGCAGGAAGCGGAGGGGAGGAGCGCGAGAGACGCGTCCGCTGCGGCAGCCAATGGCAGAGAAGCTGGGGAGCGGCTCGGCCAATGGCAGCGCTCGGGGGCGGGGCCCGGGGGCGGGGCTTCGGGAGCCGGCGGCGGGCGGCTCCGGGAAGCGGCAAAGGNGGCAGGGGGGACGCGGGGAACCCCGGCCGGGGACCGGGACAAAACCGGAGGTCTTGGGCAGAGTGGAGCTGGGGGAAGGCCTGGGGTGCACCGGGGGTACCGGGCAGAGAGGACCGGGGAGACCCGGGGTGCTGGGGGTAATCCAGCCGGGGTGCTGGGGGTAATCCAGCCGGGGTTCAGGCTCGAGGAAGGAGCCTTGGGCAGGGAGCGGTGGCTGAAGGAGAAGCGGAGGATGGGGAGGGATTCCAGAGCGGTGCAGGAACCCCGGGCTTGGGGGGTGTCACCAGCCTGGCGGGGGGTGCCGAGGAGACGGGAAGCTCCGTGATCCCCGCGGAACCGGCTGGCAGAGCCCGGTGCCCACGCTGCTCCTGGGCACCCGCGGCTCCTCCTGCTGCTGCTGTCACAGGAATGCACAGCAGGCCCCACACGGTGCTTGGGTGGCAGGGAAGGGGATGCCCGGGACAGTCCCCAATAGCTGTGACAAACCCAGAGCGCTCAAACCCACTCTCACCCCGCGACACGGCGCTCTGGCTAAAGCTGTGTGTTCCCAGGTGGGAGCGGTGGCAAAGGAGATGCTCCAGGTGTCCGTGCTGGAAGCAGGATGAATCTCGTGGCGATGGCGACCGATCCCGAGCTCCAGTGGGTGTCCCTGTGGCTCCGTGTGCGGTGGGCGGCCGTGCTGGTGCTGCTGCTGAGCTCCCTGGTGATGCTGCTGCTGCCGCTGGCTGCCGTGGACAACCAGTGCCACGCTGTGCTCAAGGGCCTGTCCTTCCTCAAGAGCAAACTGGGCTCCTCGGGAATCACCAGGTTCACAGGACAGAGCACGGAGCTGAGCGTGGCCTCCAAGGGGCTGGAGCTGTTGGTGCTGAAGGGAAAAGCCACCCCAGGTGAGAGGTCCTGGGTGGGCACGGCCGAGTTGCGCAGGTCAAGGAGCTGCTGGAGAGGGTCCAGCAGAGGCCACAGAGATGATTTGGGGTCTGGAGCATCTTTGTGATGAGCAGAGACTGCGGGAGCTGGGCCTGGTCAGTCTGGAGAAGGGAGGGCTGGAGGGAATCTCATCAATCCACACAAACATCTCCAAGGGGTGTCAGAATGGTGCCGGACTCTGTTCAGCGGTGCCCTAAACTAAAACATAAGTTCCACCTCAACATGAGGAGGAACCTCTTTCCATGAGGGACAGCTGCCCATGGAGTCGTGGAATCTCCCTCCATGGAGACATTCCAAACCCACCTGGACACCTTCCTGCTCCAGGTGACCCTGCCTTGGCAGGGGCTTGGAGTGGGTGATTTCCAGAGGGCCCTTCCCACCCCAACATCAACCCAGAGATCTGCACCCCCTTCCTGACCATGTCCAGTAGCCCTGATGGGAGTGACACTGTACCCTGATGGTAATGAACTGCAATTAACTGCAATTAACACTGGCTGTAAATGCCCCCGAGGTCAGGCAGGCCCTCACCAGCTCCTTGACTGCATTCCAGGGCCCTGTGCTGGCATTGCTCCATCTCTCCAAAGTTTTTCCTCATGTTTTCAGTACTAGTAACTTTTCTGGAGGTAATTGGAACACAGCGAGGTGGTTTAATGAACAGAAATCTGGGCTACCCAGCGTTAATCCCAAAATCCTGGCTGGCACAGGACAGCTTTTCAGGCAATGTCAGGCTGTGGCCATGGCCAGTATCAGCCAGGACATTACTTTGGGAAGCAGTTAAGGGAATTATTATGATTCCAGCACTGTAGCTTTATTTGCATTAAAGCTCTTACTGCTGGGAAAACATTGGATAGTTCAGTGGAAAAACAGAAGTGCTGTTGGCAGCCAACATAATAATGTTAACATTATAATTTCACCTAAAAGAATGCCAAGAGAACATGTTTAAAACACTCTTTTCTCCCACATGAAGCAGTTTGGTGGCCACCTGTGGCCACCTCGAGCCTGCTGCCCACAGGTCCTGCCTCCCCACACTTCCTGCCAGGAATGGCTCTGCTGCCTCATACTCGGCCTGGAAACGTGGCATAAACCTCTGGGATTGTAACTTGGAAAAAGCTGGAACACAAATTCTGTTCCAGTTCTTCGAGACTGGTGTTGTTTCATTTTTCTATCAGCGAACATTGACAGTCATAGAATATCCTGAGTTACAAGGGAGGCACAAGGATCATGAAATCCAGATTTCCAGAGGTCTCCAGTAAAACTCACAGCCCTTTTTCTGTTACCTTTTCATTCCAGAGGTGAAGTTGGAAGCCAGGGCAGCTCTGAACCAAGCGCTGGAGATGAAGCGCCAAGGGAAGCGGGAGAAGGCCCACAAACTCTTCCTGTACGCCCTCAAAATGGACCCGGATTACGTGGATGCCCTGAACGAGTTTGGGATCTTTTCTGAGGAGGAAAAAGACATCCTGCAGGCCGACTATCTGTACTCCAAAGCTCTGACCATCTCCCCCCACAACGAGAAGGCTCTGAGCAACCGGGGCCGGACACTGCCCTTGGTGGAGGAGATCGACCAGAGGTATTTCAGCATCATCGACAGCAAGGTCAAGAAGGTGATGGCCATTCCCAAAGGGAACTCCGCCCTGCGCCGGGTGATGGAGGAATCCTACTACCACCACATCTACCACACGGTGGCCATCGAGGGGAACACGCTGACGCTGTCCGAGATCCGGCACATCATCGAGACCAGGTACGCCGTTCCCGGGAAGAGCCTGGCGGAGCAGAACGAGGTGATCGGGATGCACGCGGCCCTCAAGTTCGTCAACACCACGCTGGTGTCGCGCATCGGCTCCGTCACCAGCAGGGACATCCTGGACATCCACCGGCGCGTGCTGGGCTACGCCGACCCCGTGGAGGCCGGGCGGTTCCGTGCCACGCAGGTCTTCGTGGGCCACCACATCCCGCCCCACCCGCAGGACGTGGAGAAGCAGATGGAGGAGTTCGTGCAGTGGATGAACTCGGAGGACGCCATGAGCCTGCACCCCGTGGAGTTCGCGGCGCTGGCGCACTACAAGCTGGTTTACATCCACCCCTTCGTGGACGGCAACGGCCGCACCTCGCGGCTGCTGATGAACCTGATCCTGATGCAGGCGGGCTACCCGCCCATCACCATCCGCAAGGAGCAGCGGGCCGAGTATTACCACGTCCTGGAGGTGGCCAACGAGGGCGACGTGCGGCCCTTCATCCGCTTCATCGCCAAGTGCACCGAGACCACGCTGGACATGCTGCTCATCGCCACCACCGAGTACTCCGTGGGCCTGCCCGAGGCGGGAGGCGCCGGCGGCTGCAAACAAACCATCCCCGTCAAGACTTGAGGGGTTTGGGCAACTCAGGAGCTGGTGAAGCCATGGGAGAGCAGAACTCCGAGCCACTCAGTGTTCCTGCTGGGAAAGGACTGGACAGGAGGTGTCACTTGAGCGTTTATTTAAAGTGTCTTACATTTGATTAAATTAATATAATTTATTTATATACATGATGCCAAACGGAACTGAGGACGGTGGCTGTGCACTGGAAGGAGGTGGGGAGAGATGTCAGAGGGCTCAAAAAGATGAACTGAAATTGAATTTCTCCTTAAAATTAAGCTTTGAGGAGCTGCTTCAATCACAACCCTTCAACCCAGGCAGTCAGCTCTACTGTCTGACCTCAGCAAAGTCTAAACTGAGTTGGTTTTGTGTGGCCTGTTCCCTGTAGCTCCAAATCACATCCCTGAAGGAACAGCACTCTCCCAGCTGTGTCCATCAGACCCTTTGGTGTCAGTCACACGGGTAGTGAGCAGGAAGGAGGCTGAACTCCAGCCCAAAGGCATCTCTCCCCTCCCATTTCTGTTTCTGTGGCAATTTGCATGTTTACTTTCAGCTGCCTTTCCTGGGGTGAGTTTTGTACAAGTGGGAAGTGTTTAGTTTGGTGATAGGAGTGGAACAAGAGAAAAGCTCTGACTTACTTGAGGGAGGAGGACTCAGAAAACACCTCAGCCAACAGGAGCCCTGGGAAAGCACAACAGTCCTTAGACATTTCAGTGGAGGGGTTGGAAGGAGCTTGTCTGCAGAACTGTGGGCAGAAAAGGTCATCAGGCAGAGCCAGGAGACACCAGTTGTGCCAATTTGGGAAGAATGTGTACAGGAAGTTTGCCAAAAACTTCAGTTTCTTTAGTCTAGGTAAGGGAAATTTCACAATTCATCACTGGTCATGTCATTACTCTGATAAATGTGTCAAGAATCACTCGAGGCCTCTGTGTGCTGCAGGGGCAGTGCAGTGCCTGGAGCTGCTGAGCAGTTCAAAGAATCACTTTTTCCTTGGTTTTTAAGGTAAAAGTACCCACAGATCTCCCTACCCCAAACCTGCCAGGCGTGTAACAGCATCCTTGATCCCACCACCTCCAAGCTCACAAAACTTCCATTTAAAATCCCACTTTAGAGCATTTAACCCCTTGACAAAAGCTGCCAGGCTGTCCCAGGCTTAGCTTTCTTCCCTTTTAACTCTCTCTTACCTGACAGGGAGTTTAGGACATGTTTTAGAGAAGCAGAAACCAGGATGAGACTGGGAGTTCTCTGAGCACTGCTGCCAGGGAAAGCAGACAATGCAGGAGGAAAGGTGTCCTGTCCTGACAAAGCATGTTATTTTTGTAGTGCAACCTGAGTATAAATAATGCACTTTAGAGCTCTGTGGGGGGGAAAAAATGTTATTTTAGTAACAGATTAATAAACTATTTTAATATGAAAGTCTTGGTTTGGAAGAGGCTGTTCTCAGAGCACACTTGGCTGCAGTGAACTAAGTGGTTGTGGAGGAGGAAAGGCCATGGGAGAGATCCTGGTTCCCTCAGCCACGTGACAACATGAGCAGAGTCATCATTTCAAAGTAAAGCCAAGTGAAATCAGCACAGAAAATAGTGTTTATTTGCAGCAGTGTTCCTGTGGTCCAAGTGAACTCAGCACTGGGGTCCCCCCTCACATCCACCCCTCTGGGTGGTGACTTCCAGGGTAGCTGACAAGCAGGAATGTTTCTATCCAAGATCACACCACTGTTGGAAAGTCTGAGGTGATGAGTGAAGTGATTTCAGGATATTCAGAGCAGATGGAATGAGCTGCTTCAAGGCCTGAGGGACACTGAGCACACCTGAGAGGTGAGGTACATTACTATCACCCAGCTGCCAGAGGAGAAGTGCAGTTCCAACACCCACATTTAAACAAAAGCAACAGTATTTATAGAAAACCTTTGAGAACTTGAGTTTAATAAACCAAGAAACGTCAGCTTGCACTTCACAGTTGTACAAAACCATACAGAAACCACCTGCAAAAAGACATGAGCTAGCTAGGAAAAACAACCAAAACCAACCAAAAACAACCAAAAACCTGGTCCTCAGCAACAGCACGTCCAGCTTCATGGGAAACAAAAATTACCACCTAAGGATCAGCTCCTGACACTTAAAAAGAATCATCTCAATGTCCTTTACAAATACACCATATAAAAAACAGGTCAACTGGAACAGAACAGGAACTGGATACATATATATGTATATCTGTGTATCTACATATACACACATATGTATAGAAACTCTCCCAATACTAAAAGAGGCCATTGTGGTGAAGTTGGAGCATCTGCTGTTGGATTCTGCATGGAAGGAGATGACAGTCCCTGCGTGCGTGGGTTTGGGTGGAGAATGGGGCTGTTGGCAGAGAGAATGTCTGCAATCCCAATCTGAGCTGACCAGTGGAGCTTGCTGAGGTCCTCCCATGGCATCTCATTCGTTAATGAAAGAGAAAATAGTTGGAAAGTACTCCAAAAACTCCATGTGGCATCCGAGCTGTGCAGGAAATGTTTCCCCCCTCGTTACCCTCAATATGAGGGATCGCATTAACGCCATTTCACCAGAACAAAAGTGTAACTCTTTGCTCTTAGAGGAGAAAAAAAACCAAAACCAAACCACCACCTGGATTTGTGCCATCCTCCACTGATCCCGAGGAATGCAGCAGTCCAGTATTTACACGGGATTGGGACGGGTGTTCTCTCCTTGCAAAGCTTAAGGACACAACATGGCTTCCAAAAAGGCATTTCACATTGGACCAGACCCGCTGAGTGCACGCTCCTGGCTCACTTTTTCAGGAGCATCTTGGCAAAATCAGCATTGGACATCTTTTTAGGCTCTACAGGGGGGTCAGAGGACGCTGCTGGTGAGTTCTGGACCATCCCATTCTCAGCCTTGGCCACGGGGTTGCTCTGACGCTGCAGCGCCCGGGGCATCATGGAGAGCTGTGTCCTCCCCTTCCCTCGCCTGGAAGGGAAAACATTCCCATTCAAACACACTCTTTTAGCTTGGGGGAACAAGAAGGACTTGTTTGCTATGAGGAATGCACATTTCAGTATCATTCCTGTCATTTGTTTCAGGGATAAAGCTTTCCATGGGTGTTTTTGACGCATCCCTGAGTTCTGCCCGCAGTCCCCAGGGCTGAAGCTCTGTTTATCCACAGGGGCTCATCCAATACAGGCATTCTAGAAGATGAAGGAGCAGCCTTAATGTCCACTAGGAACAATGTTTGCTTCTCCAGAGGGAGAGGACATGGAGGTTATTAGAGAGCAGTGCCAACATCAGAGCCAAGGGGATGGCCAATGCCTCATCCTCTCGTCACTACAGAGCTGTTTCTGCTTTGCCTCATCAATCCAACAACCCGTTTTTTTATGGTTCAGCACCTTTTAAATGTTCTTTCAGATTCACAGGATCTGATTCACACTGATTTGGGTTGGAAGAGGCCTTGAAGATCACCCAGTTCCACCCCCTGCCATGTGCAGGGACACCTTCCACTATCCCAGGGTGCTGCAAGCCCCGTCCGACCTGGCCTGGAACACTTCCAGGGATGGGGCAGCCACAGCTTCTCTGGGCAGCCTGTGCCAGGGCCTCCCCACCCTCACAGGGGAGGATTCCTTCCCAATATCCCATCTAACCCTGCCCTCTGGCAGTGGGAAGCCATTCCCCCTTGCCCATATAAAAAAAAATCCCTCTCCCTCCTTTTCCTAAACCCCCATATTCCAGCTAAGATTCCTAAACTTTATCTTACAAAGAAACACAGCATTTCCTTTCCAGGCAGTGCCAGGCACCCCTCCCTGCACCCCTCCCTCACTCACGCTCCATAGATCTGCCGTGGTGCCAGGGCCAGGGAGGCCCTGCCGGGCTCGGGCCGCTCCGGAAGCTTCCGGAGCGGGGGGTTGCTGATCATCACCTTGATGACGTGGTCCTTCACTGTCAGCCCGTCCATCTTCAGCACAGCCTGAGAGGCCTGGGCTTCATTCTCATACTCCACATAAGCCAGGCCCTAAATTAAGGAAAGAAAGAACCTATGTTAGGTTTTAATGTTTCTTTAACAGCTGGTAAGGAATTTGTAAGTGAAGGAAACTCAACGTGGCTCAGTCCCAGTGTTCATCACTCCCAATCATCATTCTCCTTACAACTTGTATTTCTTGTCTCTCACTCCTGATGCCCCCATGTGTGGAGAAAGCATTAAAAAAAGAAAGAACCACCCCAAAAATGCTATTAAATATAATGAAGTACCATGGCAGGCTCGCACAGAGAAGGGCATCACCTCTCCCTGCTGTTACTCTTTTAAATGACATTCAAAGCCTTTAAGCTGCATTTTTTGGATTATCCAGTTTCACAGGAGAGGCATCAGGTTTTATATAACTTTACCAAGATACATTTATTTGTGGTTTACACACAATCCCACTCAAACTAAGCTCAGGACAAGACTTGGGATTCCCAAGAGCACTCATTACAAGGTGTGCACACAACAGGAACTGCACCTGAGGTGATGCAAAAGGCAAGAAAATCCAATTTAAATCCATGTCCACCATTCCCAGGATGTCCCTGTGGACAGGACCCACCACACAGAAACAGCCCTGGTGTCAGATAGAGTTCTGGCAGAGCAGCAGCTGGTTCAGAATCTCTCATTTAACAAGAAGTCATTTATTCAGGGATGGAAATAATGAGCCCTCTCAGAGAGGGGGCTCATTTCTCACTGCAAATCCCTTCCTGCAGCAGATGTTAGGAACAAAAACCTCAGGAAATTAAGGAAAGGAGGATGGGAACTGGTTGCACCAGGTAAAACCCATTTAGCCAATTATTTAAAAACCAATCCTTTACAGACTTGCCTGTTTTTACTATACTGAAAATGCTGTAAACATTTCCCCTGTCCCATTTTTCTTGTGCAATTAAGAGTATTTTGGAAAAATTCCTTTTGGTTTTCTGCACCAAGGCTGTATAAATCCAAGCTTTTCCACAAGTATTAACACAAAACCACACTGGCAACTTAATAAACCCAACTTTTTTGTCTCCACACTCCATGACAAACTTCTTTTTGAAGGATTCCTTAAAACCAGGAGTGTGTTAAGGATGCCTACCTTGGGTTTTCCAGCTCTGTTGGTGACCAGTCGAATGTCCTTCACATTCCCATGGGCTTTACACACCTCCTCCAGCTCCTCCTTAGTGCAGGAAAATGGCAAACCAGATATAAAGAGTTTATGTTTCTCCAGGGTAGTGCTGTACCTGAACACCTGGAGGAACAAAAAGGATGCTGGTTCACAAACCAGCCAGAAATTCCAAGGATTTCAATCCCACACCCCAAAAGTAATTCCTGTTTGTGGGATCCAAAACTGCCTCCAAGCCTTGAGTAGTGTTTTGGAAGATATTTGCATGTAAACACCAAGGACTTGAACTAAATGCTACAAAACCCCTTCCCAATGGGGACAGACACTGAGAATCACAGAATATCCTGAGCTGGAAGGGATCCAGAAGGATCAGAGTCCAATTCCTATAATAATGTATTTATAATATTGTCTTCTTGCTCAGCTGTCACTATGGGAACATTGACTTTTCCGTGCAGGAACTCCAGAATGCAGAAATCTCCCAATTACACAACTGAGCTCTGGTACAGAGCATCCCCAGCCAGGGGATTGGGTAACAAATGCTGACCAAGAAAGCTCTTCAGAGGTTGAACCTGGGTAGGTCCCACCATTAAACTGCTCAGATCAGCAGATTTCTGCAGATCTTGAGTGAATTATGTCAATCCTGGTGTCTGGCAAAGTAACAGAAGATGCAAAAAGTCCCAAAAAAGGATTTAAAGCAGCACAGCAGGAACCGATTGGATTTGAGCACCCCGGATTCCAGCAACTCCCTTCCCCAGACCCACTGTGCACCAGGAACCAACAAAACTTTACCTTGAAGTCAGGATTCTTGTTCTTGTCAACACAAGGAGACACGAACATGGGCCTGCCCTCCACAGCCGTGCGATCCAGGGCCAGGGCCTGCCGAGCAGCCTCCTCCTCCTTGAACTGCACGTAGCAGTAGCCCCGGAAGGTGCCCTTGTTGTTGAACACTGCTCGGATCTCCACCACCTCCCCACAGCTCCCAAAGAGCTCCCTCAGCTTGGCTTCGGGCTCTGCCATGGTGTAGGAGAGGTTGCTGACAAACACAGTGACTTTATCCTTGCTGCTGTCGTGGAAAACTTTGGGGATGTCCTTGCGGCTGGTGGATGCCTTTTCCTTTGGGATTGCTGGGCCATCTGGCTTTTCACTCCTCCCAAAGAGCCCTGTCTCCACTTCCATGTCCTCTTCAGGGAGCACTCCATCACCCTCTCCCCTGTGCCTCTTGCTGGGCAGCTCTGATTGATGGAATTGAAAAAAATTGTTTGAAAAAATTCCCCCATTTCCTTCCCCATTGAAACTCCTCCACTCCCACTGTGGAGCTTGGAATTGGCACATGGAAGCACAAATACAATGACAGGTCTTGAAGACACCACACAAAAACCTCCCTCAGGTTTTACAGAACAAATAACAACAGATTATTCCACCAAGACAGCTTTAGATGAAAGCAACTGGAATATTTGTTCCTTTTTTCAGCCAGTCACAACTGACAGATGCTGATTCATGTTCTTTTCTTTGTCTAATAGCTCTTAAAAAAAAAAAATCTAAAAGCTCACAAAAATCCCAGGGGCAACAACCTATTAAAGTCTTCTGTTCCCACCTCCAAGAAGCTGCTACAATCCTGAATAACCCAATTTAGACACATGGCTCAGCATCATAGGATGAGTCAGAAAAATTACTTTAAAGGAAAATTAAGGATGAAAAAAAAAAAATCACAATATCCAAAATAAGAAACCCCAAGAAGACTCTGGAAGTTCTTATAAACCTGTTTTTCTCTTGGTATAAAACCATTTAGCCTTGTTTGCATTTCACTCCCACACTGAAGACTTCCCAGGAGAAAGCAGCCCTGGAAAGACACCAGTGCTGGCAATTCCTCAGCTCCCTCTACCACAAGACAACCAAGACCCCCCGTTGCCAGAGCTCTGAAGTTTTAATTTAATTTTATTTTACCTTCTTCTTGTCCCCATTCACCCTCATCATCCTCATCTGCTTTGCGCTTGTCCCCAATCCTGGTTTTTTTGGCTTTTTTGGAAGCTTTCTTCTCTGCCTTCGCCTGCTTTCTCTGCTCAGCTCTCTCCTCCTCCTGCTTTGCCAGAGCAGCTTCTTTTTCAGCAGCCTAAAACACAGAAGATTTATTTCTTTTTTTCCCCACTGGCTGCAGATTGCAGAGCATTTTCCAGAGCACTGAGCCCAGAGGGTTTTCTCCTAACCCCAGCACTAAAGGGGACATCATTTAAAGCTCATCCCAATTCTTTGCTCTCACAGCTTTCCTGGAGGGCACATCACTCCTGTGGCCATCCAAGGGGCAAAAGGAGAAAGATAAAAAGCAGTGAGAGCTTGTTAATCATAGTTTTAAAGTAAAAATCAATAGTTCTAGGGCCTGAAGGCATTTCAGGCTTATCTGGGGGGAAGCCACATTAAAAATCTGATATTCAGAGAAGCGTGGACTTAATTTAGGTGTATAAAATGCTCTGGTAGCTCACAGAAAGTTCTGACCTTTGCTCTTTGTTCATTCACTCGAGCCAGTCTGTTCTCAGTTTTCTGAACAGCTGCATCCCAGTCTTCCAGTGTTCCTAAAGGATAAAATTAAAATAATTTTCAAAAGCCTTTTATTTAGCTTTCTCATAATTCAAAGATACAATTCTGGAAAAATAAGAGTCACTGAGTTCATGGCACTGTTCATGTTTAATGTTACACACGAAAATTCTAATTACAACAACTGGCCTGCAAGGTTAAAAAAAAACCTAAGAGCCAAGCAGAGCAGAAACCTCTCATTAATAATGCAAAACTCCAAAAAGGCATGGAAAAATCCAGTGATTTCAGAAAAGCAAGGAAGAAAAGAGCTGTCTGTGGATTTGACAGCAGTGAAAAGGAAGTGAGACTTCAGTGGAGCACAAAACATGGGATCAAAAACCTGTGTGTCACCTCTGCCTAATCAAGAGGTGTGGCAATTAATTACCTTCTGCCAGTCACTTAGTTACCTTCTGTTAATTAATTACCTCCTGCCTGTCACTCAGTGACCTTTTGTCACTTGGTCAGCCCCTGCCAGTGCCCAGGTACCTTCTATCCTCTCGAGGGTGAGCAGCACCTCGCAGACGTGCTCGGGGTAGTCGCTGGTGCACTGCACTGCTCGGTGCAGGGCCTTCCTGCAGTGCTGCGTGTCCCCGTGGGCCCTGCAGGAGGGGACAGGACACTGAGGGGACAAACCAGACACAATTCCAGCCGTGCAAACATTCCCCCTCCCTGCCCAGCTGCTGCAACACTCCTGGAAGGCACAGCAGAGCCACCCCAAGAAGCTCGAAGGTGTTTGGTAAACCCAAACAGAAAACACTCGTTCTAAACTGTTTGCTCCCACAGATGAGGAAACTAAAAAGTGAATTAACCAAGCTCCTACCTTTCCAGGTTGTAATATTCCAGCCACATGTTGGCATATTTGGCATTTCCTTTAGTCATGATGTTGTCCCAGAGCTCCCTGGCTTTCTGCATGTTGTTACACAAGCGGGCCTGCAACGGAGCATCCAAAATATCCTTCAAAATATCCTTCAAAATATCCTTGTTCAACATCATTGACCCCAAACCAAAAAAAACCCCACAGATGCTGCAGACAGACCCAGGAAGATACATCTGAGCCTTACAGCAGTCAAAATAAACACCTGACACAATCCTACTAGGGAATAATCCTTCCCTGTCCACCTCTCCCATTAGTCTTGGTTCTGGCTCCCACATCCATTTGATTTTAGTCATTTTTAAAGAAATTAGAGAGTTGTTTCTGAATTTTTCCTTTTGTTGTTGACGAATGTACCTAGTAACTTCTCAGACTGGGAACTTGGTTTGTGTTTAGAAGAGGAGCAGGGGAAGAGAGAAAATGGATTGGGAAAGGACTGCATTCCATGGTTGGAATGTTAAAACATTTTATTTTAAATCCATTTTATCAGGTTCAGCAATTTAAATACAGCAGAGAGAAACATCACCTCCACTCTTGCCCAGTTCTGCATGATGGTGCAGGATGGATCTCCACTTTCACTGAACCCTAGGAAGAAAAACAAGTGTTTGTTGCACTTGGCTCTCAGAAATGTAAGTGTTCATTAAACAGGTCCCACATGGAGATGAAATCTTTATCTGCAGCTTCCTGAAACGTTCAAGATTCTTGAAAACAAACACTGTGTGGAGAACTGGTCTTATGAAAATGATTTTGAAGAGGAGAAAATAATGCTTGGGATGATTTCACTTACTTTCTTCTACTTCTTGTTTCAAGTACTCCACAGCTCGTGCAAATGCAGAGCGCAGCTCCTCCAGCTCCTTACTGGAGTCTGCAGGAAAAAAAACAGAACAGCCTTAAAATAATAATTTAGTTTTCATTTCCCACCCAATAAAACCTTCTGCTTAACATCCATAATTACTTCATTGGGTAGCAGGGGGAGATTAAGTTTATTATTTCTCATTGTTATTACTGCTTAAATTTATGATTTTATAATGAGTAAAACTCAGTACATGAATAATTTTAAAAATCAGATATCAAAAATATAAGGCAGGGAATTTTTGCAGTAGCAATCCAATGAAATTCCTGTTTTTTATATACATTAACTGCCCAAAAAATAATTCTTGTGAAAGATGAAAATGCTGTTAATTTTATTTTAAAAAGGTAATATCCAAGAAATACAAAGAAAATAGTTTCGATATTTATTCTGTATTTATCATAAAGACCTTGTGTAAAATCCACCCTTCTCCTCAGGTAATCCAGGTAGGCCTGCCAGATCTCTACATAGTCTGTTGCTTGAATAAAACCTGCATTCAGAGCTTTTTCAAACATTTCTGAAAGAAAAATGAGGAAAAAAATTGTTACTTTCCATATACTGTCAGAATTAGCAAGTTGCAGTGATAGCACAAAGAAGTATCTACACAAACACCACTGGCTTCTAGGAAGACAGGCAAAGAAATCCTACACAACAAATTGCTTTAGGAAGTGAATTTCAAGGCAGCTGAATTCAGGAATGTTCATTCCAAGCTGTTCATTGCTTGCTCAGGGTGAAGCTGCTCAACCAAAGCAGCTTTGCCCTTGCAGCACAGAACAGAGAACACGAGAACAAATCCTGCAACTCCCATTTGTCCCAGGCTGTTTGGAGTGCAGAGAGCAGCTCTGAACTGCACTTGCTGGTTCTTTCCTCACCAGAAATGATGCTGTGCTCAACCCTGTGCCTCTCCATGGCCAGCAGGTACCTAATCCACAGCCCAACAGTCCAGGGGCAGTTCCTGACAGCGCGGTCGTGAGCGGATAAAACCAACTCCTTCACCTTCAGCTGCCTGTCCTGAAAGAATCACACAAGGAAAGTGAAGTTCCTGTCAGCCAGAGAGACCACCCGAGACAAACCTCAGCTTATAAAGAGCCAACACCTAAAACCCAGTACTTCCATTTTATATTTGAAAAGCTCAGATGGGTATTTTAAATGCTGTATTCCTAAAAACCCAGTGAACACCTTCCAGTGAGGAAGAATATGCTCAGGAAAGAACTACCAGGCCAGTGAGGTGTTTTCTGCCAAAGAAAAAAATATAATAAAGGCACTGAGTGAATTGTGAACTGCTCCTAGAATGTCAAGGAGACAAAGAGGAATCACACCCAGCCTATTTGTGGAGGTGTTGCTCCACCTGCAACCTGCTGTGTCCAGCTGGGAAGAGCAAGAGATGATGGAAAAACTGAGCCTGGATAAGCTCCTGCAGGGAGTCACCCTGATCCCTTAATCCAGCCACCTTCTGTCCTGCCCCTGGAGCTCAGCATCAGCTTCAAACTGCACTAACAAACCCCCCTGGAAACAGGGGCTGAACATCAGGGTTTGCTTTAGTGCCCACACGCTGTAATTCTGCAGAGAAAACACAGCTAGAGCAGAGCAAAGTGAGAAATGCTCACAAGAGCAATAAACACATCCCTGGAAACAGGGGGAAACCAAAGGTGAGGTGAAAATCAGTTTCTGCAAGATTTACTGACTGAAGGACAGGACCGAGGAAGAACTTAATGGCTGTTTATCAGCAACTGAGATGAAAAAGAAACAAACAAAAGTAAACACAGGAAACGAAATCTGCAAACATGCCTGGGTTTATTTCCTTACCAAATACTGGTTGTAGCGTGCCCAGAGGTCTGGGACAAGGCAGTTCTCAGCCAAAGCTCTCTCATAGATCAACTGAATCCGAGCTGGGTCACCTGCTTTCATTTCAAAATCAATGTAAGCTTGGTATTCTGCCAGCTTTGGGGTTTCAGCACCCAGCTGGAAAACAACCAGGGAGACACAACATCAAACTCTTCAACAAAGCAAGACTCCAACAGTTCAGCTGTTCCTCAGAGCAGCTCTTGTGCAAGATTTCACACATGGAATTTGACTCTCTATCAGCAGCTGTTGATTTTCATACACCTCTGAATGGGTCTGAAATCAGTCAGATCCTGGGTTTATTCCCCTTAGCCCAATGCTGGAAAACACACCCAGTGCACCTCAGGGTGGCCTGGCACACTCGGTGCACTCCATAATTTCCAGTATTCCCAGTATATAATTGTCATTATTCCCTTTGCTGACAAAGTCCCCCAGCTGGGGACTAGAAAAATAATAAATTTGGAAAAAAAATAAATCACCCCAAAGCAATTCCCTCTTAGTTTTAAAGGAAGGTGTAAGTGCCAGCATTACCAGTGCCTCCTCGTAGGGTTTACACTTCTCCAGCTGCTGTAGAGCTTTTTTGTAGTTCTTTATTGTTGTTTCTGGAATGGGCTCTTCTGACCACTCCTCATATTCAGCATATGAAGCCTCCATGTCTATTAAAACATGAAATCCCATCAACAATGCACTCATTAAACTAAAAATGCAGATTTCAACCTATGTTTGGCTCTAAGACCAATTCCTACTTTTATTGATATAATATTTATAATTTATTTGGAATAAATATTTAAATTTTTATCCTCTTTTGGTCCTTACTGTCACACTGCTGCATTCTTAAAGGATTTAGACATTTCATCTCACACAGTGTCCTGTAACAAACTCAGGGCAAGTTGTATTAAAGCTGCTCATTTGGAATTAGAAAACCAAAGTGGCAAAATTTTCCCCAAGGCTTTAGAGAAAAGAGAACCCAAATTCTTTCCAGATAGAAATGAAATCATAAGAACTGTGCTTTACTTTCTCCCATGAGCAAGAAAAGGGACTCAAGCAGCTTAAAGCAGGAACCAGAGAAGACAGAATTCCAACAATCCAGCTGCCAGATACTCCCTACCAAGGGCTCTATGCAGCAGTCACAGCTGAACTCCTCATTTTTAAGTCACACTTTGTGCTCCTCACTTTGAACATCCTCAAATCCTCAACCAGGTGACCCAAGACCTAACAACTCAGAACATTCCTGTTCCAGAGGGATCTGTGCCTCACCCAAGAGAGCACCAAGCTGCACTTGGTGTGGCTGTGCCAGGAGAATCCTGATGCCTGGAGCATCACCCAGGCCCTCTGTCCCAGCATTCCAGCCCTTACCCAGCAGTGGGATCCCCAGCTGGCGCCGGAAGAGCGTGTGGATCTTCTCGAGCTGGCTGCACAGCACCTGCTGCTGCTCCGGGGATGGAATGCTGCCAGGGGCTGGCTGCAAGCAAAAAAAACAGGGAAATTCAATCCCTTCCCTCCAGCCCCAGCTGATGGACGTGAGAGGGAGCTGTTTGTGAGCTGAGGGAACTGAGATCCATGTGAATACGTGATCCTTGAAGAGCACACAGGGCCAACCTGCATTTCAGTCACTGTCGGGAAAGCTAAAACTTGGGAATTGCTCCCCTTGGAATGTGGATGAATGGGAAAAGCATTCCTGAGTGAAAGCTGACACAAGCACAGGGAAATGATCACCTGAGAACAAGGAAGCAGCAGGTGAGTGTGCCATCTCACAACCCCACCATGCTGCCAAAGAGGGTTTCAGTAAATCCCTGGGGTGTGGCGAGAGGATCGAAAACTTCCAGCCTTAATTGTGACTGGGAATGAAAGAACATCCTCCTGTTACTCCTTTCTTAGGGGTTGAAAAGGACCTTTAAAGATCAAATAGTTCCCACTGCCACCATGAGCAGGAACATCTTTAAAACTTCCATCTCTTATGCAGCAAATTATCAAAAATAAGGAAATATTTCCATTCTGGCTATCTTGGAAAGGTCACTTTTGCAGATATCAAACTTTACATTCCAGGGATAAAATACCCTCATCCACAAATTGTGGGATAATGATAGAGTTAAAAGCTGAACAGTCTAGGAATTTAAACTTCATTTGACTCTGTGCAGAAACAGCCACAGAACATTGTTTAATAATGGAATATTTCAATTTAAAGCTGTTCTTGGCACCTCAGTCAGCAGCAGAGCCAAACTTTACTCCTGGATTCGAGATGAATTTAGGATTTTACTGAAACACAAATCCATTACTTTATCAGCCAAATCCACAAAATGGTTTTCCTGGAGCACGGGGTTGGTTTCTCCAGCTGGGAAGAAACAACTGGGACATGACAGGGAGAAGACAGCTCCAGGTGACTCCAGGAGCTGCACCACAGCTTTTTTGGGATGGGAGCCCAGGGGAATGGGCTCACCTGTGCTGTTTCCAGGATGGCATTCTCAAATTCCCTGTAGGCTTCCCACAGGGCCGTGCCCTTGGTCACGTGCAGCCCCACGGCCGTCAGAGCCCGCTCGAAGATGGACCGGACCTTCTCGATGCCTCCCTCCTGCCCAATGCCTCCAATGGAATACTGGGCATATTCCAGCCAAATTTCAGGACCTAAACAAGGTTAGGAGAAGCAGGTGATTTGATCTTTTCAAAAATAATAACAAGGAAATGCAGCTCTGCTTCCCCAAATGCCTCATGTGCCGCGTATAAATAGAAAAACACGTGGCGATGTTCTTTGTTATCCAAAAAAGTTAAAATATTTGGGAATTATATTTATGCTGTTGGTTCAGCAGCCACAGTTTCCTTCTGAATGGTGTCACTCCTGTGGTTCTGCTGACAGGGACTGGCCCTGCTTGTCACCTCTGCCACACAAACCACAGCAGGGATGCACCAAGATGCCTGAACAGCAAATTCCCGTTTCCTGAGCAGGGACCACAGAGCTGCCAGACTCAGGAATAATTCAGATTAAAGCAGCTCCTCCTCCTCCTCTTTCCAAACTCCTGAACTTCCCTGATCAGCAACTCCTGAAGCAGCTGAATCCTGAAGGTGAAGGGAAGGTGGGAGAACAGCATTGGCTGCCTGGCACCATTCCCACCAACACCAAATTCCATTTAGGGAGCCCCCAGGTTGGGTCTGCCCTGGGTTCCAGAAATGCCTCCAAACCCCAAATGTAATCCAGCAGATCCAGAGGATAATTCCTCACTTCTTCACCTCCATCCCTTCTTCCTGAGGGATCACCAACACCAGGTAATGTCACTGATGTGACATTTTGTACACAGCTTTTGAGGGGAATTTACCTCCATATTCCCTCCACTTCCTCAGGCTTTGTTTTTCCAGCTCTTTACTCCAATTCCCAAAGAACTCAGGGATTTATCCCCAAAATTTTAAGCTACAGCTGCAGCAGCTCTCGAGGAATGGAGAGACCAGACACCACATCTTTCCCTTGCATCACTTCACACTCAAATTTTAGAAATTAATTTGAAATTTTGACCCAATTTCTTCATTGTAACAGAAGGAAGAGACTTTCCTACCAAAAAAAAAAAAAAAAAAAAAAAAAAAAAAAAAAAGCCAAATCTGGATGCAACAAAACCCATTTTAGAACATTTTTGGATGACTTACAGATGTAATCTTTGACAGCTCTTTCAAACAGCTCATAAACCTTCTCTCTCTCAGACATATCTGAAGCCATTTTTATCTCATCCTTCAACCAGTCCAGCCAAATTTCTGAAAGGAAAAAAAATTAGAACACATCACTAATATTCAGAAATAATAAGTTATGTCCACTTGGTGAGTTTTTAGCAACCAACTTAAAACCAAGGAGGAGAAGCATGGCAAAGAGAGGAATTTTAACCTCCCCAATTCCTAATTAATTTCAAATAAAAGTTGGGTGGAGACCTTTCAAATTGGTGCTAAACAAGCATCTTTTTACTATAGGGAGAAGTTGGAATTTCTCAGGACTTTCAAAATCATCCCATTTGACCTCCTGCCATGGGCAAGGGCACCTTCCACTATCCCAGGTTAATCCAAGCCCTGTCCAGCCTGGCCTTGGACACTGACACGGATCCAGGGGCAGCCACAGCTGCTCTGGGCATCCTGTGCCAGGGCCTCACCATCCCTTTCCAAGAATAAAATCCCACACTGGCAGCACAGCCTCTGTAATACTTCCACTGCCTCTGAGTTATAAGTAAAAAGAGAAATCCCCACTTCAAGCATCCACAATTTCCACCAACAGGGAATTTTCTTTGCTGCCTGACTGAAACATCATTTTTAGCAGGAGTTTGCTGAGCTATGGATCACATTCCCTGATTGAGGGTGCTGAAAATTGGCCCAAAATATTTTATTTCACTGCTGAAGCATCTTGCACAGATGATGCTTCACCCGTGGAGAGCAGAGGATGCTCCGTACCTTCAGTGAGGGGGAAGAGCTCACTCATCTTCTGCCGAGCTCTGCGGAGCTTCACCAGCTCTCCCTCCTGCCGGAGCAGCTTGATCAGATCCAAGTGGCAGTTGTAGTCAAAAGCATTGATGGAAAGCTTTAAAAAAAAAAAAAATCAATTTTAAAAGCCGTGGTGAGTGATGGACGCGAAGAAGACAGAAAACAAATCACACAATTCTCATGGTGTGATCACAGAGCCGGACAAAACAGAGTTTCCTCAGATTTAACCTAACCCCTGACACAGCTCCAGCCGTTCCCTCAGGCCCCGCCACCGGTCTCAGAGGGAATTGTGTTTTAATTTCTTTAATGACAATAAAAAAACGCGGGCAGCCAGCACAGATTTCTCAATGAACACCAACTGCCTACTAGGACTTCCCTTTTACTTCCCTCTTAAAAAAATCCCAAGCTGGTTAATTCCATCTAAGACTCCAAACATTGACGGCATAAAATCTCGGAATACCCCGAGCTGGAAGAAACTCACGAGGACCATGGAAATTCACACCCTGACAGTTCCCAGCACCAAACCGCCGGGGCAGACACGGATTATCCTCCGTTCCCGCCACACCCGCTGCCCCGCCGGGNCCCGCCACACCCGCTGCCCCGCCGGGCCCACCTGCTCCTCCAGCCGCTGGATCTCCGCCTCGTTCTCCTTCTCCTCATCCTCGCCGTCCCCAGACGAATCCGAGTCGCCCTCATCGTCCGAGTCCCCGCCCGACTCGGGGTCTCCCTCCGGCAGCCGCTTCTCCTCCTCGGCCGCCGCCTCAGCTCCCGCCGCCGCCATCTTATGCAGCTCCGCTCACCGCCCGCCGCGCTCGGCCGGCCACCGTGGCTGTCCCCGCGCCGCCCGTCCCGCTGCCTCGCCCCACCGCCGGCCGAACCGGCCGGGAAGAACCGGGATCCTCGGCCCGCCCC
>VZSE01008179.1:85189-144099 GCA_013398275.1 Promerops cafer | reverse complement strand
CAGACAGCCCAGCTGCATCCCCCCCTCTCCCCACTTTCTTTGTGATTGCCTGTCTATGTGATTGCCTGTGCTATTTTTAGATTGAAGAGTACACAGAGGGAAGTGGTACCTTGCTGAGCCATGAGGCAAAGTATTAACCCTCTGGAAGTAGTCAGCAGAGCTCAATGCATCCCAGTTAGTGGTCCTTTTTTATCTGTTACTTTGCAATTATTATTTCTTTCGAGGTGAGCTAAGACCAGATCTGCTAGGTTGCTGTTGTTTATTCCTGAATGCACATAAAATTTAATGTGTTTTGAGGTGAACTTCTGGCAGATTAGATGACTATTTGCTATTAATCCCCTTTCTGTCTGGCAGTTATTTTCTGCATCCTGGTATACAGATTCTTCAGGATGATGCTCATAGCCATACACTTCAGTTTTACATAGTGAGAAGCAGGGAGCTGGACCCCATGATTCTTATGAGTCCCTTCCAACTTGACATACTCTGTGATTCTCTGGTTCTGTTACTTGACAAAGGTGAAAATAAAATTCTCTGTTTTGTTTTTTGTTATTTTTTTTTCTTCTTCTGCAGATAATGAGACATAATCAATTGGATAGCTTACATGGTGAAAATGCATTCTACTTCAATGAAGCTGTAGTGTGTGTGTCTCTAAGAAGAATCAACAGATCAAATTCTTCTCTCGTTCATGAGGACGGTGTGTATGGGATGAATATCTCAAATTCTGATGTAGCAGGGTCTAGTGAAAATCAGGAGAACCTCAAAATGGACACTTCTTGTCAGCCAGCATTAACTAGTGCACTGTGGAAATCCACTAGTCCTTACCAGCAGATGTCTTTTGCCTGCAAAAGCAACAAGGATTCCTTTAATAATGGTAATTAATGCTTTATTTAATTAAGAAGTAGTACAGGCAGTTTGTCCCCTCTCTGGCTGAATAGTCCTAGGAACAAAGACAGCTTGGTAGTGGTGGAAGTAAGAGATTTTGATAAAACAGTTGCGTACTTCTTTGCAAGATATTTGATGATAGGTGAGAAAATAAGCAGAATGGAAATACAGAAAATTACTGAAAAACCCCACAAAACTCCTTTTTGTGTCTGCATAATAATATTCAGAATGTGTTTTTCTCTTAGTCTTTTCCCAATGTTTTTTGACCTTTTTTTTGCCATCAGAAATCACTCTTTTTCAAGTACATCTTATTGATTGTTTGAGAACATATGTACATTACTTGATGACTTCTGGTTAGAATAGGTTTTGATTTAATGTCTTAGAATGATAAACAGTGTTCAAAAACCCTTTTCTTGCTTCATTGAGGAATGAAAATAGCTTGAAAGATCTGTGGACAGACAATTGTATCACTTCTAAGGAATGATACAATCTTTGAAATAAGTTACATTAGTAACTCTTACTGCATTACCTTTATTCTTGCATTTTACCAGTACCCCCAAAGATACGTAGGCTGCATGGCAGTTACTGATGGTGGCTACCAAAATGAGTGGAAGAGGCTGCCTATCTGAGCACTGCATGCACTGAAAATTCCTTGGAGGCCTTAAAAACTTACGAGAAACTCTAAACTGTCTGGGGTTTATTTCTCATTTTGCACAATATTAGTTTTGATCTAACTTCTTTCATTAGTGTGAGTTGTAGAGCAGGATGTAAAAACACAACAGATAAAAGTCTTGGAGGCCAATTTTGCACTTTTGGTGTAATAGATTAAATAATCTGGTGGGGTTTTCTCCACAGTTGTGAAATTCAGGAGATGTGGCATGTCAGCGCTGCAGCAGTACCTGAGCTCCCATTTTTCTGCAGTTGGCAGTGCAGAATAGCTTCTGTTCTCACACCAGCTTCATGCAGGTGAGGTCACAGCAAAGACCAGTGGGTAGCAGAATTAGAGCTGAAAACATACACAGGTACAAAGGTTAATTGTCTTACATTTATGATTAAGGAACTTGCTCCTTAGTACTCCTTATAATGTATTAAACAGACATCCAGTACAGCCTTACTAGTCTTTAGTATGTGGATTGCCAAAATAGCATGCTATAATCAAAGGTAGGGCAGGCTAGTCACATCACCACAATCAGCAAACCAAGCTGATTAGTAAAAGAGATTAATATTTCTTAAAATGCCAAAATAAGTAGCCTGGTGAAACTCGTTCTAGTTTGACTGTGGTTGTCATTTTAGTTACAGATTAGCTAAGCTGGTGCAAATTTGAAAAGGAACAACATATGTGGGTTTAAACCTCTGAAAAGTGGTTTAGCTTGCACTGGCAAACATACGGATAGAAACTAACCAGGATACTTTCTGTTGAGCCCACACGAGAGCATCTTTTTTAATTAAACTGGCTTGTACCAGTTAGTTTGCACTGATTCTAAGGTAAGCTGGTGCAGCTTCGGTGTCTCAAGGCACAACGGACCAGCTTTGTGTTCAGCTGTTGTCACGGCATCCTTAGGTATCTTAAGGTAGACATCCTTATCTTGCCTTGGTAACAGGACACCAAGGCAGTCCCAGCACTCTTGGGGACAAGCTCTGACTATAGAGCCCACCCAAAAGGCCAGTGTAAGTCTCTCTGACCAAACTGTGTTGGCAAAATGTGGGGTTACTGCCCAGGTTGTGCCATAAGACACCTTATGCAAAGGAGCAAAGCAAATCCTTGCAGCATTCTGATGGTTCAGATGATGCTGTGAAGCCTACCACTGCATTGCTGGAGCAAGCAGGGCTGGATGCCTCCCCACAGAGAGACGTGACATCACATTCCATGGCTGCATTCAGAAGGTGACGAGAATTTTATGCTCTGATCATGCAGTGCATGAGTCTGCATGATTCAGATTTGGTTCTGTGTTGCCTCAGTGCCACTGTACAAGGAGGGACTGGGGAATGAGAAGAGTGCTGAATTTCCCCAAGAGGCTCTGCACATGGAAATTATGCAAATCACTTGTTCCTAAGCAATGTCAATCAAATTGAGCAATACAAACCTTTCATACTAGGAAACTGATTTCCTTTTTCTTGAGTATTTTTGGTCATGTTTTCTTCCCCAGAGAGTTTAGCAGAGTTTCAGAAAATCTCCAAACTTGTGCCTCCACTTCCTGACACCTCTGCAGGATATAGCCAGTTTCCTTCACTTTGAAGGAAAACCAAATTAAATGCAATGAGGGAAAGAACTTAAAAATTAGCTGAAATCGTTGATATTTTCACGTGGATGAATGTTTCATGGCATTTTCATGCATTGTCATGCACTTTCCAACTAGCTTTGTGTATAAAGTCTCATAATCATCTTTCAAAAAACATTCTTAAATAATTAGTCAACATAAAACTAAGAAGCAAATACTGAGTGTGGTTTACTGCATATAGCTACGTACCACACATACATGGTCAGTTTTGTGTGTACACATAAGGAATTTCTTGGGTTTTATTAACTTTCCCAGAATTACTAGCCATTTTGTAAGAAGTCTGCTCTGTCAAAAAAACCTGCTTAAATTATTTAAAGAGAAGCACCATCTAAACTCGTTTCCAAGGAGTTAATCACACTGCATTCTACCATATGTTAAGTACTATTCAATTAAGCTTCATAAATATACAGAAATGGAAATGGCTACATTACTCCAGTGCATAATTTTCTATTCATATTTCCTAAGGTAAGACATAGGTCTCTTCACATAGCTAACATCATGATTACATATCATTGTTTTATGTGTATGGGAGGGAACTTCAGTAAAGACCTTCAGGCAAGTTCCCACTGAACTGAAACTGGCATAAGTAACCTCACTAGAAAAGGTGTGTCAGTCAACAGGAGGAAAATACGATTGAAAGAAAAATGTGTTAATGCTTTATAGTAATGGTTATGAAATTATCTGCATGAAAGAAGCAAGTACTTTAGCTAATTAGGAAGGAGGGGAAGTATAGGTTTTGTGTCAGACTAGACTGAGAATTGAATAAATTAGTCTTGCATTTAATTGACATGTCAGGTTAACTAGCCAAAGTGATGGCTAAGGATTTACCTATGGATTCAACTGTTTGATTTCAGGAATCAGTGCAATTTAAATTCTTTTAAGCTTTGAAGTGAACAGCATTGTTTGCTGCTGCTACCTTAACTTAGTTTATTCAGACATTGTAGCTACAGAAATAGAATTGAAAAGTGATAGATCTGGAAAACTGCTGAAACTTGAATGTGGGAAGGTTTTACCTCAGATATTTAGTATGAAGGATCTATACATGTGACAAAGTGAAAAACATAGTTTAAATCTTTATAGGGAACACAGGAAAACCTGTGATGTTCATAAAAAGACAAATGCAAACCCGGGGAGCAAAAATAGGACTCTATTTGACTAGTGTAATTTACGTATTTTTTAAAGGACAGAAATTTGACATATATGAGTATAAGCAAATGAGATAGTTTGATTTTGGAAAAATAAATCATTTGTAGTGGTTTTCATCAAAGTAAGTGGTTTCTAGAGATGTAAAATATTTAATTTGCAACAGAAAAAGCAAAGATTCCAGAAACAATGTGTAGTATCCTATAACTCCATGTAGTTTATATGAAATTTCCTTCCTATTCCTTAAGGCAGATTATGCTAATGGTTATTACTCTGTTGAACCTGTTCTTAAAACTGTTTATCAGATTCATTTGCTTTGGTTTCCCATTGTTAATTTAGATGGCATTTAGAACAGTGCATTTTTTGTCTGTGTGCTCATTTCAGCTGGGGTAGAGTTAATTTTCTTCACAGTGGCTGGTATGGAGCTGTGTTTTGGATTTGTGCTGAACACAGGGTTGATAATACAGAGGTGTTTTTGTTATTGCTGAGCAGGGCTTGCACAGAGCCAAGGCCTTTTCTGCTTTTGGTACTGCCACGCCAGGGAGGGGATTGGCGGTGCTTGGGAGATTGGGAGGAGACAGAGCCAGGACAGGTGACCCAAACTGACCAAAGGCATATTCCAGACCATGTGACATCCTGCTCAGTGTATGAAGTGGGGGGATGAAGAAGTAAGGTGGGGACATTTGTGGTGGATGTCATTTGTCTTCCCAAGTAACCATTTTGCATGATGGGGCCTGGCTCCCCTGGGGATGGCTGAACACCTGCCTGCTCATGGGCAGCACTGAATTAATTCCTTGGTTTGCTTTGCTTGTGTGCACAGCCTTTGCTTTCCCTATTAAACTGTCTTTTTCTCAGCCCAGGAGTTCTCCAGCTTTCACCCTTCTGATTCTCTCCCCGATCCTTTTGGTAGGACAGTGAGCAAGGGGTTGTGTGGGACTTGGTTTCTGGCTGGGGTTAAACCACCACTGAGGCTACCTTAGCTAACATAAGCTGTGGCCTAATGACATTGCATAAAAGTATCTGCTCTATGTTTGCATCAGGGAAGTTGAGAACAATAGGCCTGGCTCTTTTCTCATATTTGTGTTAAGGTGAATTTGTTGCAGCCAGGAGAGATATACAATGTAAAACTGATGCAGATGTGATAAAAAACAAGTGAAATACGCTTTGCACTACAGTGTTAAAAAGCCATCTGAAGTGGTACAGGCTGTTTGTCTATGCTGCCAACTCGAGACTGGATTTTGGCAAGGAGTAAATCTCAGTAACTCAGGGCCTTATTCAGATAGCATAGCTACTGCTGCCAGCGCTGGAGGTGGCTGATGGGATCCCATGTTGAGGACTTTGTTGAGTAAGATTGCTTTCATCACTTGGAACTTGGTAAATAATGATTAGCAACACCCCCAAAAAAGTCACCACAGTTCTGCATAAGGAATCGTTGTGAGTTAATTTTTATATTGTTGTTGCTGAAATAACTCCTGAGTACATCTGATTTTTCTGAACTGGAATGTAACTGTGTCCCATACAGCACACACTTTGTAACAGCATCCTTGGGAGTCAGTGACAGGCCGGCCCCTTACCACCTGCAGAATTGCATGTCAAGTTATGTTTTTTTTCTATTTTTTTTCTGGTATGCCTAATAATATTTTTAATAGTTCAATTTTTTTCACTGTCCCATACAGTGAGCAAATTCTTTCTGTTTTTCTTTCACTTGGAAAGAGGGAAAGAGGGAAATTTTTAAAAAGCAGAGGATGATATGACCCATGGAGCTCCCAGTTTGCCAGGGAGCCTCCTGAGAAGGTGTGATATCTTGAACTACTTTAAATTTTTTGTCTTTTTTAATTGAGTAGATGCCACATTGAGAACAATTCCAAATTAATTTTTCTGTGTTCAGCATATCCCTACTACTCTTAGTGTGGATGGCTACACAGGTGAGCACAGAGACCATTCAGTGCTCAACATAAGTTATAATGAGAATAAAATGAAATGGAAATATATAAGAATATGAAGCTGAACAACATCAGCACCAGAATCTTCCAAGTTCAAAATCCCACTGATTTATTAGAACAATTAAGCTGTTACTTTTGACTCTGCAACAGATAACAGCAAATTTGCCTCGTCTCCATATCACAAAACACTGATTTTCATGCTCTGCTGGAAGACTTCCATGTCTCTGAGATACCTGGTGGAAGTGAATCAGACAGGAAGTATTTTTTTTTTCTTCTTGAGAATAATGCTGCCGTTTGTTTAAAGCAAATGGCAAAAGAGATTAAATCACATGGTGATTTAAAAGTGAATACCAAAGTGAAAATATGTCATTATATGTCACCTGCAATTAGTATATTTCAAGTAACACTTGCTTTTCACTTCTATAGCAGTCAGATTTTGTTGTTCTGTTACTGATTTTCTCATCTCAAAACACTTTTCTCATTTCTGAAAATAACCACAGTAGATACAGCACTATAACATAACCCTTTAATTAAGGCAGCTAATGATATTTCTGGTTTTATTTTGTACATTAATGTAAGTAATGCCTATCCTGTGTAATGCCTGTCTGATTTTATTCTTTCTATTATCTTCTCCTTTAGAGTTCATTCATTTACAGAGGGAAGTTTCAAATAGTGCACCTTTAAGATTATGAATGGAGTAAACAATATAGCCTGCCCCTGTCTTTTGAAGTACCACTGGTGTTGGTGTAAATGTGCACACCACATTCAGGCTTTCATTGACTGCAGACTTATTAAACAGCAGGAGGATTATGGCTGAATCTTTCTCATTTTTCTTACACTTTTGGTTCCACGAACTTCAGTGTAGGGGTTTGTGGAGTCAGTGGAATTAGTGGCGTCAATGAAATTGGAATTGTGTGGATGATCCCCCTTATACGCAGATTTATTCTTTACTTAGATTGGGTTTTTCTGGTAGGTAGAGGTTTCAGGGAAGTAGAGGGAAGAAAGATTTCAAAGCAAAAAACCATGGGCAGAGGGTTTTTAGCCAGACAGCTGGTTTGTAGTGAGCTGGATCCTAAGCTTCAGCTCAGGGATATGCAGAGATGTGACTTGGATAGCAAGTCTGCAGAGAAAGAGGTGACCTCTCAGGAAAAAGGCCACAAAACAATAGTCTTGCTGGTTGTTTGATGTCAAGAAGGTTCCTTGGGAGGTCTTTGTTTTCCTTGGGAAATGCTCGCTGTGGGTGGAGACCTGGCTGCAGTGCCCTGCTTTAGTACATTAAAATATTTTGTATATATTTTGTAATGAAGTTAGAGCCTGAAGTAGATGCCCTAGTGTAAATAAATAATTCATCCTAATAGCTGAGAGAAGCTGTTTATGTATGATCAAATTTTGCAAGATACTGAGTATGCAAACACACCCTGTGAAACCATGTAGCTGAATCACCAAGTATATCTGTCTGGCTTATTTTAAAAAGTACAATCTCATTTAAATTATTTAGTATAATATTTTACATATTCCAAGAAATGGCCTGTAGCATGTTGTGCAAAAATAATGAAGTGTTAGTAATATGAAACCTCCTCAGCATCATCTGCTGTTAAATATTTATTAAGACACTGGGGAAGATTGTCTTCTGCTGGTATTCATCACACAAGCACCCAACTGCCTCCCAATAAATTTCATTGGCTGTCGTCAAACTGCTAGAACAGATTTCATGGAGTATCTTGTTCTCCCTTGCCAGATGCTGTAGAAAACTTTCTTTTGGGTGTAAATTTTTAGTGGGCCAGTAGAAAGGAGGAGCCTTCATGCTGTTATGGAAGTTGGTTATAGTTTAATCAAATAGGAAGATTTCCAACAGTCATCTGCTGAGATTCCTTGAGTTTTCTTTGGAAGTCTGATCTAGAACTAGAACAGAAATGATAAAAGAGAGATATGATTTTTCTGTATTTGTTTAGGGTCTTTTTTAGAAAAATCAAACCCATGTAGTTTAGAAGTCATTGAATATATTCCATGATAAAGAATATACAACAGACAGGGAAAGCAGGGTATTTGGCAAGAATGAAAAGAGATTTTTTTTTTTCTCTTTATTAATTGAACTAGAAAATTGAAGGATAATTGTTGCTGACAGAAAAACTGCAGGGAAGCTGTCTTCTGTGCAGAGCCATTGAAGCCCAGTGCCATTGAAGCCCAGTGCCACTGGGGAGGTGATGAAGGTCTGAGGAAGGCTCCTGCATTAAACACAGGCAGTTTAGAGCTGAAAGTGATAATGAATACAGTTAGGTGATTTAAAACTTGTAGTAAATGTGAGGTAGAAGGAGGAGGTGATGAATTTGGGCTTAAGGGTAAGACCAGTGTTGCTCATACAAGGGAGAAGTGGGAGCAGAAGTGAGGAAAGTGTATTCAAGTGCCCTCCATGCAGTCATGGAAAGCACTTGGCTGAAGGTATGGATGCACATGGTTATTTGATAATTGTGGGGTTTTATGGATTTGATGTACAATTTTTCATTTACCTTTTATGCAAACTCTTTTCACAGCAGTTATATGTTCACAGAGCTTTTAGCAAATAGTTAAAAAGAGCATTAATTTCAAAATATTCAATCACACTGAAAATTCCTATGTTTACAATGCAAAATTTGGGGAATGTGCAAATTTCCAGTTTTTTCTTGATTTTTTCAAGGACTCCAAGAACAAAACATGAGCGCATATAGTTCCTACCAAAAATGAATAAAAATGTCTGTGCTAATACTCAATACACAATCAAAAATTAGTGAATATTTCCCTCAGTTTTGACCTTGGGAGAGAACAAGTACCTCTGTGAGTATAGATAAGAGGCTTGTCTCAGATGCTTGCTCACTCTCTCTCATTCTAGTAATGCCTGTATTTTTTCCTGTATTAATCAACAACAGCAGCTTCTATTGAAGGGTAAGTTTAGCATGTAATTGATTTGAAACAGGTGCTTTGCCTGATTTTTTCTGCAGCAATTCTATATATTGACTTAGTGTTCTTCTGCTGGTCTCTTTGAGTTTTGGTCTCGTCAGCTTTTATGAGTAAGAAGTGGTGGATCTGGTCTGTTGTTGGGAAATTACCCTATAAAACCAAAGTGCTTAGGAGAAGACTTGAGTGTTTTATAAATTACCTCACCCTTTTGGCTTTTGTAAGAGAGCTGTGCCCTTCTACTACTCAAGAAAATGTTTGCCGAAGTCCAGAGCACACTTCTTTATGTTGCACCTGAAAGACTGGCCAAACACTGGGGACTAAATTGATTTTTTTGCCAAGGTCTTTGATTTCATGTTTATTTCAAAGTGAAGAAAAACCCCAACAAAACAACCCACAACCAAAGAGTGTCCATAAACTATGAGGCAGAGTTAATCAACACACTAACATCTGTCTGTGGTAACAACTCAAAAGAGGAATTTTGATGTGTAAATGTCCCCTTTTGTTTCAAAGGGAATGACTTCATGTTCCAGAGAATGTTTTTTCAGGGTTAATGCTATCTTTCCCCCTTTTTTTCGGGAGGGAAGAAGATAAAGTCTGCCTGCAGCATTTTATCTTCAGGGTGCAAATTGGCACAGTGGGTGAGGGAAGTGTGGGGATGTGCTGGCTGGCAGCAGAAAGGGAGCTGATTCATTGTCCCTTGAGTCCTTGGAAGTGCTGTTTGCGTCTGTAGCTTTATGGGGTTTCTGTTTCTCCATTAAACATTCAAGCAGGAGTGTTCCCTACTGATGGCAGTTTGTCTTGACTTCAGCCTGCTGGCCAAATGACTGCAGCAGATGATGGGCTAGCAGGAAATGGTTGCAGCCCGCTTGGTTTACACCCGCATTGGACACCTGAAAGAGGAGGCTGTGGGGGTTTCCCCTGCTTCCCCACCACTGTTGCCAGTGGGCTGGAGAGCTGCCCTGCCCCTGGAGAGGTGCTCTGCGTGGGTGTGCTGCTGCCCTGGGTGGGGCAGTGGCCCCGCTGTGGCAGCTGGTCACGTTCCTTAAGATCCTGTGTAGGAAGAGTGTTCTTGGGGTTTTATGGTTCTTTCCTCTTGATCATTTGAGTGCAGCTGTGTTTAATGAGCTGGAAAAGAAGTAGGTCAATAAAACATGTGTTCGTTGTTACCAGAATACCTGTTGGACCACGAGTTTGTCTGTAATTGACCATCTAAAGCTTCAAAGCTTAGCACAAAGACAATTTAATAGGGAATTCATACTTAAATAAATTAATAATAAGCAGAAGCAGACAGCTGTCAGGCAGTCTGCCCTGCCAAGGTGAGACTGTGGGTATTTAATGCACAGACAAATTATGATTTCAGGTCAGACCTATTTTTAAGTGTCTCTTATTGATATTCATTAGAAACACAGCATGCCAAAAATAGCTTACAACCCGTGTGCTTTAAAAATGAATACGACTGATAACATAGCCATGTAACTAGGTTAAAATTTTAATCAACCTAATCAATTTTAATCAGCATGCTATGAATTTGATGTTGAAGTGACACTATCAGTTTATGAGCTTGAGTTAGTTTTAAAATCTTTTCTTTGGTAAACACCAGTGTTAGAAATGGTATGTTTACTGGGCCTTAATAATAGAAAAATGACTGTATCATCACATTACTCCAAAACCCGGAGTATGAGTTGGAACTTTATGATAAATGCCATTTCAGTGGAATAAATGTGTGTTTTGTGTTTCTTGTGCCAAGAATTAGGTCCAAATTGTCTAGACCAAACTTCTCTGAAGATTTATGAGGCAAAACCTGAAAATGGAACTGCATTGTTTTACTTAAGCCAGCAACTACATAAAGAACAGAAACATGCACAATAATGGCAATCCCAGTAATTTTACCATGATCAAAAATCCAGCATACAGATGTAGAGAAGAGTTATGTTGCAGACTTATTCATCATAGACTTTGAATTCTTTCTGTTCTCTGTCTTGTAACAAAAAATGCACCAAAAGCTGCTAAGACTAATGAATATAGGATCTCTCCTGAAATAATTCCTCATCTGATTTTTGTGTAAAGATCTCTTATTCATGAAGGTACTTGTTTGCCTAAGAAATGCAGCGGCTGCTTTTTCACAGGGTTGGGCTGGTAAAAAGTAAATAACAGCATTACAATTCCCAGACCGATTTTCTTGCCTTATTCAGTCAGCTGGGAAATGGATTAGGCTCCTCTTTTCTTGGTAGCTTTAGGGTCAAAATATTTTTCCCCAGTGTTTTTTTGAGACCCAATACCAAATTCAGGGCCTGCTGTGAAATCAGCTTTATTGAGGTGTGAAGGGCCTGGTTTGTTGATGGTATGTGGGATCTCGATGCTGGGAATTGTCCTCAAATCATCAAGGCTTACACATAACTTTTGCACAGCAAGTGTTCTGTTCTGAATTGGTAGCAGCAGTATCTTGGTTGTTCCAGGGTGATGCCCTGGCGTCCCAGGCACCCAGTACCACTGCATGGTGTTCCCTTTCTTCCACCAACTTTAAACCACTGAACCTGCAGTGTGGAAAATCCATTGCAAGCTGGGAAAGTCTTATTAGGCATTAAAAAAAGCAATCAAAACTGGTCATGGTGACATTCATGGTGAGGAAAAGAGAGAAGCTGAGGTGCTTGGGGTTCCCTGGGGAATCGGCTGTCTGTTGCTAATGAATCTGCATGGAAACCACTGGGAGCATCATTAGAGACAAAGAGGTGCCGTGGGATTTGCCAGTGGGTTTTTCAGTGGAGCCCATGGGAGTTAGGCTGCCATTTGCTGTTGAACTGTGATGGCAAATGAGAGCCTGTTACCCTTGAATTCCTTTGAATATCCCAGACCCGGTAGATTTAGCACTGTTTTTTAGGTGTCTGCTTGTGCTTTGCATTATGCATGAGTGCCAGTGTGGGGATTAAATAGAGCAGCTCTGCCATTTCAAATAGCTGTGGCCTGAAGCTGATGTGTCAGCTGTCAGTCCAAATGAACTTGGTACCAGTTGTTGTAAGTGCATATAAAACTGAAACCTAACTCTATTTAGTATTTCAGAAGGTTAGTGCTTTTGCGACTCTTCAACATATTTGTTGCTAGAAGTGGCATAAATTGCTCTTCATTTAATGCAGTTTTATTTTGTAAAGAGGGTCAATGTGACAGATCTCGGAAAGTCACAGCAAGGTAATTGTCTGCAAAACCCATGTGGAGTGTTCCTTCCACCCTCCCCCTGCTTATTTTTTTCACTTTTTTCTTCCCCCCCTTTTTTTTTTGTTTGGTTTTTGTTTTCTTTGCTTCCTTTTTAGAAATGACTAAGAAGTAAAAAAGTATCCAGCCTGGCCTGACCTCAGAGCTAACCCAGCTTTGAGGAGGAGTTTGAATGCAAGGCCTTCTGAGATCCCTTCCAACTTGAATTATCCTGTGATGCTGTGAACCCTGGGTCAGAGCTGAAGGAGGAACACTAAGGGCTTTCTGTTCAAAACACAGAGACTTGAGAGGTTTTTTGCTTGGTGTGTTACTTAGTGCTTTGCTTCTGCTGTCCTTCCCATAATCTTCACTGTGAGCACTCTAGCCTTAACATCAAGAGCTCTGATCCTGGGGGAGAGAGTGGAGGGGTGAAGGGGGTGAAGGAGAAAATCTGTGGCATTTATTTGATGTGGAAATGCTTACATCCTGTGACAACAGACAGGAGGTGAGAATCAGTGTGACTAATGAGTTGTTTACTTGGCTTTTGTATCCCCCGCCCCCCCAGGTACATGGGCTGTGTTTGTTTTCATATGTATTGATTTCAGATTCCTGCAAATACCATTCCTTTGTCCTTCACCTTGTCAGCAGTTTGTGAGATACTACTAATCCTGTCTCTCAGTGCTGTGGAAGAGGTATGGTAGTTAGGATGCAGAATGCTACTTGTTTTTTCTTTCTTTTCCAGTACAACTGTACCATGCTTTTATCCAGGAGCTGTAGTTTCTCAGAGTTTGGACCCAGACCCTGTTTGGAAAACTGAGGCCCCCTTATAAACCTCTCTTGAGAAATGATCCCACATATGGCAGGCCTGCCATCTGCCATTATTGTTATATTGAGGTGATCTAAAGAAGTATGGAAAGAGTAGAGTGCCTCTCTGCAGTTTTCTGATGCTTGTCCTCATGGTACCAGACCTAAACTCAAGGAAAATGGGGAAAAAAATTGAATTCATTTTTAGTGTTGAATTTGACAGTGTCTGTGTGAATGAGACAATTTGTGATTGGATCCAGAATTTGTTAGAAATGGCCTCTAACTCCTTTTGCAAAAATTGGTGGGGAAGACTGCTGGGAATGCCTGGGGTTTCTTTATTTAATGAAATTTTCTGAGGTGAGATTAAAAGGAGTAAAAGCTGTACTTTAGGAGTATTTAGTACTGAGGTGTGGCACAAGCTACAGGTCCTGAAAAGGCTGAAGTGCTGTCACAGGTTACCTAATACTTGGTCACCAGCCTCAAGCACGCCCTTTTTTGCCTTGGGTGTTTGACCAGCCCAACTTTGAAAGAGTGGATTTCTCTGGTCTGCTGTTCACTTTTACCTAGGATATCCATGATGCACCTGTGGATCTGGCTTGTTCTTAAGGAAAGAGTTACCTGGAATATTGCAGGAGAAATGTATTTTATGTAAGTGAGAAACAGGTAAAGGGGGTTTCAGTTTGCACGTAAATTCTGGGGTCCAGGGTACAGAGAAATGCTGACAGCCCTTGGCTGGTGCAAAGATTGGAAGGGAGCAGAAAGCTGTGTCAAGAGTAGACTGTGAAAGGATCTGAGCTACAGCTCAGTTTTGTTAAAGCTTTGGAAATAGTCAGGAAATGTTTTCTGCATTTATCTAACTATGAAAGAAAAACAGTGTAAATGAGCAAGTGGATGGCTATGGCCAGGTGTATAGTCCTTGTGTTTGTCCTCTCTGCGAGGGTGTGGGAGCAAGGCAGCAGGCAGAGCCCAGCCCGGGCAGGAGGGCTGTGGGCAGGGGCCATACCCCAGCTCTTGCCGGGTGCTGGTGATGTGGGTGCTGCTCTGGTGGGCGCGCTGTTGAGCCAAACACAGCCTGCCAGGGACAGCATCTGTCAGTAGCTTGGAGGGGAGCAGAAAAAAGGATAAGTAAATGCTCAATTTAAACAAAGGGGATAACACAGAACTCATTTTATGGCTGATGTTGACAAGTGAATTACAATCACATTGAAGGAAGCTCATAAAAGGCCAGTGGTCTGTATTTACCTGACTCTTGATCCATAGTGTATTCTGACGTTTGCCTCAGTGCAACAGAGAATGGGCCTGAAGAGGGACTGGGGATCTCCCATGGGTGCTCCAGCTGCCAGGGGAGCATGGGAGAGCTTCTTGGATGTCACTTTCTGGTAGCAGCCCCTTTGCCTTGCTGTCTACAAAAATAATCAGTTGTTTTCCTTTTTATTTTTATTAAGCATCCTCAGCTCTCAGAGTTCTTTAGTAGACAGCAGCTGATATTTTCAAGTCTGGTTTCAGAAGTTTCCTCCTTGTTTTGGGAGAGCATTTCAAGAGGAAGATTTCTACCACCTTTCCCCTTCTTGGTGACAAGGGCAACTCAGTTTCCCCATGCTATACCAGAGAGCTCAGGGGAGGCTTCTTGGCTGCTGTCAGTGTTCTACATTACAAGAACCAAGGCTGACTGGCAGTTCAGTCCACTTTTCCCACTGTCCCTTCACCTGAAACTGTTGTCACCATTTCTAGCACTTCTTCCACACTTCCCATGCAGCTGCTCTTGGGGCACATCATGCTGCTGCCTGTGATACCAGCTGGTCTCCTGGCTCAGCTGCTTCCAGCACAGCACTGGGCAGAGAGGCAGCAGCCACCCTCCCCGATGGCAGGCTGAGTGTGTTGGCCCTGGGGACACACTGTACTCTTATTAGGCAGAGCCTGTGTTGAGTGCCACCTGAAGTGCATGCAAAACCAGCCCCTTCCCTCGTCAGTTAGATTAAGCACAACCTTTCCAGCCTGAAGCCACTTGCCACCCCAGCAGCAGCTGTGCTCTGACCTCCTGGGTGCTCTCCTGCTGTTCAGGTTTTCCAGATGCAATGTATTTAGGGAAAAAAATAAAAAAAGCAGCTAAACTAGTGATAAATCATTTATTTTGATAGTGACAGGATCTGATTTGTTTTTCCAGAATGTTGGCAGTTTCCACCGCTCAGCTCTGCTGCTTATAACAGTTAATGAGAAATTGTTTGGGAACAGCTACTGTTTTAATTGGCGAAGCAATTACTATTTAGTTTTGATGGTGGAAAATAACTGCATGTAAGGTGTTTCTCTTTCTTTTCTGTGTATTTTCAAATTTGTAATTAGGCTTCTCAAATTATGTACTTCATAAACTTTGGAAACAGATCTTTCAAATAAGCGTTTACTCCCTGGTATTCTTATGCACATAACTTGGGTAATGTGAATAGACTCACAGGACTTAAAAGGAATATTACTGTAGGTAAAATTACCCCAAAATGTAAGTGTTTAGAAGCTGAGGAACTTCCGCTAGTAGGGCTCTTTTTAATAAATAAACAAACCAAATGTATCCAGTTTTCATAAGGACAGGCAGATATATTTTTGCTTTTTTCTGTGGGCTGCAAATTGCAATCTTTTTCTGATATCCATCAAAAAGGAATAAATTCAGACATCATCTTCAAAAAATCAGGACTGTTTGGTTAAGTTAGGGAGCCAAGTCCTTCTGTGTTATGTATTGCAAACAACTCACTTGCAATCAAGACTTACTCTGGATTTTCATCAAGACTGAAACTTAATCCAGTATAAAACAATAAAAGAGAGACAATTGAAGACTAATTTTTGTAACATTCTGTGTCATCCCACTATGACTTAGCTCATTTATAAATACCTTGCTCCTGCCAGTGACCCTGCAGTCTTGGCAGCAAGAGTAAGATGCATGTGGCTTATGCTGGGAGCTGCAGCCCCAAAGCCTGTTTGCTCCCCGCAGCTGTGTGAATATCAAAGAGGAGAAGATGCTGAAAGCAGAGGCTGTGATATGATGTGTTCCCACACGCCCACTGCGTAATCATCCCACCCTGCTCCACACACCCCATGCCAGGGAGCAGCCAGAGACCCTAGGCTTTTCAGGGTGCCAGCAAGCTTGTTTTGCCTTGAACGCCTGCCTCAGAGAACAAGACTGATGAAAGTCACATATATTTGGGAAAGCCAAATGTGGGCACAAATTATGAGTTGCTACCAGTTAAGTGACGTGGAGTGTAAAAACCCAAATAGATCCTCCATACAAGATTTCCATTGCACATGCATGTGAGAAGTAGGAACCAGAGCAAGCATGAAATGTCTCTTCAGCTCTGCATGAATGATCAAGGCTCAGAGAACCCCAGTTCTCGGTTTGTGTGCTTCTGGCATTGCCATGCTGTACAAGGAGTTCAAAGCTCCCTTTCTTTCTACAGAGTCCTTTTTTGAGAGGGAAGAATGAAAATTTAACCCTCCTGATGTAATAGAAGAGTTGGTCAGGCTAAGATTACAGTGAAAAGTATTGCAGCATATCCATTACAGAACTTTTTCATTGCTATGCATGAGGATACCCATTCTTTGTTAGGCAGCTCGTTTTTATGGTAAAGTTGCTTTGAAGAAATATAGATGTAGAAAAGCCAACTACCGAGATGCAGTTCCTGAGGGCCTGAAATGCTACAGAATGCTGACTACGGATAAAACCCTAATGTAGTTGTGTTGTTCTAGTTTTTTAAGCTATACATGGATCATCATAGAAATGTTCATTGTCCAGTACTGGAAAATAAATACATGATTCTCTGCATTTGTGGGAAAAAATTGGGAAGATAACAAGATCCTTATGAAATAATGTTTTAGTGTTTGGATACAAGTGTTTCCACGTCACACCAAAAGGATTGAGACAGAATAGAGTTGATTGATTGTGCAAATAAACACAGGTAAACTTGGTAGAAAAAGCTGAATGCAAGTGCCAGCCATGTGGACTTTTAACTTTGCTCACTTAATTCTTTTGCATCTGTAAAAGGAAGGCTTACATATAAAATTCTGCGTAATGATGAAAACTGTATTAATGTTACAACTGTATTATTACTAACAGAGGTACTGATTATATGCTGTGTGTTTCCCTCTGGCTCAATTCTGACCTCATTTATGTCTTTCCATTATTGTGTGTCAGTTTAGTAAAGTATGGCTACACATCTATTATTATTATTACTATTACTATTATTATTATTATTATTATTATTATTATTATTATTATTATTATTATTATTATTATTATTATTATTATTATTTTCACTAACTTTGGGTAAGGTACCTCTCACCAGGCTGTAGTATAATTTGTTCTAGAGTACGGTTTTCATTTCTAGACAGATGCAGCAAACTAGAAAATGGTGCTAATGAAAAGGTCAGAATTTGCTCTTTTTGATGGCATGGGCATTGCAGAAAATGCATTGTCACCTGTCCTTCTCTTGTGTGTTACAGATCTGAACGCATCACAGACCCAGGGTCCCCAAACAAGTGTTCCAAACCAGGGATCCATCCAGTCACCACAGGTAGATGATCTGCTGCTGAACCACCAGCCTGAGAGCCTGCAGGATGCAGAAAGTGGAGCCAGAGTAGAAGAAAAGATTGTTTACCTCTGATAACTTGTTTTCTAATCTCAGTAGCACTTTGGAAAGATAACTGTGTTTGGTTTTCTAAATTTCTGTAGTCATTCTCTGTATGACCATCTGGCTTTAAGGGTAGTATTTAATAGTAAATGCAAAATTTTCCCCTTGATAAATATAGCAAGTAAGTTATTTTGAAGCTTTTGTTGTATAATCTTTAATTTATGACATGATTTCAAATGCTTTGCAAGAAGCAATGAGTAACAGGGGAGACATAACATTTTGAAATTGTAAAGATGCCACCAAGGACTGTGAAAGCCAGTGTTGATTTTCTCTAGTCTTCTTTTTACAAGGATGAGCTAAGAGAGATGGGTTTGCTACTTGAGATTTCAGAGTGTGTATCAGTAACAGCTGTGATATAACATGAGAAGACAGCAATGTAACAATGGCTCTAGTCTTTGCTGAAATGTGCTATATACCCTTAGCTGTTGGGTCATTTTCCTTATCTTCTAGCTCAGGAACTGCTCAGAAGGGGATTTTTTAATGATCTGAGCATAATTGCATAATTTTAAGTGTTTTTTCATGTCCCAAAGCCTATTATCATTTTGATACTACTGCCAATTTCTGTGCAGAGATGCACTAAATCAGTTATTGTATTATAACTGTTCCTCATTTCAGTAAGTGTCCTTACACATTAAAATTTACCAGATAAAACCATCTCATTGGTCAAAAGAAAAGAAAGGGGATAAATAGTAGGCTTCAGTTAACTGAATTCTTCTGAAACTCCACTGCTTTCCTGTGTAGAAGTCAGATAACTTTCTGCTTTCAGACTCACGGGATTCTCTGTGTGTTAGGCAGTAAGAAAACTGTTTTGTGCCTTTTTGTCTTTCTAAAAATTTGTACACTTCTGTCAAACTGAATAAATGTTCTGTACGTTTCTGCAAAATCATAACTTTGATTCATTGTGAGATCCTCCAAAGAAATAAGAAAACAGGAGGGGGGAAAAAAGTGTCCAGGCCTTGTTTGCACTGAGCTCTGCTGCAGATGTGTGTTCCTGGTCCAGCGTAGCCAAGGCTGTGTAATTCAGCTGGCAAAACCAAGGATGTGCCTATTGCCGCTTAGCATGGCTGATGGCATTGGCAGAGGTGCAGCAGAATTGCAGCTGCACAGCTCCTGAACCAGGCTGCCTCACATCTGCCCAGCTCAAGGAGCAGAGGAGCTCAGGATTGCTCCCACCCATTTGCCTGGTTAAGCCCCAGGTGCCAGTGGTTTCCATTCTACTCTAAGCCTTGTGTTGTACAACATCTTTTGCAGGGCGCAGAGTTTTAGATGTGTGCATTTGTCAGCAAGGGTTTCCTGACTGAGAAGGATTCTCTTCCAGGGACTTGGGTGCTACAGGGAATACCCTAAAGCAGAGCTTTCTGAGCTGCATCTTACTGGACTCCAGAGTAGTCGTTCAGTTGGTATCTTGGGCAAACAACTGAGCACCTGGAGTGATGAGCAGGATGTGATTCTCAGCTGTATTAACTGATGTGCAAATACCATCAAGGAAAGATAGCCTGCAGATGTGGTTTCCAGTGTCTAAGTCCAGCCTTCAAGACTCCTGCTAACCTGACAGCACATTAAAAATATGTCTCTTTATAAGAGAAAAAAAAAACTCTTCAAATTTTCAGAATTCTTTTATCTTCTTTACTTTTCACAATTAGACTAAAAATGTGGATCCAACTTCTCTTAAGGGCCCTGCAGTAAGGACAGAGAGTCAGGAATGAATTCAGGGTTGCCACCTGAACAGCTTTTTGGCAAATTTCTGAGTAGCCAGACTAATTTCTTGGGATGCTGCATGTCCCAGGGTATGCGCCTTGCCCAGAGACCCACGGGAGATTGGGAAAAAATGAGCAGTTTTCTCCACAGTTACCCTCTCTGCATTTTATTATGCCTTGGCTGAAACATCTGGTATTGGTTACTGTCAAATCCAAGCTGCTGGATGGATAGCTGCTGTCCCAGTTTGGTGTGGGAATTCCCACGTAAGCGTCTTGCCACCGGGAAAGGAAGAGACGATGCTGCTTCTCTCATCATCTTTAATTGAGGGGCTGGGAGCTGAAAAGTGGTTGGCCCAGCCTTCAGCTGTTGTGCAAATTCTTTAAGTCCCTTAAAATCAGGCAGCATCTTATTTTGCTCACCTGTGTTTACAGTAAAACCTCCGGTGTTTCAGAAAGGCAAAAGCAGGAAACAGGTGGCCTCTAGATTTAGGTATTTTAATTGTAGAAAATGTTTAAAGTATAGGCCAGTATAGGTTTTGGCAGGTGCTCTTTATAACAAGATGTATTATGCACCCTTGAACTCTGTCCATTATTTAGGCATTTCTTAATACTTAACAGAATTTAAACACAGCCCCAGTGAGACTCAGCTATTTTAGCAGTCTGTGTTTTCAGTTATCATCAGGCATATATTAATGCTGGGTCTTCTTTTTTAATTAGAAAAATATATTCAGAAATTCTCTTCACCTTTTTTATATTATTTTGAAACTGGCTTATTTGCAAAGCCTGCTGTTTTTCACTCGTCCCATATATTGTGTTTTCTTTTTGCTACGCTTCTCAAAGCATCTTGCCTCTGGAAGCTCAGAATTTAATTTAGTCATTAATTTCAGTGTTTAAATTAAAGGAACAGTTGCTGTACTACAAATATCCGTGGCACCAGAATGAGGTTTATGTTTGTTTTTTCTCCTTTTAAGTTTTTTCTCCGTCTTAACAAAAAAGGGATTTCTTTGCTGTAATGCCTTGACTTTTCCAGCATTTTCTCCTTAATGCTGTATGCTAGTAAAGTTGTCATACCAATCAACTTTAAAATACTTTTAAGAGAAGCTTGCAACAAATCTTTCCTTCAGCAAGTCTCTAGTAATGGTAGAGAAGAAATTCATTAAGGGCTTGAGACCCTTGGATTTGTGCATTCAGTCATTTTTAGAATGAGGCCAAAAGGGAGCAAATTCTTCACTTGGATGCTGTTTGAGCATTAAGGTAAACAACACACTTAGCTGCATTTCTAAGAGATTTTTCACAAAGGTCGTCCATGTTATTTTCAAATTACTAAATTAAATACAGATTAGGCTATCAACAAAACTCCCCAAAGTTTGTTTACTGAAATGATTGAAAAAAACATATGTTAATGTTCCATGTAAGGAACACTAATTATTTTACTTAGAGAGCCCTGCTAGCTGCATTAATTTATATGCCACCCACTTAGTTCAAAAAAGTCAGTAACATTTTTTGCTGCATCTTAATCAAGTAGGTGCCAATTTTGTAATGTGACATATTGCTGCTAAAAACATTTTTGCAGAGTGATGGTGATCATTCAAAGAAAAAGACGTTGTGCTTCGGTAGGTAACGTGCAACTTGCTCAGGCTGAATTTTGAAAGCAATGGAGAGTGGCAGATGAGGCAGTTTTCCTTGTGCATTTGATGACAAAATGGGGAAATAGTGTGACTGTTTGGATACCTTCTTATGAATATTCTGTTTGACAAGAATTCCAACCCCAAATCCTTCCCATCCAAAACCTTCACTGTGCCCAGTTTATATTACAGAAGTAGAAATTAGCATACTGAAAGTAGAGCATTAGCATACTGAAACAAGCTGGATGTCTGCTTTTGTGGAAATTGTGGAACTGCAGGTGATTTCTGCCATTTTTCCAAGGCAAATGGATACATTTATTGTTTTCTCATCCCTAGGAAAGATTTGTATGTAGAAGCACTGCAGAAGTAGCTATGAGTACTTGTGATAATCTTAGTCATAATTACAGCTACATGTTAACCTCCAAAATGATTTTTCTGAATTGCTGCAAAATAGTGAGATAAGTCTGTGAGGATGGCCTGAATTCAATGGCTTGAATTTTTCATAAAGGCTCCCTTTGGCAGGCTGATGTCAAAAAGTGTTTCATTTCTTCAATATAAAGGAACACCCTCAAAGGATAACCTTTGAGGCATTTTTCCAAAGTGAGGCTGGCTTTATCCTAAAGTGTTGTCATCAATCCAGCCCTTTGCTCTGAAAAAGTGCATCAGACAATAATCTACTAGACTTCTATGAGGAGCTCACCAAAGGCCACACAGATTGTGGAAGAACTTGCAAAGGTTTGGCAGGCTGTGGAGGTGAAATGTTCCAGGTATCTCACCTGGAAATGTCAATGTTTTTCCCTGACATGCAGAGCAGTGTTGGAAGCAGCTCTATTCAGGTCTGTAGTTGGCTCCCAGATTCACAGAAAGCTATCTTTCTTATTCCATGGATCATCTGTGCTGAAGTTTCTTCCTCTTCTCCTCACTCCATCTCAGGCCCAGATCAGGATGTTTCCACCTCTTACAGGGAAAGGCTCTGCCTCAGGGAGGTCTGCAGCACCCACCAAATTCTGAGTTTGAGTCTTGAAATAGCCTGGGAGGAGACCAGGAGAAGAGAAAAGAAACATGAAAAAGTTGCTCTGGGTATAGAAAAGGCAGGAAGAGTGTCCACTCTAATTAGATGTTTCTAAGCTCCTTCATGGAACAAGCTTTTTTATTCAGAGAAAAAAAAGTCTATTTATCACACTATTATTGATTGACTGATAATTTGAGAAGAGTTAGATACAACGGTTTTTAATTCCAGTGCCAGAGAGACCAAGTACCCTATATGTTCAAAAGGGACAGTGAATTCAAACAAAGAATTTCTCATGTGCAGGCTTAACAGACCCAAGGGAAATTTCTTATCAGATTTCTGTGAAACTACCAAGCCATACTACAAGGGCTGTGCAGAGGCATGAACCTTCCACTCACCCAGGTTACCACTGATAATAACAAAGATTGACATGGATGAACAATTACATGAACTGAAGACAGCTTGTGAAGATCAATGTGAGCTCTGTCCTTCCCATACGAGTGAACAAAGAGAATTTCTGCATTCCCTGTGTCTAGCTCATTGAAGATGCTCAGGCCAAACTGTGAACCCACTCGTGTTCCTCTTGAGTAGTACAAGAAAAGTGAAAAATTGGTGTTGCTCCTGGTTAAGTAAGTAATATCTCATCTGAAATGAAAACTGTCCCCATTTCCTACATGCTCACAGCTGTCCTAGCATTGCTGAATGAATGCTAAAACAAGCCATTATAGGTCAATTCCATATACAAAGCAACCACGTGGACAAAAATAACTTTAATAGCACTGACTGAGCATCTCCTGCTTTCAGTCAGTGCAGAGTAACTATCCTTATCCTCTGGGGTTTCTTTCTAGCTTTTAATTAACGAACAAGTTTTCGCCATGACATACTCAAATTGTCAGTGAAAAGGAAAACATTAAGAGGGAAATTGCCTCTCTACTGATGTTGCTTTCCTTCACAAAGTCCAGCATGACCAGATTTGGTCTGATTTTAAACCCGTGTCCAGACATCAGGTAAACTGACAAGGTGTCACAGGCTTCATAAAATTATCTCCAAGTGCCTGATAATTGTGTAGTATCAAAACAGCTTGTATCTGAGTCCAGGCTGGACAGTGACAATGCTGCACGTAAAGGAAGGACTTGGAGGACACAAAGCTAAGGTGTGACCTCCTTTGAAGCACACATCAAATTAATGATTTACTCTGAGATCTGGCAGTGCTCTGTAGATAACCTATGAACAGAAAAATCTGGCACAAAGCTGTACCTGTGAGTAGGATTCCCTTCCTTCTTCCAGATGGCTTGAAAATGCTATCCTACCATGGAACTGATGTCCTTGTCTCAGCTGACTTTCATTTGATATTTAGACTACAGCTGTGCAAAATATCTGGGCTGTAAGTCATGAGCCTGTAGGAAATCCTATTGCTGTGGAAGATGTCTTAAATACATCAGACTACCTTCCAGTTGATGCCAATGCTTTCTGTAGGAAGATTTATCACGATAATTTTCCTTAAAGTTCTCAGCAAACAACTACAGCTACAGACTAGAGGGTGTGGTTGGTATTTTTCTGTGTCTGGCAGTGGAGAACTTGTTAGCATGAAGTGAAACTCAGAGGTATAGGAGGCAAAGTGTGCTTGTGGCTGATCTGTGGACGGTGAGTGGATGATTCCCTCAGAAACTACAGATGTCTGTTAATGGTAAGCTACAAGGATATTCCTCTGGATGGCCCCTGAGAGGAATGGTGGGTGCTGAGGGAAGAGTTCCAGCTCCAGGGTTTGTACATGGATATCATCAGTTCAATGGTTCTGGCAGCTTGGTAATCTGGAAAGCCAAACCTGGGTGTGGGACCAAGGCATTTGGTGTCACTGAAGCTGATTTCTGGGAACTTGGCTGCGTGTTCAATCCTGCTATGCCACACAGCAGAGTGCTGGGGCCCTGGGGTAACCTGTGCATTGCTCAGGTCACCCCCCTGCCTGGCTCCCATCCCTTCAGAGCCTATCTTGAAGCTGGATGGTTGTGTGCAGGCTGTGAGAGATGGCTTGCAGACCTGGGAAACCTCTCTTGGTATATAAAATAAATGCTGAGCACTGAAGGATATTTCACACAAAATAATTATTGACAGAAGGTAGGATGCATCAGCTGTTTTACTGGAAATCACCATTTGCACAGCAGAAGTTCAATTTTTAATCCCGACTCCAGCTGTTCTCATTTAATTTACAGCATATTCTTCAAAGGGATCAGGATAACAACTTTCAAGGACAAGATATGGAACTAATAAAAGGTGAAGTAGTTTAGTTTATTGGTAAGTGGTTGGTTACTTCTGCTGGTCCTACAAGCAGGACTGTGTTGGAGTCTTATGAACTAAAAGCCCCATGAAATGGCATACTTCCAACATATTTCTCAAGGCCACTGATCATGTGTAACAGCATGGTTTGCGGACACCAAACTCAAAATATTCTTCTTTCTTGGAAATTTGAAGCTCAGAACACCTGGATTATTGAAATTCACCAGAATGCAGTCCTTCCATCTATAATTTCAATTAAATGGAAGTCAACTATGCTCACCACTTAATTTCACAATTGCCTTCTGATAAGCAGAAACATTTCCCTAAACATTGGTCAGATGTTTCCAACCTATTGTTTCTGCCACTACCACCAGCAGTTCTGGGGTAACTATAGAGATGGGCCTGAACATAAAAGAGATGTCAGATATTTGGAACATGCAGACAGACTCAGACAAAATGCTTCACTTCCAAACAAAGTTAGATTATGAACTGTCAGACAAAGTGATAGGGACTCCCAAGTAAGTGACTGTAGAAAGAAGCAGCACAAGCAGTAGTGGAAACTGCTTCTTTTGTACAATGTTCAGGGAGTCACTGACAAAAACACCTGTATAGTATTCTGTGAAATCACATTATTATAACAATAATGTCTTATTATTTGATTAGGAATTTAGTTAATGTGTGTTTAGTGTATAATTAAACTATTGGGTATCTCTAGTGATGAAAGAAAAGCTGAGTAAGATGGACTGGGGTATAAAATGTTATGGCCAGATGGCAGGAACTATTTTCATAGATCGAGAACCTGCAGTGGGCAGAGAAGGAGAATGAGATTACATTGTCTAATCTCCTGGAGATACTCTTGCCTTTCTCTGTCTACTGCTGTGTCACGATTGCCTCCCTAGCACAAAATCAGGATGCTCTGGGCTCTTTACAACAGGCATCTGGCCTAAGTTTGTCTCCTCAGGGGCAGAGATGTTAGGGTGTGGGGAACCCACAGATGTGCCCCATGCTGGTGAGGACTTCCCCATGCTGCCAGCAGCCCCTCTATGCTAAAAGAGGGATTTTACTCTGCATTGCAGAGAAACTATGCACTATACATATCACACACTCAGCCTCTCATATACTTGGTGCTCTCTTTCATGTTGCCATGTAATAAAAGGCAGTTGACAAGGATATGAAGTACTGCCTTCTAAAATGCAACTTCTCTGTGAAAATTCAAAATGTGTTCAAATTTTTGTGAAGTAACAAGGGTCAAGTATGGTTATAATAATTAACAACATGTGTGTTGTTTAATCTTCAAAGCAAGCTTTACCTTTAGACGTCCATAATTTACTCAGTAAATATTGTTCCTCTTACTTCAAAAGGAAGCAATAATTAGATTATGCCTGGACTCAGATTAACATTTAATTTGTGCATAGTTTCAGACCAACATAGTTGTCTGCATACAATAGTAAAATAATTCTTTTTAACTCTGTATGCTGTCAGTGTTTAAAGTTGTAATTTAATACCCAGAGGAAAGATACAGCAGTGTAAGAGACGCAAACACTCAGAGGTTTTGCAAGCCAACATTCTCTCCACTTGTCACTCGTGCACAGTCACAGACTAAAGTTGCCTGCTCCTGCCTCCTTCCCATCCACTGTTTTATCAAAATCCCTTCTTGAGTCAATTGTCATGGGGTTTTTTTTGAGGTTTGTGCTGTTTGTTTGTTCGTTGTTTTTGGTTTTGGTTGGGCTTTTTTTAGAGGGTTTTTTGGGCTTTTTTATCATGTCCTGCTCTAGCCCCACCAAGGGAGCCTGGCCTACAGGCACATGCTATGCCTATGCTGGCCCCTTCCCACAGCTGTCCCTGAGGAAAGGGACCAGAGGAGCTGGGCATGTGTGAAGTGGAAAACAGCTGAGATAGCAGTGCTTCCTGCTTTGGGGCTGGCCTAAGAGGATTTATCTAAACAGCCTCCCAGTGCTGTGCTGGCTATGGGAATAGATGGCTTGTGGGCAATGGTTTGCAACTGACCTTTGGCCATCAGGACTACCTTCCCTAGGCAGGGCTGAGACAGGATTTTAATTACTGGCAGGGAGTCCTGGCACCATTATGGTGGAGAAATCCAATCCAGTGCCTCCTTCAACATAGCTGGGTACAAAAGAAAAACCAAGAATGGGGGCCCCTTGCCCACAGCATAACTGAAATAAGCAGCTTTTCCATTAGCTGAAACAGGCTCTCTTCCTCCAGCCTCTATTAACATCTAAATGATGGGGATCACACCTTGTCAAAACATGTGTTTGGAGCCTAAGCTGACAAGATAAGAGGACTAGTGAGATAAAAAATACACCAAAGAAATTCTTATTTGCTACTAATATTTTCATAATCACCTTTATGATATGAGTTGCAGATGCAGCACTGCAAAATATTCCTATTCATTTTATGAAGCCTGAAATTTTTTTAAACGTAAAGAAGTGGTAATGGACTTCTTTCTAGGCTTTGAAAAAGAGCGTGTCTGCTTTAATGTGACTTAGCTCGAATGCTATTATACATTTTAATGAGGTAAGATATGAGGAGGGGTCAAGTGAAGCAAGGACTCATTCTGTTCACATCAGCACTGACACTACTTTGCTGGCACAGGAATAGTTCTACAGCCACAATTTGAATAAAATATGGAATGTAAAATGCTGTATTGAATATTCCAAATCAGGGTAGTCTGTTGAGCATTGTTGCCATGGGGACTGTGTGAAGGTTGGATTAATTAAGGCCTGAGCAGATGCTCTGGAGTATGTAGTGTCATTTGTGCTTTCTGCTTGTAATTAACATATGCAGGGTGAGAAACAAGGGAAGAGAAAGATACCCACCTTAATTTGTGTGTGACAGCTTTTCAGGTAAAATGAATTATTGGTATATGAAAAGCGATTCCTCTACATATACTAAAAATACAGATTAAAAAAGAAAGGAAAAAAAGAATAACCAAAATCAGCATCTAGCTGAGTCACTATGTTTAGAAGGAGAATGCCAGAATCAATGATACAAACTTCCCTCCTTTTTACGACAAGATTTAGGATTTCAGAAGAGCTACTTCATTTCTGAAATAGATTGAGATTAAAGAGTGTCTTTTAATGTTATCCTATGAAGTTAAAACATATCATGGCTTTAAGGGGTATTTTTATACATACACAATTTTATGCATGCAAAGACAGAGAGGATAGTTTATTCTAGGAGTAAGTATGTAAAGTTAGGCCTCCTTTCTGGTTTTTGGAAGTCTATTTGAACTGCTGAGTGAAATAAAATTTCAAATCACTTTCCCTATGCTCAACAAGCATTTGCTGTTGTAGCAGGGCTTGAAACCTTTAAGACAATGTTAAATCTTTTCTCCTTTATCTGATGATGAGAGAGTAATGCTCAGTTCTCTACAGGTGCTTCAGCACATGCCCTGAGCTTCACAGGGAATGTTTTTGGGGTGGAAGGGATCACACATAGGAGCAGCACCTTCCAGGGAGGGTCATGAATGTGGTGGTGGGCACCTACTCTTCCATGGACACTCCTGTTCTCCCTCTACCTTTGCAAGGGGAGATTCCCAATTTTTCAAAGCTTCATTCAAAACCAAGAGAGAGGAAAAAATTCATTACTTATCCCATGAAAAAACATTATAGGAACTTTTTCTTTTGAGCTTTTAGAAGTGGGAATACATTACCTCAGAGGAGCCGCAGTTGTTGTGTGACTACCTGGTGGCACTGTAATCACAGCTGCTAGAAAAAGAAATGCAAAAAAGTGCTCACAGGATTTTCTATGAGTATTCAATTGAAAAGAAATCAACCTCTCAAAACTGCACACTTTTCGTACAGTGGAAGAAAGGCCATCACTGTTTCCAAGTGAAATTTTGCTGAAGCCCAATAGCTCCCTGTTTTAGGAGGACAAGTTTCCAGCCTTTCATGATTAGAAGATGGGTTCCTACCATTCCTAGTAGTAAGACAAAATTAGGCATTTTCATCTAAATACATAGAGGGCAAAAGCAAGGATATTAATTTGCTGAGTGCTATTAAATGAAATGTTTCTGTAGGACAGTTATCATCCTGGCTGCTATTTTAAAAAATCATTTTCTAGGCACTCTTGGCCAACTTTTGTACCTGAGCCTGCTGCTTATATAGCTATCAGGGTCTTGAAATACTTTCTTTTAAAATAAAATTATATGTAGTGTAAAACTCTCTGAATTGCCTGTGTGACTGTGGAATGAAAAGTGATGGATGTTTTTCTCCAGATTGTGAGAAAGAATAGTCAGGCTAATGAATGCGGAAGCATGTTTCTTTCCCAGGTACTCAATCCTCTCTCTCTCTAATTTGCCTGCTAAATCTGCTGCATTTTCCTCTCATTTCTTAATATTTAGGATTATCTCATATGCTCTCTTGGGAAATGTGTCTTGCTTAGGGTTATGGAAGTAATTAGAAAAGATTGCAGCCTGCTTTTTGAATGAGTCTGGATTTATTTCTGTTTTTCTTTTTGCTAATGAGAGGCTTGCTTGTTCTTGCTTTGATTTGGAATTTTTTTTTTTTTTTCAGAAAGAAAAGTATAGTCTAATCCACGATGTATAAAAATAAATCTTTGAGAGAAAGTTGAAAAATCCACAGAAATGGCTGGATGCTTTTGATCAAATTAATGTGCTTAAATTAAACATAAACATCCTTTTAAATAAAAAGGACTGAAATAGACTGGAGGTATTGATTCAGTTACCATGTCGGTAGGAAAGAAGATAAATGAATCATCCAGGAAGAATATTTCCAGATTTGTGATGAAATCCAATGTGAATTTAATTCAAGTAAATTTACACTTGTCTCTGCCCCAGCTCTGAACCTTGAAGCCAATGAAATCTGTACCCTCTCTAAGTACCTGTAGACTTGTCTCTTCAGACACAGAGAACAGTTTCATCAAGAGTATACTTTCTTACTCCAGGCTTTCCTTATGTGAATAGTTTCTGGACACATGTATTTAGTTACCACCTACTTGATTGCAACAACAATTTAGAAGTTTTCTCAGTTTTAGGTAAATGTCCAAATAAAATCTTGCCCTGCTCCTTGACTCTGGGGTTTTGTCTGTTGTTGGATGATCTTACAGATACTTGCCATTTTTTCTGTAAAGAGCTATTTTTCCCTTCCATTAGTAATACACAGTGGGATGCTGATAGGTTTTATTATATTTTCAGGAAAACCTTCCTAGAGTTCATTATTAGATCACCCTCACATACTATTCTTCCTTCCTGGCCTTCGGATTAGTCTGTATTTTCCCTGAAGTCCTCATTTGTCTGTCTTCCTCAACGCAACAGTAATTGAATGATAAGTCTTGAAATTATCTGTGTCTGAAGGTCCTTGGAATATACCTACACCAACCAACACCTCTAAAGGATTAGAAGCCTTCAGCTGGGTATAACTCAGATAGCTGGGAAACCAGACAAATTGTAGCTGTGACAGCCTCAAGAGCCCTATGTGCCTTGGCAGGGAGAATGAGCTGTAGTGAGTGCCATACAGCTCTGTCTGCAGTGTTTGTGGTATCCAAACTAACTGGCTGAAACAGAGCTTGGATATTGGCAAGGCATTTTGCATCTCACGTGTAAAAAAAGCCCAGGGATGTCTCAGGAATTGTTTGGAGCTAAAACAGTTAAATACAGCAGGGGCAGGCATTCATGTTCTGTATTTATGCCTTAATTTCTTTCCCTGGCACTTATTACTAAATTTATGACTGGACTTATTTATCAAGGCTTTTCACGTGACTTCTCATGCTACTCCTAAAATCAAAATGGATGGGGTCTTTGTCAATAAAGGAAAATTCAAAGCCTTGCATCTGTGCTGCAATAATGCTGAACAGCAGCAGATATCTGAGAGATCCAGACCCAAGGGACCAGGAGACCCAGAAAAGGAGTGGTGGGCCACAGTGGAGCAGACAGAAGGTCAAATGAAGCAATTATTTTGCTCCATTTGATACTTGTGAGGCTATTTCAAGCCTCCCAGCACAAGGTAGTTACTGGAAACTGGAGCTCAGGGGTCCAGAGAAGGATGCAGTGGGTGCCATACAAGAAGAATCTAAGGTAACCCCAATGGCTTGGCCATGGGTGACAGACCTGGTCTGGGGTCTTACTGCTGTCTTCATCTGCTTCATGGGCAATAGAGAGGAGGGGGAGCTAGATTCCTCTCCAAGTTCCCAGTGGAAGGACAGGAGACAGCAGATGGGAACAGCAGCAAGGGGAATTCCTACTGCATTTAAAAGAAAAACTTCACCAAGGTGGAAAACACGTGCTGAAACAACTTGTACAGTAAGGTGGTTCCATCTCTATCCCTAGATATTTTCAAAATGTCTGTAGCCAAGATCCTGGGTAGCAGGACTTAACCTGGAATTAGCCATACTTTTAGAAGGAGATTGGATCAACTGCTTCTGGTGAACTCCTTCCAGTGAGATTACTCTCTGATTTTGTGGGAATTGCTATTATATTTAATCTGTCCCATTCCATGTACAATCATATCAGAGGTTCATTGTCTGTATTGCTCCAATACATCCTTAAGGTTCCATTTTGTGGTTTTACCACCTCCCTATCTCTGATTCTGATTTAGAAGCCATTTAACATACATTTACTACTGTGAACAGTAATTGTCTTTACTCTCATTTCAAATTACATCCTCTGGAATTACACAGAATTATTTTTTATCAATACAATTCTAGTGGTCACCATTCTTTCTCCTGGATTTTATTATGCACTCACTGGTCTCTGAAAGGGACAATACGTAACTGTGTTACCTTAAATATAATGTCAAAATGGAGATTTGCTTCTCTGGGGGATTTATTTTGTTTCACCTTCAATTTTGCTAATTTTCTGAGGGCAGTAGATTCAGGAGATGAACTGGAATATTTTCTCTTAAGATATCCTTTTTGGACTCAAGAACAGAGGCCTTGGCTTCACATGCTATCTAGAAATAATACCTAAGGCAACCAAGGATCTGTAACATGATAAACATCAGTCTACATTGTTTCACAGAATAAAATCTTAGCTAACGTAGACTTGGTTGCTGAAAACCTGTGATCTTAATAGGTATTTTTGCATACCAGCTATGGTATATATTCATAGCAATTTGTGTCTCTTTTTTATCATTTAAATCCTACTAATTATTTTCAAAACAGAGTGTTGCGTTTCAAGTTCTTTCACTTGCACCAACATGTAGTTTGAGGTTATGTAGGATTTTCTTTAAGCTTTTAAAGAAATGTAATGAGACAAAGGAGAAGAATCACACTGGCTTTAATGAGCCCAGTACGAATACCCTTGTGAGCTTTTGGGAAAGTGTCAGCCACATACACAGTTGTCCCCATCTTTACCAGGGACAGAAGCACTAGTGGTGCAAAAGCCATTGCCAGATCACACATGTCACCCATAGGAGTGACAAGGACAGTAGGGGCATTTGGTCCTTCTTCCACTGACCTCAATGGGGCTGCCTGGGACTGCTGGCTGCAGCCCCAGCTCACGAGTGAGTTTCTGCCTCCCAGGAGTGGCATAGAGATCCCTAGCTCCCATATGGAGCTGCCAGAAGGTGATGAAGTCAAGTTATTTAACGACCAGCTGACCAGTGTGTGAGCAATTAGTTTTTCAAGTAGTTAAAGAATTTGGCCACTTCTGCTGGGGCCAGTTCGGAAAGACAGATCTTGACAGCTGGACCTAGCAGCAGCAAAAGGAATGTCTGCTCCTCATGCTGAGCATGGGGAGAACATTTTCATACTCCTCCTGCCACAGTGTGCACCTTCTACACTGGGGTTTAGCACGTAGCATTAGGAGCTGCTGCTGAAGCTCAGGGCATGCGAGCAAGACTCCAGCATTTGGGTACTGCACTGTTCTTAGGTAGTGGCTTAAGAATAGGCTTTAGGAATGGATGCAACAGATTAACAAATCATAGCAAAGAGGAGATGGTGAACTGTTTGACAGACAGTGGGCAATTAGCAACTGTTTTTTGAAAATCAAATAATCTCTGCTACTCTTTGGTATGAAGAGTAGGATGTCAGGGCTGAACTGACCTGGGATGATATATTATTAGGCATTTTCAATATGTTTTTTATCATCAGTCATGAAATTTGTTTTTTTTTCAACCTTGCTAAAGGAAAGAGCAAAGGCTTATGGGGAGTATGTGTGGCATCTGCCACATCTAGGATAATGTACCCTTTTGTTCAGTTTCTTCAGTGTTACCACTTCTTTTGATATTCTAGTATCAATATCTGGGTGACTTTCCCTTTTGACAGCCAGGAAAAATTATTTGGAAAACAAAAGCAGTTACAAACTTTAAAGATTCCTGGGAGTCTGGCCAACATAACTGCATGCCTCTCCCCTTGAAGCCCAAGTGGGCTAAGATGTGAGAAAGAGAGAAAATGGGAACTGGTTTAGCAGTGGTGTATCACTCAACTGTCCATGTGCTAGAGGGAAATAGGGACATCACGCCTCCTGTCTTTCTGTGGTTGTAGAGAGTTAGGAAGGGTGGGGTTTGCCTCTTCCCTGACTCATCCTGTCCATTCCTTGTGTGATGCTTCTCTCACCAGTTCTAGGTGTCTGTGGGAAATAGGGTGTATGATTAATCCTCCCTGCAGGTTGCAGGTTGCAGACCTGGATGTCTTGCTGCAAAAACAAACTGCATGCAACTGCAGGAGCAAGGGAAACTCATTTTTCACTTTATGCTTGAGAGTTGAAGAAGAACTGATTTACTAAAGCAAATAGTGACAAGGTTTTCAATACCCATGACTGATCTCAAAGGTCTGGTCCTACTCATCACAGAGCAATGCAGCCAACACTTCCTAGTACAGAGCCACTGGGAGGCCATGAATGCTGTAAAAGCGAGAGCCTGGGGAAGCTTTAATGAAGTTCTTGAGGCCATTGAAGGGCTAACAGACAGACATGGATTTCCCAAGACTCTCCTATCTTCCTGATCGCAGCCTAGCTCTTTAGCATGCCAGACTAACAATTTTTCAGGAAGCACAGAGATAAGGTACACTCAGGGAAACAGTTAATTCAAAGTCCTGCAGCTGTGTCCTTTCACACAAACAGGTGCATTTTACTAATAGAGAGGGAATCTGATGGTTCTGCCTGTAATCGTTCTCCCTTCTGCTGATTCAGATCAGCACTGTACTGGTCAGCAGGACTTGCTGACAGAGGAGGTATGAAAATTCAGGTGTATTGCTTTCTCTCTCTCCCTCTCACTCTCTCTCTGGCTGTCTCTGCTCCCCTCTCTTTCCCTCTCCACCTCTGTATTTGCTTGTCTGACCATATTTCACTCAGCAGATATGGGACCAGTCTTGATTTATGCTGGTGTAAACCTGTAACTCTTTCTTTGACCTCCATGAGTTCATGCCCATCTACATCTCTGGAGAGTGACACATTTGTTCCGATAATTTGGCACTTCTCAAGCTACCTCCTGTCACCTCATGTGGGAGACATGAAATAGCAGACTAGTGTCTCTACTGTAGTGCTTTCCCTCCATAGGCTATCCCTTGGTGAATTGCTGCAAAAAAAAAATAAAGATAATTGTTTCTGTTTCAGCGGTTTTTAGTTTTGTTGCCTTTGAACACTCTCTGGAAACAAATACCTTTCTTCTTTATTCTCCTCTGGAGACTGTCAGGAGATCTGCTTTCAGGCTGTTTAATGAGAAACAAGCCCCTGTTGACAATGTCTAAGGAATGTGATTAATTGCTTCATTTGGGAGTTGCAGCATGCCTCCATCTAATACCTAGAAGAGCAGGAGAAAGGGACAGGAGTGTGCCTTTTCAGCAGTGTATCTGCTCCTTGGTGCAAAATAAGCCCACACATCCCCTCCTACACATCCCCAAGATCTAAAATGGGGTGCTGCAAACAGGCGATTACTGCCCTGTTTGGGTCCCATCCCCACATCTTTCTCTTGCAGATCTACCACCTGGACATTTCTGTGTCTTGAAGTCTTGGAGCTGTGCCTGCATACTGAATGTCCAGGGGATGGTGTGCCAGGTGTGTTGCGGCAGCCTTGCCACAGCAAAGTGAACAGCAGCTTAAAAATCCTGTCTTCATGGAGCACAGACGGGTCCTTGGCTCTCCCAGCTCTGCTGAAAAGCAGCAGGGCAGGCTTAGATCAAGGGCTCTAAATCTGCATGGGTTCAAGGAAAAGCTGAGTAAGCTCATGGTCCAGGATCACCAGGGTGTGAGGCTGTGGTTCTGCTTGGGGCTGTGGGAACATTTCAGTTTCCTAAAGCAGTGCCTGCATAGAGTAGGCACACTCCTACAAACAAGTACCATGCAAGGTAAGAAGGCTAGCACTGGCTTGCTCCCATCACCAGGTCTCTTTAGAGACTAAAAAATCATGGAAAAGATTAACAGTAATCTGATGATCTTGGGACCTTCAGGGACACTTCTGGTACTCTTGCTTTCCTCATACATGGTATTTCTGGTACTCCTGAGATGGAGGAGACCCTTTCAGAGGCCTGTTTCCTCCAGGAATCAACTCCTCTCTGTCTATACAAAGATTTTCCACCCACAGAAGCTGAGTCAAAAGTTCTGGGGTGTATCGGCAGGGTTCGAGCATTTTTTGATCTGTCTGCTTAGAGCAGGGATGCATGCCCTGCACCTCAGCATTTTCTTTCCACATGTGTGAGCACATTTAATATTAATTTATCCGTTTTCCCCCTCTTGTGACAGCATGGCAAAATGGCTTAATGTTTGTATTTGATGGACGGCCTAGAAAATGAAGGGCCAGTTATGATTCTTCTAGCCCAAAATAGACTGTCAGCAGAAACATTGCCACTCATTTCCATGGGGACCAAGTCTTTGCCATTGCCTGAAAGGAAGTGATCAAGCTTTGCGCTGGGTCTTTTAGGTCCTGGTTTTGCAAGCTGGTTTCCAGCCCCTCAAACCAGGCCAGATTTGTTTCCTCCTGAGGAAGTGTCCTTCTCTGTGCTGCTTTGGATCTGGGACTGAATCACAGCATTGCTTTCCAAACAAGAGCTCCCAAAGAACACGTTAAAGATGGAGAAAATGGTAATTCTATCTTGAAANGTCAGGGCTGAACTGACCTGGGATGATATATTATTAGGCATTTTCAATATGTTTTTTATCATCAGTCATGAAATTTGTTTTTTTTTCAACCTTGCTAAAGGAAAGAGCAAAGGCTTATGGGGAGTATGTGTGGCATCTGCCACATCTAGGATAATGTACCCTTTTGTTCAGTTTCTTCAGTGTTACCACTTCTTTTGATATTCTAGTATCAATATCTGGGTGACTTTCCCTTTTGACAGCCAGGAAAAATTATTTGGAAAACAAAAGCAGTTACAAACTTTAAAGATTCCTGGGAGTCTGGCCAACATAACTGCATGCCTCTCCCCTTGAAGCCCAAGTGGGCTAAGATGTGAGAAAGAGAGAAAATGGGAACTGGTTTAGCAGTGGTGTATCACTCAACTGTCCATGTGCTAGAGGGAAATAGGGACATCACGCCTCCTGTCTTTCTGTGGTTGTAGAGAGTTAGGAAGGGTGGGGTTTGCCTCTTCCCTGACTCATCCTGTCCATTCCTTGTGTGATGCTTCTCTCACCAGTTCTAGGTGTCTGTGGGAAATAGGGTGTATGATTAATCCTCCCTGCAGGTTGCAGGTTGCAGACCTGGATGTCTTGCTGCAAAAACAAACTGCATGCAACTGCAGGAGCAAGGGAAACTCATTTTTCACTTTATGCTTGAGAGTTGAAGAAGAACTGATTTACTAAAGCAAATAGTGACAAGGTTTTCAATACCCATGACTGATCTCAAAGGTCTGGTCCTACTCATCACAGAGCAATGCAGCCAACACTTCCTAGTACAGAGCCACTGGGAGGCCATGAATGCTGTAAAAGCGAGAGCCTGGGGAAGCTTTAATGAAGTTCTTGAGGCCATTGAAGGGCTAACAGACAGACATGGATTTCCCAAGACTCTCCTATCTTCCTGATCGCAGCCTAGCTCTTTAGCATGCCAGACTAACAATTTTTCAGGAAGCACAGAGATAAGGTACACTCAGGGAAACAGTTAATTCAAAGTCCTGCAGCTGTGTCCTTTCACACAAACAGGTGCATTTTACTAATAGAGAGGGAATCTGATGGTTCTGCCTGTAATCGTTCTCCCTTCTGCTGATTCAGATCAGCACTGTACTGGTCAGCAGGACTTGCTGACAGAGGAGGTATGAAAATTCAGGTGTATTGCTTTCTCTCTCTCCCTCTCACTCTCTCTCTGGCTGTCTCTGCTCCCCTCTCTTTCCCTCTCCACCTCTGTATTTGCTTGTCTGACCATATTTCACTCAGCAGATATGGGACCAGTCTTGATTTATGCTGGTGTAAACCTGTAACTCTTTCTTTGACCTCCATGAGTTCATGCCCATCTACATCTCTGGAGAGTGACACATTTGTTCCGATAATTTGGCACTTCTCAAGCTACCTCCTGTCACCTCATGTGGGAGACATGAAATAGCAGACTAGTGTCTCTACTGTAGTGCTTTCCCTCCATAGGCTATCCCTTGGTGAATTGCTGCAAAAAAAAAATAAAGATAATTGTTTCTGTTTCAGCGGTTTTTAGTTTTGTTGCCTTTGAACACTCTCTGGAAACAAATACCTTTCTTCTTTATTCTCCTCTGGAGACTGTCAGGAGATCTGCTTTCAGGCTGTTTAATGAGAAACAAGCCCCTGTTGACAATGTCTAAGGAATGTGATTAATTGCTTCATTTGGGAGTTGCAGCATGCCTCCATCTAATACCTAGAAGAGCAGGAGAAAGGGACAGGAGTGTGCCTTTTCAGCAGTGTATCTGCTCCTTGGTGCAAAATAAGCCCACACATCCCCTCCTACACATCCCCAAGATCTAAAATGGGGTGCTGCAAACAGGCGATTACTGCCCTGTTTGGGTCCCATCCCCACATCTTTCTCTTGCAGATCTACCACCTGGACATTTCTGTGTCTTGAAGTCTTGGAGCTGTGCCTGCATACTGAATGTCCAGGGGATGGTGTGCCAGGTGTGTTGCGGCAGCCTTGCCACAGCAAAGTGAACAGCAGCTTAAAAATCCTGTCTTCATGGAGCACAGACGGGTCCTTGGCTCTCCCAGCTCTGCTGAAAAGCAGCAGGGCAGGCTTAGATCAAGGGCTCTAAATCTGCATGGGTTCAAGGAAAAGCTGAGTAAGCTCATGGTCCAGGATCACCAGGGTGTGAGGCTGTGGTTCTGCTTGGGGCTGTGGGAACATTTCAGTTTCCTAAAGCAGTGCCTGCATAGAGTAGGCACACTCCTACAAACAAGTACCATGCAAGGTAAGAAGGCTAGCACTGGCTTGCTCCCATCACCAGGTCTCTTTAGAGACTAAAAAATCATGGAAAAGATTAACAGTAATCTGATGATCTTGGGACCTTCAGGGACACTTCTGGTACTCTTGCTTTCCTCATACATGGTATTTCTGGTACTCCTGAGATGGAGGAGACCCTTTCAGAGGCCTGTTTCCTCCAGGAATCAACTCCTCTCTGTCTATACAAAGATTTTCCACCCACAGAAGCTGAGTCAAAAGTTCTGGGGTGTATCGGCAGGGTTCGAGCATTTTTTGATCTGTCTGCTTAGAGCAGGGATGCATGCCCTGCACCTCAGCATTTTCTTTCCACATGTGTGAGCACATTTAATATTAATTTATCCGTTTTCCCCCTCTTGTGACAGCATGGCAAAATGGCTTAATGTTTGTATTTGATGGACGGCCTAGAAAATGAAGGGCCAGTTATGATTCTTCTAGCCCAAAATAGACTGTCAGCAGAAACATTGCCACTCATTTCCATGGGGACCAAGTCTTTGCCATTGCCTGAAAGGAAGTGATCAAGCTTTGCGCTGGGTCTTTTAGGTCCTGGTTTTGCAAGCTGGTTTCCAGCCCCTCAAACCAGGCCAGATTTGTTTCCTCCTGAGGAAGTGTCCTTCTCTGTGCTGCTTTGGATCTGGGACTGAATCACAGCATTGCTTTCCAAACAAGAGCTCCCAAAGAACACGTTAAAGATGGAGAAAATGGTAATTCTATCTTGAAAAATCTGAGAGAGGCGCACTTAGGGGAAAAAGTCTCTTATAATTTTCTGCACAATTTTAAATCATCATAAAGGACCAGGACATGAGCCCTTATCTCTAACATAACTCTCTTTAGTTTTTTTAGGGACAGACTGAAGTAATTTATTTCTTTTCACCCCATGTATTATGCTTGAGGGAAAACAAAAAAGCAAGAAACAGGTCTGCAAATATTCACTGTTTTTCACATTTGATTACTGGATGCACAATATAATATGGTTCTTAAAATGGTGATTGACCAATTTGGATTGGGGAAATATGTTGGAAAAAGAGCTTCTGAAAGTGTAACATTTTCTCTCTTGCCACTGCTGGCACTTACTGACATGGAAAAGCAAGAACTCTTATGAAATGCAAAGGCTGACATCTGGCATGAAGAAAGCAGGGTGAAAAAACTCCAAACACTGTGTGTGATGGAAAGGTGTGTCTAACACCCTGTTTGTCTCTGTTGTGCTGGATTAACTCATCCTTCTATTGCATGTATTTTAAAATTAGAAATGATATTGCAAAAGTGCTGCTGGAGCAGGCAGGAAGATTTTCAGAGCCAGGTGTAGAGCTTGCTTCATTCATGGGACGTTCATTAGGACTCAGGCATGCAGTAATTCTTAGTTATTAATATGTGATTCATTCTTCTGGTTGTATCATACAGAGTTATTTACGCTTTTGGGAAGAGTAAGCTCTGGCTGTAAAACATGGAGAGGTTTTACATTCATTCTTTTCTTTCATTGCATATGGACTGCAGGAACCTCCGAAATCACATCCATGAGTATATANACAGGTGAATCATTACTTGCAAAGCTGAGTTATTACTGGTCTCATTTATAGAAGTGGCTACTTCAGGAGAATGTACAACACCCCATTTAAAATTCCTCATTTTAATAAACAAATTGACACTTGAAAGAAATTGTAGCTGTGTATGGTTTTGCCCTGCCACACCACTGTGTGTCCAATGTTATATTAATATACATGAGTCTAGCAGTCACTTGTGAAGAAACAGACTGTGCTGCCCCTGGAACTGCAGCAGCTGTCCTCAGTTAGTAATGTTTTGCAAAAGAGGAGACCAAAAAGCAAAGCTCATCAAAGGAGAGAAATTAATGCAGTGCTAATATCCTCCATGACTCCCTTCCCTGCCTTCCTCTTGGTGCCATGTCCTCAGAGCTGCCACATCAGTGTGGATCCTCTGCAAAGGATTGTAAGCTGGTCTTGCATGTCCCCAGCGGCCCATAGCTCTCCATACCATTCTCAGAGACCTGACAAGAGAGACAGCTCTTCTACAAAATAGCCAGACAGGTTGGTTAGTTTAGTTTCTATTCTTTCAAGCCCCTTTTAAAATACGGTGTTGGGTGATAGGAGAATAACTTGCATTTGTTGTAACCCTGATGGCTTAAAAGCATGAGCAGGGCTTAGGAGAGACAATGCAGTGAGGCTGTCTGTAGAAGATTTTGAAGTAAATAATAATTTTGATTGAACACAGAGTTCACATTCTACCAGTTTTACCACAGTTTTAATACTGAAAAATAATAGAGCCATTAAGAAACCTGATAGTGTAACCAGTGGCATTTGTTGTATCTTGGTCCTAAGACATAAGAAATTTCATCCAAAATTAGAAGAGAAATCTTTTCTCTCTTTAAAGAAAATGCTTTTAATTTTGGATGAAAACTTTGAGGTTTCTTTTAAAAGTACTGCAGCGCCCTTGTTTAGGTAGGAGATTTTTTTCATGCAGTGTGTTTCATCATTTCTTCTCTCATGCATCATTTTTTAAGTCTTCCCTCATCAAATTACCACAGCTTTAGGGGTCCTGAAGAAATGAGTATAATCACTCACTGTAATTAAATGTTTCATATTTTATTAGACACTGCACGCAATATGGTGCATGGAGATCCCATACAAAGCCTGCCATATCTTTATGTATCTCTCACACACCTGATTGAATCAGTAAGTACAAGGATTTATTTCCCTCACATCTTCTGTGTTGCAGAGATGATGTATTGTATTGTGTCAGGGAGGCTTTGTCATACGAATTGGCAGCTGTCACGAATGGCCTCACCTGCATCAGAACATGAGGCAAAGGGAGACAACATGAAGTCATGTTGTATAGACAATAGCCTGCTCTTCTTAAGATGGAGAGATAAAAATGATCTGAGTAGAGGCCCACAAAAGCACAGTGCTTTGTCGTGCATCTTGTCACAACCAACAGCCCTCAGCTGAAGTTTTGGACATCTCTAAAAGGGAGTTTTCTTCCTTCATGCAGGACTTGGTCATCCAGGCTAAACAATTAATGTTGTCCATGTAAGTCTCAGAAAATTGTCAGGAAGTTAGGAGTTTGGCATTAAATTATATCGCTGGGAGGATTTTGTGGTCTCAGCTTTCAAAAGCTGAAGTGTCATTAGTGAATTTATGGGGTACCGTGGAAGGAAATTTTTGTTGTTGCAACATAAATTACTGAGAAGCCTTAAAAAACTAGTTCAGAAATAAACTAAGAGCCCACAGCCATCAGGTCATAAAATAAGGAGAGAGTGATGCTAGCTATAAATGCCTCATCTCCTGTGTTGGTCCTGAAGGACCTGCCCAGGAGTTCCTGGGAAGTGATGCTGTTGCTCAAGAGGGAATGAGGCCCTTCCCCACATTTATTTATCGCTTTGAATGTTTTCTTTTCTTCTTCTGATGGGTGTAAAGTGAAAAAGGAGAAAAAATGTGAGAGCCACATAAAATGTATTATTGAAACCATGATCTCGAGAGAAAGAGGAAACCATGCAAGCAGACCTGTAGAAGAGAGGAAAACAATAGAAAATTTAATAAGTTGCAACAGAGCAGGAAGCTCAATGACATCAACAAGAGGAAAAAGAAAAAAAAAAAAAAAAAAAAANAAAAAAAAAAAAAAAGAACCAGAACTGTAAAATTCAGAATGAAAGCAAAGAAACAACATGAAATATTTATTCCAGAACAGAAGGAGAAAAAATAATGGAAAGAACAACAATAAAGGAGATATATTACAAATTACCTTAAACATTATGTTGAATCTATTCCACCACACTAGTTTGCTCAGGACATTTGTTTTGCTACATCAGCACATTAAGCTCCGGATATTGCCTTGGAAACCTGAGCTAGGGTTGTGTACTCTGGCAACTGTGTCCACATCATTGCTCCTGAAGTCCTGACATCCAGGCTGTACAGTGAGAGGGCTAGCATCCTCCTCTTCGTGCATTACCAAAGTTCCCAGCCCTTCTTTGCAGCAGAGGAAAGAGTCATCATTTAATTACAGCATGCTGCTTGAGTTACAGGTTGCCATTATTGTTAACAAGCTGCTTTCCCATGATACTAAAAAGTGTAATCCTGAGGACAAGGCTGAACTGGAAGCAGGGAACCTGCCCGCTCTACCCAGGCATTCCTGTGGCCTGTTGTGGGATTATGGGTACATTTTGCCATCTTCTTAGCAGGATACATGCCACGATTGTGCTATACGTAAAATACAAGGACATATATAAATGTGTGTTTTTGTGGATACATACATATACACATATATGAACACATGAAGTGTTATATTTTTTGCCTTCTTGTTGCTTAATGAGGGTTGCTTGTATGAATAGAAAACTGAATTGCATCATCCATTGTTGTTTTTGACTTAGTAGCTCTCTTTAAATCAGGCATACTCAGGAGACACCACACAGATACAGGACATTTCCTAGATATTGTGAATCTCAGCAGCCATCAGATCATGCTCTCCTGCTGTTCTAATGCATTCTGCTGGCTGGAGATGTCACGCCTCAGCACTGCTGCCCATCTGTGCCTCCACACCTGGGCAAAGCAGGGAACAGAGATCAATTACTTCCATCACTCCCTCCTTCACAGGTCACCCAGAGAAAGTGGCTGAAAATGTCTTTCCTAGGTAAGAAATCCCATTTCCAATATCAGTTCCATAATCAGACCGGAGAAAAAATGATTGGTCATTTCAAGCTGGGTATGCACCTGCCAATGTCACTGCCAGCAAATCTGCTGTAGGCAAAGACAGGAGCTGATGCTGGGAAAGTTACTGGCTCAGCAGGTACTGATAAAATTGTAATTTTAACAGATCATAATTTTTTAAGCATTTGAAAAATACACTTTGGTCAGATGTCTTGTTGTGAGAGGGTTTTAATAAAACCTACATCTTTACAGCTTTTCCTTATTATTTGATGAGACCCAGTTTGTCACATGATTTTTTGTGTATGATAAGCACCTAAACATTTACAAAGTGCATTGGAAACCCGAGTTGCCTTATAGAACAACCCTGTATAAAGCTTTCCAGAAGAATACAGGGCCAGCAATAGTGTGGCTGTACAAATAATATGATAAACTGATGGGTACTTTTTTTACTCTATGTTTGTATCACAACACACGGTCAGACAAGCAACCATGCTAAAGCACATTATTAAGATTGTTCTATCAATTAACCCAAACGTACGAAATGCCAGAATGAAGATTGCCTGTGTGCTCTTATTTCTGTTGCTCTTTTACCTTATGCAGCATACACAATTTTGAGAATATCCTGTATTAATTTTCCCATATGCCTATGCCTCATTTAATTCACAGGGTAGATGAGTCCCCTTAGTGAGCAATTACTCAGTGTTTTATTCCAGCCTTGCTATTTAATATGAGGTTTTACACCTTATTTATTACTCATCCTTATAAATCCTGCTGCACAAATTAAGTTATTAACTTCTTTATAGACCTTTCTGTGGTACGTACCATAATGAAGCCTGAATGTTTTGCAAACAATAATGAATATATTCTCCCACTAGCTCTGTAGGATAATAGTGAGAATTATCTCCATCTTAGAGTGCGCAAGTTGAAGTACAGAATTAGTAGAATCAGAACTATGCCCTAAGTTTAGAGACTTAGTTTTGAGAATATGGAGTACTAGACTATCTACTGATTTTCTATGTTGTTATTAGAACAACATGTGTTTCACCTTTGAGGGTGAAATGTGCAAATTAGATACTGTTGGAAAAAACATATTGTTACCAGGTACCTGAGATTTGTACTGTGTTGTACTTGGTGCCCAGATGGACTAAACTGTTCCTTACAGTCCACTGCTTTTTGCATTATTTTTTTTATTTGGTCCCCCTCACACAAAAGATGAATTTTTAATATTTTTTTGTAGCCAACAGAGGATGAACAGTGAACAATTCCAGCTTCTGGCTTACATCATGAGCCACTCACCCAATCTCCACTTTTTCCACACGCCGTAGTTCCAGTCTCTCTTTTTGAGGTCTTCATGCTGGCTCTGTCTTTTATCAATCTACCAATATTGCTGCAGCCTACAAATGCAGCCAAGAAATCTAGCTTCTTACCTAAGCAAGAAAACCACAGTTAAAAGGCAGCATTGGTGTGAGAACAAGTATTTACCGACTTTCCACTAGGACTATAATTTAAAGAAAGATGCTTAAGTATCAGAAAAATATGCAGTATTCTTTTATCCATAGAACGGACAAAGAAAGGCTCTTTTAAGATGCAGGTGAGTGACATTCCAGATGAGCAAGTGTGTCTGTGGTGTCTCCAAGATCTGGGGTATCTTTTATTACTGTGGGCACTCGTCCTTTGCTCCTGCTCAGCCAAAACATGTTCCTTGGTCTCATCAGGTCCCTTCCATCCCAAGCCAGGTCAGGGAAGGTGCTAAAGTATGTACATGCTGGTAGAGATTGTCTTTTCTTGCTTGTATCTAGTGTTCAGGGTTCTGAGTTCAGGGTCATGGCAGGGAAAAGGAGAGCTTTGTTCCCCCACTGGATTTTGTCAGTCAGCCACTGAAGATGGATGGACACGGGACCCAGGATCTCTGCGAGTGTGAACACACCATGATGTGTGCAGGACAGTTTTTGCTTAAGTAGTCTTTGGAGTTTCACAATAAATAAATAAAATTAAGGCCTCCATTTGGTAGGGGTGACTTTTGTCCACTTACAAACTGGACAAATTTGGGAACAATTTCCCAAGAAGGCAGATGTGTAGGAAGAAAGCAATCTTATTCAACTTGTCAAATCTTGCCTAAAGGTTACAACATCTTGGTTGCTCAGAGCATAGGGCTCAGAAAGACTTTTTTTAAAAATGCAGAGTAAGATATCTTCCCTAGTGTCATGGTTTAACCCCAGCTAGCAACCAAGACCCACACTGCCCCTCACTCACTCCCCCACCAGTAGGACTGGGTAGAGAATTGAAAGAGTAAAAGCTGGGAAACTCATGAGTGGAGAAAAAGACAGTTTAATCAGGAAAGCAAAGGCCACACACATAAACAAAGCAAAACAAAAAATTAATTCCCTCCTCCCCAGGAGCAGGGAGGTGTTCAGCCAGGAGAGCAGGGCCCCATCACATATGATGGTGATTTGGGATGGCAAACAGCATTGCTCCAAATGTCCCCCCCCCTTACTCCTTTCTCCCACACTGAGCATGATGTCACATGGTCTGGAATATGCCTTTGGTCAGTTTGGGCCACCTGTCCTGGCTCTGTCTCCTCCCAGCCTCCCAAGCACCCCCAGTCCCCTCCCCAGTGTGGCAGTACCAAAAGCAGAAAAGGCCTTGGCTCTGCAAGTCCTGCCCAGCAACAGCAAAAACACCTCTGTATTATCAGCTCTGTGTTCAGCACTAATCCAAAACACAGCCCCATACCAGCCACTGTGAAGAAAATTAAATCTACCCCAGCTGAAATGAGCACACCTAGTCATGTAATTTTAAGTGCCCATACTACAGGTTTCTGCAATTTATACAACTGCAGAAACCATTACTGAAGAAACCTGATGCAAACATCTGGCATACATAAATGTCAATCCAGGCAGTCATTGTTTGGTGTGCAAGGAATTGAAAAGAGGGTCTTACAATGCAAAATGTCTGGTAATCTTAACAATGGGTGGAGTTACCAGCCATATCTGTAATACTAAATTTCACTGCTTCAAAGCAGGTTGCAATTGCTGTGTCCTTGCTGTATGTCTTGTCATGTTGTTACACAGAAGCAAGATGCCTCATTCTCTACATGATCAAGGCACTCATATAAAGATACATACTGTATTTCATTTTTGGGGTATAGTTTATCCAGTGGGGTTCATCAGCTGTGATGGACCATAGTTCTGTGTGTATGGAAGGAAATCCACGTGTGTGTATATGCAGATGCATGTGAGCAGGTGTGCAAGGATGCTGGTGATGCTTACCCTGTGACTGATTTCATCCCAGAGCTATGACTGTGTCTTGGCATTTGACAATAGGTTTCAGAGCAGAGGGTTTCACCCTGCTGTTCCACTCCCCAGTAAATACATGCCCCGTGCTGCTCAGGACAGTTTCTTTGCAGTGCCTCCCTACTCCAAAGGTGGGGGCATGGCCTTGGGGTTCAGAAATGTCCCCCAAGCAAGGAGGCATGGCGTGGCCAAGGCAGCAGTGCACTGTGTGTATCAGAGCCTGTCTTCACATCGGCTACCGTTCAGAAAGTGCAGAGAGAATTTCCAAGGTAAATTGGCAATGGGACTACATTTGGGCATAAAATACATTGTATCAGAGATACAGAAATGTGGAAATCCCTTCTGTGAGCTGCAGCAAAGTAGGGCAGAACAGCAGAATCATTCAAAGTGCAATATCACTGCCAAGCTGGTGACACGGGCTGTGTACCTCAGTGGGTGATTGTCTGGTTGCATGAGAAGAACAAGACCCAACACTTGCCTGCATGGCCTCAAACTCTCGCTTGGGTCTGGTGGGGAGGAGCTGCTGCTCTGCACATATCTGGGGCAGCAGATGGGAGGCCCACCAGTCACAGCCTGGGGAGGCTGAGCTGCAGCTGGGCAGGCAGAGCATCACCATGTGCACAAGTCCCTGCAAGGTGGTGGTGCCCCAGGCTTTCAGGCACATCGTAGAAACCATCCCAAAGTGTGTCCCACCTTTAAATGACAAGCTCACTGAGACCCAAGTGGCAATAGCATTCATGCAGGAAGTGAGTTACTTAATAATTTCTTCACAGAGGTATGAACCTTCATTCTCCACACCTCAGGAGACTGTTCCAGCTGGTGTTCTCACTCTAGGCTATAGGAAACCAGTGACACTTTCCCCTGTGCCTGGTGCAGATGCAAGGAACACCAAGCCTCTCCTGTTGAGCAAGAGAAGGGTTGCTTGCTGAGGACTCAGGGAAGGAAAAATCCTGGCTTCTGCTGCCAACACTGCCTCTATGTTTCATCAATGGCTGATCAATGTAAAATGCAGAAATAATGCAAATTTTACTTACTTTGCACTCATTTAAACTACAACTCTAAATGCTTTTACTGGATTTGTGTCTTACTCCTATTGAAGGTGCTGACCAGGCAGTGAATGGGAAAGGAGTCTTTGACAATACCCTCTAAATGCTTTTTTAAGATAAATCTATTTTTTTTTTCCTACAGGCAGAGTAAATTATTGGACTTTTTTCCTAGCACAGTGACTATAAAAATAGTCTGACCCTCTCACTCTATAAACCTATAGTAAATGAGAAAAATAATTGCTTTAAAGTAGATTTTTTTATAAAGCATCTATTTGGGATGGCCTGAAATGAAAAGGAATTGCTTTATCTAATCTTGCCAGGAAAAGCATTTCAGCAGAGAAGAGTATGAAAGTGAATACTTGACCCTCCTTGGAGGCCAGTTTCCATATGGAGTCAGGCAGAAAGACAGAACCTGATGATGGCTGATGATAAATCCAGGATAAAACACGGAGGCTGACTGAGAGTTCAGGCTTTGTGGTTTATACTTGAGCCTTATCACTGCTGAAAGAAAATTGAAGTGATTATATAGTACTTTGAACTTAATGGAAAGAAGAAAGATAGTGAATGGTTGATTACATCTCTTCTTGAAGCCCTTCAAGTACAGGCCACTGCCCATTAAACTGTTGCCAAGGCAGCTTTAGCTGGCAGCTAGATAGCTCAGGGTCCTCTCTCTAGCCTTCCCTGGTAAAGATTAACTGTATCATCTCACTTGCCTTCATCACCAGAGCCAGTCAGAGCAAAAAGTGCTGCAGGAGATTTCTGCTCTTCTCTGTTGCTTTTAGCCAGGGTCCAAAGCAGGCTGCAATTAAAACAGTGGGACTCCTGGGCTCCTGTGGGGATGGCACAGCCTGCTTCACAGGAACGTAAGAACAACGCTTCCTACCTTTCTATAAAACAAGTTGCAAGCTGTAAATCCCCAAGAGTTCCTCAAGAATAAAATTACCAAGAATTACTGATGTTTTTTCAAGAGACTCTCACACAGTGTTGAGGCCTGACTCATGATTGGGAATGTTCATGCTTGGCAGGATGCAGCATGCAAGGAACAGCCAGAGACGTGTGTGCTGGGTACCCTGAGGTGCTGCAGGAAGGTGTTTTCCTAGGACCTGATGTGAAGACATTGCTAGAAACAAAGGTGGAAAAGTGTTAGCCACTACTAACAATAAAATAACTTTTTACACAAGCTATGCTGCTGCCACTAATTCAGACATGGCAGATTATGAACTTGCCTATGATGGAATTTTGAGAGTCATAATGAAACTGTAGTAGAGTGGATAGATAGCAGAAAGAGAACAAGTGATGGTAGTGACATTGTGACTGTGATTAAATCACTGCACTTTCCTCCCCCAGAGTCACCCTATTTTCAGCATTAAGGTTGTCACTGAAGGTGCTACAGATGGTTTCCAGCTTCCACCATGGGTCTGCAGGAGTGTTGTAGGTCTCCACAGAAAAATACTGTCCTGGGAGAAAATAAAAATGAAGCTTGTGCTAGAGTCCACATCATTAAGAGAAAAAATGCCCAGGATCCAAATAATAGCGAATAGAATAGCTTTGTGCTGATGCAGGCAGAGCCCTAGTGCTAAAGCTGATGCACAGACTGGTATCAGAGCTTATCATGAGTGGCAACAGCAAAGATTTAAGCCTGTCAGTTAGAGACAGCAAGTGTTAATGCATCCACTTTCACACAAGAAAATCAGAAGTACTGTTGATCTTGCTAGCACTGGGTGGTTCTGTTTGTGAAAAACTTGATCTGGAGCTGATCTACCAGTCAGCAATGGCCTCTTGCCTCCTGTTTCAAAAGAAGGGCAAAAAAGACACTTGTACTATATCTCATCATAAAAAGAGCTGCAGTCAGGAATCTAGTGAGAACTTTATGATTCTTCCACTGCAGAAATACTTTGAAAAGTGAGAGATTGCTGGCCTGCATATAAATGAACTCCAAGTTTAGCCACAGGAAGCAGGCACCTTTATGTAATTCAGCCAACCAAGAAGACACATATAAAGCAAAATTCCTCTTCATTCAGAAACAGAAAAATTTCTTCCAAGTGGTAGATTCTTGGTCTGTTCCCACTAATAGTGACAGACATGAGAGTTTGTTTGGTGGAACAGAAAGAGTGTCTGGGAACAGTTCAGGTACACTAACACTGTTTTTGAAGGGAGTGTGAGACCATTTTCTTTGCATGTTTACAATGTGGTTAGGTTGTGGTATGTTTCTTAGTTTCAGCATATGAGAATGGCCTACCCTTACCTCAAAGCAACACCACCAGTACCTCACAGTCATGGACCCCTGAAAGGTTCCAGCTTCTTCTTCTGCCCTCCACCCACTCACTCCCCAGTCCTTCCTTCTCAACTCTTTGCTACACTCCACCAGCAGAAATCTGGGGGGCTTGGTGTCAGGAGAACACCAAGCTGGCTGGTAGAGGAATTGGTACCCCTAAAACATGCCTTTACTGAAGAAATTAATCTTCTCCTCCAAGTAGTTATGATTTTATCAGAACTAGGAACTAAGACTTTCTGTCCCTTTGTCAGATGTGATTTCAATGGGTAACAAACTGAAAAGCTCAGAGGAAAGATGGTCCAAGATAAAAGTAGTAAAATCAAGCTTTCTTAAAACATGGGGGAAAAAATGATAAAAATAGCCAGTTTTCAAGCTCTTCAATTGTGACCTGTCATATGCATGCATGCATTCTGATTTTTAGGTATTAAAAGAAGGCAGTTCTTTAAAAAAGGTGGAAAAGGAATCTATATGTATGTGTATACATAAGCATATATGAAAAAATGGTAGAATAACTTCAAAACAGTGTTTAGATAGTGAAGCCAAAGAGAAAGATTTCTTAAGGCAAACTCAAATCTAAGTCCTACTTAGAATATTTTCTGAACTTTATGGGAAAGATGATGCAGACCTAGATTCATATTCAAATGCCCTAACTCAGTAATGAGCTAAACATGGCTAACAGACCCTGATATGTGGGATGGGATTTTATTACTCCTCCTATTTTACTCCAGATAGAAGCTTGAAGTCGCAGCATTAAGACCATGGCTCATTGATGAGCTTCTTAGTTTTACTCATTTGCACTTCCAGAGAATGTTCACCTATCTTGACTCCTGGAATCCAACACTTACTATCTCTTCTGCAAAAAACATCAGGTGTTTGTGAAACTGCCACGGCCCTGGGTCCCATTAAGTAAAGCAATGTGTCATAAATACCAGAGGTGTTTCAGGGTGTTGCTCTTGTAGCAGGAGCTTCACCTTGGCATGAGGGTCATAGGAGGCACAAGAACTCTTTTGCTTAAAACAACCCTCATAAGGGTGAAAAGTTGAAGAAGGAAAGGTAAAAGACACTTCTTTGTTTTCTGATGCCACCTTTGCCGTGCTGGGGTCTTCTGTGCCCACACAGAAAAGATTGTCACTAATCTCTTCCCATCCTGGTTGTTGGGTGAGACTCCCACAGTGTGCAAGGTGGTACAAGAATTTGTACCTTTAGTGCACCCCAGGTTTTGATATTGCTTTTCCCTGTGAATTGTTCTGAGGTGAGATTTTTCAATCAAACTCTGTACTCAAAAGCTTTCTACTGCCTTGGACAATACTCTCCAGAGCATCCATGCTTCTGAGATATCCATCCCAGCAGATCCCACTGTTGCGGCAGCCTGCGGATACAGCCTGTGGGTGCCTTGCACCAGACGTGTGTAGGCAGTGGATGCATGTGCTGGGGATGTTTGGAGTGCAGGGGTCCCACACACCCACGTGGGTGGTTTTTGCTGCACTGATCCCCAGGACTGCTGCATTTGTGCTGTGTGTGACACATACCAGGGCAGCCAGAGGTCTCTGGACACCCAGTAGGTGGGACAGCCCCATAAAGCTCTCTCTCAACATTTTCCTTGTAGGTACTTCAGCTTCTTCTAAATGACGTTTGTACCCAATGAACTCAGAATTATTTGGCTGTAAGAAGTTAGCTCTGCTTACCTGCTTCTTTCTCTATATTTGACTTATTCCTGGATCTGCAGGACTCCTCTTTGTTTAGCTACGCCTGCTGAGCCCTGTTACACAAATGGAAACAGGAAAATGAGTGAAGTCCTGCATCAAACTGGCATTTGTAATTAATTTGTCATTTCCTAATGGGAGGATAGTGAAAAGTGAAGCATTAAAGTAAATGAAAAAAATCAGGATAAGAAATCAAGCCCTGAAATAGGAATAATATTTCTTAAATGCACATTGCCAGCTGTACAGTAATAACAATCTTTGTAGTCTTGCTATATGTTGATGATAAACACATCTCACAGAGAGGAAGATAAATGGTACAAAATTCTTTCTGCAGTGGGCTCTCTGATTCTTGAGATTTCCTGGGATCTGAAAACTCTGTTTTTCACTCTTAATGGTAGTTGTTTACTTCTATTTTTTTTGCTGTTTTAAAGGTTGAAGGACGGAAAGGAACGTCTGAACTACTTGGCTCTCATAATACATACGTCCCATTGGCTTAATCTGGTCTCAGAGCTTACAAGCTCCACCAGCTACGCCAGGAGAGCTTGTAAATTTTCTAAGTTAAATGAAGAGATTAGGTTTGCTGAACATGCAAAAACCTATGATCTTTGCCAATGGAGCTATTAAACTCTTTGATCCACAGCTGTTTGGCCTGAAATCTCTCACAAGAAAGCTGATCTTCATTCTCTATCCTGCCTTTTGCCAGGTGCAATCCCCAAAAGCATCTGAACCCCACAGGAGCCCAAGTTCCTGTGACTGGGATCATTGTGTGTGAAGGTGCACATGGTGGGATTTGTCCCACCTTGGTGATAGCTCTCAGACACAGGGTATGTCATCCTAGCTTGCTGTCCAGCTCTGCTGGTAACCAGCACGGATACCTGTGAAGACAGCAGGCTGGTCTCAGTGTGGGACACTGATCCTGTTCTGCCTGGAATGCTGAAGCACCTGTCTCCTTTCACTGGCCATGGAGACACCTGGAGAACTAGCTTCGACTTCATGCCCCATGGTGATCAGGTGTAATGAATTTTACCCAAAGGGCTAACCCAAATGATGGACAGATGGGCATCCATTTCAACACCCATGTGTGTATGGGATTCACTGCCTCTGTGTCTTTACTTGTAAGTCCTTTGAGGATGTGATCCAAGCCTCACATCATCATGTGATTCTGTGCACAAGGACACATGTACTTCCATTCCAGGTCTTCTGAGGAATTATCATCTGTTTATAAGACAGGTCACATGACAGATTGTATTCCTATCTCCAGGAAAGGGCTAACTGTTCCTTTTAATTAGCTATTTCAGTTTCTTAAGGGAACAAGGCTCTTTGCCCTACCTATCTATCTTCTCAGACAACCCTTTTTAATAAGCTCATTTCCTCTGGCTTTCTTCCTCCACAGCCTCACAAAGATTCAGTTTTCAGATGCTAAATGACATGACTTGAACACAAAAGGCGAACTATCTCCATGCCCCAGATTCACCTACAGTTCATGGGTTAGGACTCTCATGAAATGTTAGACAAAGAGAGGTTTGACCTTTCCAGGATGAGGACAGTACTCAGCCCTCCCCACCCTTTGCCTGGATGATTACTTTGGAAATTAATCTCTTATATAAAAAACTCACTAGGATCTCCCTCTTCATGTTCTTTGAATAAAAAAGCACAACCTTGGATCTAGCCTTCAATATGGGATTCATATCTCCTATGGACAGACCTCTGTTACCTGTAGCCAGTGGGTTGTTTTAGTTTCCTAAATCCAGATATGATGACAGATTTGATTTCAAACCAACCTCTCTGGACCAGACACCTTTCCACACACCTTTCCAGACCCGATCAGACCAGACACCTTTCCAGGTGTGATAGGTGAGGAAGTCCAAACTCTGTAGAGAATAGGAGGCACCTTACCAGAGACAGAGGCAGGCACCAGAGAGTGTACACCTTCCCTCAGGTCACTACTGCCCCAGAGATTTCTGAGGAAACTAGGACTAGAAGATAAGGGCTGATCCATAAGAAGACATAAAAGCAAGGAGAGCTGTTTTATGACCCCAAAACGAACACTGGGGCTATACAGTCAACTAAGTCATCAGTATTTCATACACATTAGAGCCCTTGGTTTTCTAAACAAATTGAACTCTCTGAGTCTCTTTGTACAGAGTAAAATTTTTCATCTTACCTCTGCTGTATGAATTTCTTTCTGCAGGATGTGAGTTTTTTGCCTTGTTCTTGATATTCCAATTAATGTATTGTACAAGACTGTGAACACTGCCCTATGTCTACTGAAAGTACTTTCCCTAACAACGTCTATGAAGACATTTGCATTTTGCACAGCCCTATCACCCTGGTCTCTCAAAGTTAGTCCTGTAAGTGAATCAAATTACCCTTCTTTCTCCTTCTTTTTCACTTCCCCAGATTTTTGGACACATGTAGTAGTGAATCCACAGACTACTGCAGAAGTCCTCCTGTTAGATGTTAAAGACTATGTCTTGAAATGAGTGTTAAACTTCACACTACCACTATTTTTCCAGATCTGTAGGTTATCTATTTCTACCTGCACCATGTTCAGACGTCTTGCTCTGCCATACTGTCTCCTGCAAATGTCTAAAGGGCAAATTTCATTAACACACATCTACTTCTTCAACCAAAGTCCTTTATGGAGACAGCTGTGAAAAGATTCTGGTTCCCAGAAAAACCTGCATGTTGTCCTTTAACACAACTGCTTGCCATCTCTTTTTAAAGCCATTTCTGACTTTCTTGCTACAGTTTGTGTGTTTTTCCTTTTTGTTTTTTCCATTTTACCTAGTAATTTCCCATATCACAAGTGCTTCTCAGATGTTTGTACAGCTTCACTTGGCTGCAATTACCTTTCTTAAAGCAATCAATCAGCACTCTTGCAAGAAGAAGCTTTAGGCTGGCCTGGTACACTCCAGCTGGCAGGCACAGGCTGTTGTCCTTTCTTTTATTTTTCATTAACCATCAATCATCATATCATTAATTATTCCTTTCACTTAAAATCCTTAATGTACTCTTGCATACTATTACAATCAAGCTAACAGGCCTTTAGATGCAAGTTCACTTTCTTAATTATGGTTACTATATTTACTGTTCTCAAGTCATGTGGATTTCTCTCCTGCACAGCTTGACAAAATTACATAGACTGGCTGCCAGGTATTCAAGTGTCCTGTAGAGAAGGATCTGCTCCCTGCTGGCTAAGCACATCCAGCTCTCAGAGTTTTGTATCTCCCCTGAGGAAGTATTTTAAATTTCCTGACACTCATCCCATATCTGTCCTCCTTTTCTCCAGAGTTTAATGTTCTTACAGAAAACCAAAGCTGAGCTTCACTTAATGATTCACACACCTATGCCAGCATTAATCCTCTCAGGATAAAAACATCACTTCTTTTCTTGTATAAATTTTTTTTTATTTTGATAGCTAAATAACTTTTTATTATTTCCTTTTATTATTACTATTTAATTTCCTCTGCAAACTTCTAACTTGGTTTGACTTTTGGCAGTGTTTACCCCAGCCCTGTACTTCCTGGCCTCTGAAACTAAGTTTTCTTTGCTGATTAACTGTGCTGGACTTTCTAAGGATCCATTTTGGTCTATATCCCCTTCCTGCAAGTTTTCCTCCTTTTCTTCTGAAGTGAATTCCAGAGAGTTGCTTGCAGCTTTTATTGAATATAAATTATAGGTCTCCTCCAGCTGAAGTACCTTACAACTCTTTGGACTCCCTGGACTCACTAATCAGTTCACTTTCTGAAAACTGTTCTTTCAGAACTGGAAATCTGACTTGTTTTCATATATGCCTCCATTTCATCTAAAAGCTTGGCTAATGGCTCAGTTTAGCTCTGAAATTATTGTTAGTCTTTCCACTGGCTGTAGAAACTTGGATCTATCCTGTTTAAATGTTCTCCAGGGCTGAGGGTGTAAACACAATGTTACGGGCCACGGTTTCAGCTGGTTTAAATTGCTAAAGCTCTGCTGGACTCTGGCCAGTCAAGAGGAGTCTCTCTTGTCTAAGAAGCTGAAGTTTTCATCTAAGTATTTTGGAAGCAACTGCAGTCTCTTAAATTACTAGAAAAGAGATATTTTTGCCATCTTTCCACAGAAGAAACTGCAATAAGATCTGTGTTCTCACACCATTTATAGCAGTCTCCAAATTAATTTACTATACCTGTCACAATGTATTATTAATGCCTTCCATGTGCATTACTTCATTTGAGAGCCTCATCTGGTTGCATGCAGCAAATGGCAGGAAAAAAACAATGTGGTACCAATTGGTACAAAGGCACAAACCTTTGTATTGATTCAATTCTGCATGCCTATTCTCTCCCAGTCCTCCTACTTGCAGTGATTTCAACTTACAGTTCAGACAACTGCAGCAGTAGTGAGAGACTAGGAGACAAGTGCCAGTGTTCAAAATCTCCAGTGTGCTGAACAGAGCAGGCTACAAGGGGCCAGAGGCTAGTTATCACACCAAAGTTTGACTAAGTGGTAGCATACTGAATTGGACAGCAAGATTACACAGTCTGAGAGTGTGAGACCCTTATTGCATCCTCCCTTCCACTACACGACACCTCTATCACCAGGTGTGTCTAAAGACATGCCAGAGGAGAGGAGGAAGAGAAGCTGAAAGGAACATAGCACAAGTGAAGCATGCCAGTTACCTCTGAGGACACTTTGTATCCTAGGGCAAAACAATACGCTTCTGTTAAGGTTAAAGGCGAAGTTTTTTTTCACACGAGGTCATAATAGTAACAAACGTGCAATAGCTTTCTGCCACCCACCACCCACCTTTAATAATTTCCTGGTGGTGTGCTTATTCATTTAGTAATAAAAGATCATTAGGTGATGCTAAATAGTTGCTTACACTTGACATACTTCGAAGTATTTGCTTGGAGTATGGCTCCTCTGTATTGGGATTTAAACAAAGGGAGGTATGAACTCCAGAATTCAGCTTGTAATTTCCTTCCTGCATCTCCTGACTTGTATCTACTCTGCAACTTTATCAGTCTTACCAGGGGCAGCTTGATTCATTGTGACTGGCAGGCTAAGAAAGGAAACCTGGTCTCAGGGATTACCTGCCTGGCACAGGAACACAAGTCAGCTGAAAAACCAGCCACTTCATTTTTGCAGGTATAGACTACTGAGGAAATAAAAAAACCCCAGCCATTTTCTAATTTTAACTCTGATTAACACAGTGTTCACTTCAGGTTGATTACCAGCCCAACTGCTAAGTGCTCTGCCGATGGAGAGGGGAGTGCTGCAGGGCAGGAGGAGGGAGCTGGAGGCAGCAATGCAAAGAGGAAAACAGCAGCAAAGATGAGTCCCTAAAAGGCAGGGCCATTCCTTTCAGTGACGGATACCTGCTCAGACTCTTCACTGTAGTCAGAAAGAAACAGAGACTGAGCTGAAGAGAAATAATGGAGCCTGAAAATGTGTCCATTTCCAAATTGTTCTTTTCTTGAGGAATATGGTTCCATATTAGGCTAGTGCCACTCAAACCGCTTGCACCACTCCAACACCAAGCTCAGCTCTCAGTGGTCATGTCCATCTCTTAGCATATGCTGTCTCTCTGGGGCACTGGTCACACACAGTTTTCTCAATGTTTAAAATCCTCAAATTAGAGAGGAGCCATCAAAGCTCAAACACTCCCTGATTCAGTATAGTTTATACTGAACTCATTTCTGACATAGGTTTTAGATTATTATTATTAATCTTAAAGAGTGCACAAATAGAAAACCTTACCATCTCTTTCTGTCTTATGTGCAAAACATTGCTTCCTCTTTGGAGGTAAAATCCTAAATATATGTACACTAAGGCAAAACAGGTCATTGTAGTTTATATTTAGGCTATAGCAGTTGTGACAGTTGGTTGTTCTGGGGAGTTGTTGGGAGGGATTTTTTTGGGTTTTTTTGTTTAATTTTGTTTAGTTTGGTTTTAGTGATTGCACACATGCATATATAGTAAATTTAACCTGTTGACATGGTCTTACTTTCCTTAGTTGCCTTCTGCAGGCTCTGTAGAGGTAATCCATACATTCCTTGGGGTTTCTGGGGTTCTCAGTCTAATGAAAGTACTCACTGTACTATGCAGCAACACAGAGCTCAGACTTCAGTACACTGTGGTTCTGGACACAATGCAGCAGCAGCAATGCAGAAATCTGAATTTTAACCCCTTTTGGTGGGCAAAACACTGTGGAAAAATGAAGAAAATTATATCATTAGGATTAATCCTAGGGAGACTAGGGAAGTCTGACAAAATGGAAATAAATTGCTTAATGTGTTTGGTTTATGATCTTGGCACGAAGTGTGTAGGGGACTGTTAGTGTGTAAAAGGCGAAAGTGGGAATTTAAAATTCTAATGGGTATTCCTACACTTGTGTTGATCTGGTGCATCTTCACTGCTATGCCTTGTAAGCTGCATATATCTTAATGTGTGTAATATTTATGCATACTCTGTAATATGCATGGAGTTTAGCCTGATATTTTTTGCCAGGCAGCTTAATCCAGTTTGGAAAAACCAGCAGAATACATTGCAGTTAGTACTGTGCTGGCTGTCCCCCACCAACTATCAGGCATTTTCTTCCTGCTCCTAAGCCAGAACAAATATATCAATTCTTCATTTTCCCACAGTGGTGCCAGCTGCAGTGCCAGAGAAACATGCAGCTCTCAAATAGAGCAAATGAGCAAATATGTCTCTCAGGCTGAAGGCTTACCATCTGGGGATGGCTGGACAGTACTGCCCTCAAAGCCATGAGCTTTGGGAAACAGTGAGACCATGGACCCTTGAGCACTCTTGGCAGAGGCTGAATGGACAATGCATCAAATCCTGGCTAGAGCACTCCTGTCATCTTCTGTCCATAAGGAATGTCACAACTGTCCTTTCTCCTCAGTTGCTTATGCTTTGGAAAGACATGAAAATGTTGGTATGCTCTCATGTGGTCAGCAAACAACCTTTCTTATTTTACAGTTCACACTCAGAAGTAGCTCTTGGAGGGGGAACAAGTCACTGTGGTGTAAGGCAGGGTGTGAGCTGGCAGTGCATCAGTTGTGCTGCAGAAACACAGCAAGTTCCTGTCTGGTGGATGTCTGCAAAAACATAAGGTAGACCCTCACCCTAAGGAACAGGCTGATTTTCTTTCTTTGTGTTATGATGTGGGGTCTGAAGAGCTGCCTGCAAGCTCATCTGGTCATGGTGGCAGTTTGAAGCCTCACAACCCATCTCTGATGTCCTTTATTGTCCTGTTCCTATAGCTTGCTGTCATGCTGTCATGCTGCTTTTTACATGGATGGTATTGGTGCAAATTTTATGGTGGAAATTTCCAGCTATCAGGCTTGATCTTGACTGTTGTCTCAAACTGATATTCCAATGCCTTATTTTAGTCAGCATCTACTGCTAGAGGGTTTTTTAAAGAAAAAAATCAAATAATTTGATGCGGGAATTCACTAACTTGTAGAACAATTTATCTCATTAAGATTTGGCTTGTTATTTTATATCCTTCTTCCTCATGAGGAAAGGTATTATGACTCTTTAAAATTTCCCATGTGCCTACTCCCAGTGTAGAACAACATCTGAACACGGTAACAAGCAAACTGTCCTATCCATCTCCTTCATGGGCTTGAGTTTATTCGTAGGTCTGAGATAAAGATAGGAGGAGGCAGTCAGAGAACTGCTGATCCACTTAGATATTCATAAATCTATGGGACCAGATGGGATCCATCCCAGGGTGATGAGGGAGCTGGCAGATGAGCTTGCAAAGCCACTCTCCATCATTTACCAACAGTCCTGGCTCACTGGTGAGGTTCCAGAGGACTGGAAGCTGGCCAATGTGACTCCCATTCACAAAAAGGGTGGGAAGGAGGATCCTGGTGATTATAGGCCAGTCAGCCTGACCTCAGTACCAGGTAAGATAATGGAGCAGTTTAGACTGAGTGCCATCATGAAGCATCTACAGGATGGCCAGGGTATCAGACCCAGCCAGCACGGGTTTAGGCAGGGTAGGTCGTGTTTGGCCAACCTGGTCTCCTTTTATGACCAGCTGACCCACCTGGTGGATGTGGGAAGGGCTGTGGATGTTGTCTGTTTGGACTTCAGCAAGGCCTTTGACACTGTCTCCCACAGCACACTCCTGGGAAAGCTGGCAGCCCACGGCTTGGGCAGGAGCACTCTTTGCTGGGTTAGGAACTGGCTGGATGGC
>VZSE01008179.1:0-77779 GCA_013398275.1 Promerops cafer | reverse complement strand
GTCCAAAATCATTGGTCAAAATTCCAGGATCCCTTCCTCTGGGCTCAAGAACAATGTATCCCAACGAGAAAGAAATCAGGCCAAGAGGGCAAGAAACCTCCATGTGTGAATAAAGAACTCCTCTCATTACTCAAGTATAAGTAAGAAATACACAGGAGGTGGAAGCTTGGTCAGGCCACTTGGAGTGAATAGAGACACGTGATCAGAGTAAGTTGAAATGAAATTAGAAAGACAAAGGCCCATCTGGAATTAAATCTGGTCAAGGATGTCAAGAATAAAAAAGGGCTTTTTAAATACATCAATAACAAAAGGAAAACGATGGGCCCATTAGTAAAAGAGGGGATCCTGGTAACAGAGAACACAGAGGAGACACGACTTATGCCTTCTTTGTATCCATCTTTACTGACAAGACCAGCCCTCAGTATTCTCTGACCCAGGAGACCAGGCTAAAGGAAAGTTGGACGGAAGACTCCCTGGGTCGAGGAGGATTAGGTTAGAAGCCATCTAGGCAAACCTGACATTCACAAGTCCATAAGCCCTGAGTGGATGCATTCACAACTGCTCAGAGAGCTGGTGGACACCACTGAAAGGCTGCTCAGGACCATTTTTAAAAGGTCATGGAGATCAGGAGAGGTGCTGAGGACTGGAAGCAAGCAAACCTCACCATGGCCCAGAACTATTTAACTTGTTAATTCATTACTTGTAAGAAGGGATATGTGTCTCCTCAGCAAATTCACTGAGGACACAAAGCTGGGAGGGGTGGCCAATACCCTGGAGTGCTCAGAAGGACCTTGGCAGGTTGGAGAGATGGGCAGAGAAGAACCATCTGAAACTAAACAAAGGAAATTGCAGGGTCCTGCACCTGGGGAGGAACAACCCCAAGCACCAGCACAGCCTGGGGCTCATCTGCTGGGGAGCAGCTCTGCAGAGAAGGACCTGGGGGTCCTGGTGGGCAACAAGCTGTCCATGAGCCAGCAGAGTGTCCTGGTGGCCAGGAAGGCCAATGGTACCCTGGGGGCATTAGGAACAGCATTGCCAGCAGGGAGTGGAAGGTGATCCTGCCCTTGTACTCAGCCCTGGTGAGGCCTCACCTGGAGTGTTGTGTTCAGGTCTGGGCTCCTCAGGGCAAGAGACATGGAGCTCCTGGAGCGGGTCCAGAAAGGCAACAAAGTTGACTAAGGGACTTGAGCATCTCTCTTATTAACAAAGGCTGCAAGAATTGGGCCTGTTCAGCCTCAAGAACAGATGGTTGAGAGGGGACACCACCAATGTCTGTAAGTATCTGAAGGGAGGGTGTCAAGAGGATGGACCAGGCTCTTTTCAGTGGTGCCAAGCTGTAGGATTGGCCACAGATGAAGCTTTGCTATCCCCAAGTCCTAAGCACTTCTGAGTTTTGGTATCCTCTAAACAGAAAAATCCATGCCATAACCTGGAATATTTTGTACTGGCTACAGGATGTGGTTATAATGGAAAAAGCAACACATAAAAGATAGTTCAGAAAATAATTTGATTCTGTATTAATAATGTCATTCCTCAATTCTGTGGGAGTTCTATTTCTATAAAGGTGCATGCCTGTAAGGGACAACACCAGTTTTTCACGAAAGATTTCCATATTTGGGTACAATTATCTGCTGAAGCCTGAAGCAAACAAGGTTCCAATCATTAAGTAGTATTACTAACATACCTGGAAGTTTTCACTTTTATACATGTGCCTGTGTGACCAGCCTGGGAAAGCTCAGGGCAGCCAGCAACCCACATGGGATAATGGCAGATCACATGAGATGTGATCTGTGCTGTGATTTCAACTGCAGCCCTGCAGCAGCAGTTACATCTGGATAACACACAAGGATAAACTAGTAGCAGCTTTGCCATTTTGGGACAGTATTTGGATTAATTCTGTGAGGTCTTCATCCTTGGTACTGGAAGTGATGATATTTCCATCTGGGGTGAAGGGAGATAGGGTCATGAGAAGCAATGGCTCCTAAATTACAGTGATATTTCCCTATCCCCAAGATCAGGTGATTTTTTACTATTTAAAAGCCAAATTACAGGTCAGCATTCCATAGTAATGCTTAAGGTACATGAAGAAGTGAGACATGGGTGTGTATTCCTTTGTTCTATTAATAAACACTGAATAGCTTTGAATTATACATTTCCTCATATTGTGAGCAATACCGTGAAGAAGCTATGCTGCTGGCCAACCCTGTACATCAAAGTGAAGGTGTGTTACCTTAATTAGCAGGTAAAACAGACAGCAGGTGACGAGATGCTGCCTGCTTTGAAGATAATGATTGAAAATCGTAGCTCCGTGTCAAGCCAACACCCTTCACTTTACCTCCTCATGACTCTGGTTGAGATGGCAAAAGGGAAGGGTAGGAGAATTCTGCTCTGACATCTAATGCAAAGAACACCCCATCCTTCTGCCTCAGGAAGATGAGGAGGATGCTCTGTGGTTAGAATAGAAACTACATTGAAGCTAGTTCACCTGTCCTCCCCTGGGCTTTGGATTGCTCTAAAGGCATAAGATGTTTGTTTACCCAAGGAGGAGAAACACTGAGTACTTTTATGTTTCATGAGAGGAGGTTATTCTGTACTTTCTTATGAATACAGAGCTTAACTGAGAGGCAGCTTTGATCAATTATACCCACAGGGAGAGATTTTAAAAATAGCTGAACAAAGTAGACCCTCTACATGTAATTTTCAAAAAAATTAGCTATGATAATGAGTCATGCATATCGTTGTCAGAATTAGCCATTGATTGCAAAAGAAATAATTATTGATAAATAGTGAGTTAACCCTGGAGATCCCATGCCTATTTACTTTGGATTTAATTTATTTAACTGACAAAAAATGCAATAAAAATTCTTCCTACTCTTTGTAGCTTTCTCTCAGACTTATGACTAGCAGGTAGAAACTGCACCTTTCAAATAAGTTCACACACAGCTGAACTATAATAATTCCTAAGGTGAGCACAATTTGGTGATTAGTAAAAGTTATCTTCAAAGGGCAAGCAAGGAAAAGGATTGTCTTGAGCCGCTGAGTAGCATTTTTACTACAGTTGGGCCTGACTGCTCAAAATTTCTTTGAAATACCACCCTTTATAATTTTTTAGATTCTAGCTATACTTTGCAGAATAAATAAAAACGGAGGTCTTAAGGTTTCTGTTTTCAAGCATAGTTTGTTCTGTATGATGGACTTGTGCTGCAGTGTTATTTGAATCTGTTATTGTGCAGAAATTTTATCTGGGTATGCTAACCCTTTCCAGTTGCACACAAGGCCTGTTAAGGATCTGATTCAGTTGTGAGGACAGGATAAACCCTTGCATTAAGATAAGTGAACTGTCTTGTACTTGGTCCTTATATTGTCACTGTAAGAGCTAGGTAAACATGTGAGAAAATATTCTGGTATGGTTTTACAGAGAATTTAACCCGTTTATTTTAAAAACAGGTCCTACAGACAACATACAGTGAACTACTGAAAATATTTTCTGATCTTCACCTGAACAGATCACACATGCAGGCTTCTCATGGTAATGTTTCCATGAGCTCTGGTGTGGAGATCAGGTTTTGAATGCATACTGTTAATTTACTTCCACAGCCTCTGCAGTGCAGCTAAGTCTGCATCAGGGCCTGAAATGAGTGATGTAAGTGATCACAATGTATCAAATTCTGTTGGGAAATTCAAACAAACATTTCCTGAGGTGAGAAATGTATACTTACTTTGCTTTTTACTTTCCATTACAAATTTGTAATGATTTGTTAATGCTGTTTATTTCAACTCCTGACTGAGTCTGTGAGACTGAAATATTCTTTGAAAGCCTGGAACAGTGAAAGCAGCAGTACAAACCTAAATCCTGACAATGTGCAATAATTTGTTTGATTTGTACAAGTTTTGTGACATGTACAGGGTAGGTGCTAAGACAAAGCTTGCTCCCCAGTAATCTAAAAATGCTTTTGACTTATAGTGGATCTATATGATCAGGCTAGAAGTGGTTGCATGAAAGGTTACTGTGTAACTCATCATGAAACAAAGCAGAGATTAATGTTTCAAACACATGAGGAAAAGTCATAGATGATTAAGATATGTAATGTCCATGTAATTATGATTGTTACCAGTCTGAGATGTCCTAAAAGACAATCTCCACTGACACTTTGCTACTCACTTGATGGATTATTATAACTAAAAAGAAAAGGAAAATAATAATAAAGCAGAACTAGTGGTTCCTTTTATAAATCAGGTCACAGAAAAACTTGCTTTGTCTGGTACCAGCAACCTACCTGAAAGTGAGAATGTGTGCTTGTCACCTTCATACAGCAGGTGACACTTCAGTTTCAGTGAAATATTTCTTATGGTTCTTATACAAAGCCAGCCCCAGGAGAGTTGCATATGACTGCTGTACCCGATGGCAGTCTTCCAGGGACATTTTTGCAATCAGATACATTTTCAAATTAAACCAAACAAAGAAATAAGGCAATTTGCTTCTACTCTGCAAGGCCTTTTTTGAAAAAAATTGAGCAGATGCCTCCTTAGTTTCTCAGTTTTATTGATTGCTTTATAAAACATGCTTTTCTTTTAAAAATACACTCAGAGTTGGCTTGCTGACCCTGGGAATTCAAACCTTATTACTCCAGTTTAAACACTTGCCAGTGTATAGACAGTTAACAAAGCTAAAGCCTCTCCCAGCTGAACACCAGATTCCCCGGGGAATTAAATCAGGCTACTTTATTCTGGTCTTTTAAAAAGTCAGGTCAAATAGCTGTTTGAATTGTAATGATCTCCATGTGAATTCTGGTTTTGATAGCAAATGCTGATACCTCTTCCCTTCCAGACAGATTTATTAATTGCATATCTCCTGCCATATGCAGTGTGATGCTGCTGCTGCTGCTGCTGCTGCTGCTGTGCTGCTGGCTTTTTACTCACATCCAAACCTCTAATTGTGTAACTAAGATAAATAAGAGAGCCATGAGCCCTGGTATCTCGAGACGCCAACTGATGCCGAGTCCTCTGCTACGCTTAGTAGATGTATTAAGAGCTATGACAGGATAAGTTGTTAAAAGGTACGATCCATGTCTATATACATATCCTCATTCTGGACCAGATCAGTGGGAGTGGGCAGGACCTCGACATTGTGTTATTTGATACCGTCTTGCATCGTTGCCAAGGGCAGGGAAAGGGACTCTTTCTCTCACTTCCAAGAAGAAAGGGTGTTCCGTTTTGGTCAGGGGGAAAGGGGGCAGAGGGTCTGCCCACTATTGTTTCCTTGTCCTGGGCTTGGTGAGCATTTTGCATGTAAATCATCCTCTCTTTGTATCCTTTCGTTATTTAGTATTGTTCCCGCTACTGTTTCTTATCTCATTCCTGCTTCTGGTAAATTGTTCTTATCACAACACATGATCTTTGCCTTTTGTGCTTCCATCTAGAGGGCCAGGAGAAGTGTGTGCCAGCACAGTTTCACTGGGAGCACTAAATTGGGGAATACCATTCCTAGACCACAACCATGAGAAAGGTGCCGTTTGGAAAGATTCAGAGGGATTTCTTGAATAATTTAATCTGCATTTCCCCTAGGCATGATGTTAAGAATGATGTTACAGAAGGATCCCAGTATGGCTATAGCAATCCTTAAGAACTTCTCAGCAGCCTGAATGTGTGAGAAAACATGTAATTATTATTGTTTATTTTTAAAATTTTAATTAATTCTTTGATTTTTTATACCACTTTCATCCACCCAGCAAATGATGGAAGATAAGCAGCAAGCAGACATTCAGAGTCTGACAGTTTTCACTCACTAGGTCAGCCTTACAGCCTTGAAAACAGTGGTAATATATTAAGTCACTATGGCTATTCCTACTCCCACCAAGGTTAAATTTTGTTCACTTTTTAAAAATTATCTTGCTGTCTATCACAATATTTCTTTTAGCAGTTGTCGCCATAGTAGCGTTCTGCTAGACTGGAGTCTAATCTTCCTCAATCAAGGACAATAGCTGCCTTTTTTAACTAAAAAACTCTGAAAATTAACTACAATTCAGACATATAATTTCTTTTTGAATGTTAGAAATAGGTACACTTTTCTCTTTTTGATTTTTCATTGGACTTTGTCTAATTTTTTCTGGAATTATTATTCTGATACTTCTTCAAAGGAGCATTTTCACTAGGTCTATTTTGCTTGAGTTTTACCCCAAATCTTTAAAAACAATGGCAGTACATCTTTGTTTTAATTAAGTGTTTGCCTATATGTTTTATTGAATGTTTTTTACTCCAGTTCTACTGGAGTAAAAGAGTAGGTCTGAACTTTTCTTCAGGTAGGTTTTGTAGCAGTACAGCCAGTAAGACAGCTGTGTATCCCAAAGACACCACTTGTCATCAGAAACTGGCACCTAAAGATTCAGGTATTGGTCCTTACTGTGCAGGGGACGTTTATGCCAGTGGGGTGTTTGCTGCATTTGCCTCCTTGTTAGGAAGGATTCAGAGCATTCAATGGTTACCCAAGACAGCTGTGTCCAGTTGCATACCAAGGTTAGAAAAGCACTAACTTTACTCATAATGAAATACCTCATTTGAGGAACAGTGTTACCATTTTCCTTGATATTCCAGAGAAAACCTCTAGACAATGACCTAGAGACTTACACTGAGATCATTGAGAATGTTGATAACAAATTTATCTAGGAATGCATATGCTGACTGTTTTCCTAACTCACTGTGCTGCTATACCTTACTTGGAGTGAATTCAGTGTAAATCAAGAAATGTGGAGACTGAGGGTAAAATATATTGAAATGTTCTGTTCTTTCATTTACACTGATGTCATACATGTTCAACCTGCTGAAAGGCCATAAAAACAAAAGTCCCATACAGAAGCATATCTCTAAAGGCTTTCTGAGCCTGAGCCAGTGTCTGTTAAGTGTTATTTCTGCCATCAGGTTGCATCAACACTGGCATTGGAAAGGCTCAAGTGCTAGAGTCCCACCACCTGGAGCAGTGCAGTCAGAGCCCGTATTTCCTGTGGTGGTCAGCAGGCACAGGTTGATGCCTGACCATTCTTTCAGCTGACATATGTACACCTCCCCTTTCAGTCCTGGTACTGACAGACAATCGTGTTCAAAAACCTCAGAGGTCCCTGATTCCCTGTAAAAAGTGACCTAAATATAGAGAGGTTCAAAATCTCGGGTTTTCGGTTGTGTCCATTGCATACTCTGCACGCCCGTGTTTCCACCTACAAAAAACCTGTAGCTCAGAATTCAGGGGTGGGAGGAGTGTGATGCATCCTGCCAGCCATCTGTGATACAATCTGTGCCTTGTCCCTTCTAGGGTTTTACAAAAGTGTTTCACTTGTGCTACCATGAAAAAGAGGAAGGAAAAGAGAAAGAGGGAAAGAAAAATAAGAAAAAGGAAAAGGAAAAGGAAAAGAAAAAGGAAAAGGAAAAGAAAAAGAAAAAGAAAAAGAAAAAGAAAAAGAAAAAGAAAAAGAAAAAGAAAAAGAAAAAGAAAAAGAAAAAGAAAAAGAAAAAGAAAAAGAAAAAGAAAAAGGTCAGGGAGAGTTAGTCTCCTGTCTTATTACCAGTGTACAAATGAATTTTTGGCTTCCAAGTCATTCAGTTTGGGAGCAGTAGGATAGTCTGAACAGCCATTTTAGCAGTCATGGATTTCTGCCCTGAAGATTTTGTTCAAATTAAAGCGACTCACTTCTCACCCAACCGTCTGTGCTGAATAATAGTGGCAGATGGAGAGAGGAAAATCTGGATTTTTTTGCTTTCAAGGAATCACAAAAGTTAATGAGGTAATGTTGATTGTTCTGCGGCTGTAACTGAAGGAGGTCTGTGCACAGCATGTACATTGCTTCCTCTTTCTCTTGTGAGTGAATAGAACAGTGTATGAAAGAAATGCAGCTGAGTCATTATGTTAGGGTGTGATAAATCAGATGTGAGAAATTATGTAGTGTGTTAGGAGGTAAGGAGAAATTTTACTTGTTCCTACTGGAATAGCAGTAGCATTGTAAGTGCTTCTTGAGTTCCTAAAAATGGCTCTAGTTCCAAGAAAAAAAGGAGCTTTTAGATTACATCAGTACATTTTAGGTATTCTTAAAAGTATTTAAGACACCATCTCATAGTATCAGTGACATAAAATCCAGTTCTTTGCTCAATTATTACTCGGAGAAATTTATCTGTGCAGTATTCTAGCCAAACACAGCAGTAAATGTTAGTTTTTGACCAAAACCCCCACTTAAATAACTATTTTGCTGTCACTGCTTTTTACCATGGATCTGTGAGCTGCAGGTCTTGACCTCTTCTAAAGATCCAACGAAGTTTGTGCTATGGTACATAATTAAGACTGATGGTTATGGTCAAAGTAACATTTCCTTATAAATTTCATCATTTTCTGGTCTCTTTGGAGGCATGGTGTTTTATAATGGATGAAGTGTTCACCATTAATAAGCATTTTCTTTGTTGTTTCCTAGAGAGCCATTCACCAGATTAACAAAACAACAGTTAGGAGCTAATAAAGGTCCTCTCAGCTCGACTTGAGAGGAGGACGTGCTGATGCCCCCAGGCAAAATGCCATTGAGACCATAATGTCAGGACTGGTCACAAAGACTTTGACCTGTAATTGCGTCCGGAGAATTTAAAAGCGTGAGAGTTTCCAGGGGAGGATAAGGGAGCAGTTTTGCCAGATCATTCACTGCCTGCAATTAGGGACAGACTTTTTACAGAGCGAGCAGGCCCCCCCAGATCCTGATGGCTCTTCGTGGGAGCTTCTGAATAGCCTTCCTCGGAACACTTTGGCGAGGAGACATTGAAGGCAAATTTTGGAGACTTAAGGCGACAGTGCCATTCTCACTTGTGTCTGCAATGCCCCCCTCCAAGCTCCCCGGGGGAATACCGGCAAACCAAATTAAGGATGAGAATGGAGTAGCTTCTTCCCCTCTGTGTGCAACCGCAAAGAAGAATGGGTCGATGTGTTTTGGTTTCCTCAGAGCTAAAGGTTGTAGGGCATTTCTTATCACCTGGGGATTTAAACCCTGGGGGTTAAGAGCAACGGTTCCCACGGAATAAACACTGACTGGAATTTGCATCCAAAATTCAAACCAACTTGAACATTAGTAACATTTTAGCACACATTAGGCTATCGATCCTACAGTTCTTTTCTATATGAAATACTTTAATAATGAAATTACAGCAAATTCCAGCATAAAGTATGCCACTACAGCAATATCGCAGCTGATGTTAGAAAAAACAGGCTTAAACACTAGGCCGGAAGGAGGTTTGAGAGAGAAACTTGGTGCTCAGTTACTGTTTAGCCTGAACACTTCTGCTTGCATTGCAGGTACCCTTCAAAATGACTACTAGTAAATATAACCTTTTGGCCACTTTTTGTCAAAGCTGACACATCCAAAAGCTGTCTTCACTAGCCCCATGCAGAGATAATGGTCCTATATAAACCTCAATAAGAGACACCTAATAAAGTACTTCCAGCAATAGTAAGGAAACTTAATCCAACCAGGTCTATATTTGCCACTGTTCCTTTCAAGTGCTACTTAATTTTCTAAGGCTCTGTGTCCTTTATCCGTCTTTAAAATTACAGTTGGTGCAGTCGCATTGAACTCCATTTCTCCAAATTTTATTTTCTTTATCTTTCTAGCTGGACTCATGCTGCTTTTGTTGAAGGAGGATTGAGTTGTTAAAGCGCCAGATTTTCTTCTGGTACATTTTGCAGCACTGAAAAAATGTCTTGTGGATGGTGTCATTCATTGTGCTGCTTGCAGTCATCGAGCTTGACATGTCTAGCCTCCCAGCAGCCAGACCTGGTTTTGTCCCATTACTGTGATTTTTTTTTATGGTATGCAAGGCTGGAGCAATTGCAGTTCATCTCAACAGCAGATTATTAGAGGAAGAGACATTACAAATACAAATCAGTTTGTGGGATTCCCCATCTCACGTAATTGTTCCAAGACATGCCCTGGAAAATGTTGTTTTCTCTTGGACTGACATATAGGGCAGACAAGCACAGGCAACCACTTTCTTATTGGCTTTCAAGACTTTGGACAGTGTGGTGTCTATTCTTCATTCATAGATTCGTTGATCAGAGTTAGTTGTGTCTCAGTAGCTACAACTGGGTATTTAGAATTACAGTGTACATCTTCACAGTCTGCTAGAAAGAAGGATAGAAATGAATGATGTATGTATAAATATGAAAAGGTTACAGACATTCCTGAGTGTAGGGTATTTCAAAATTGCATCAGAGATAGTTCAAGGATTTGCATTTAACCAAACATACCCTAGTTTGTAACAAAATTCATTATATGGCTGTAAATTCTGAGGAAAAAAAATGTTGAATATGGTGAGGATACACACCAAAAAGCAAAGCCATAAATAAAAAGCAGTCTTGTATTTTCCAGTTCTGGCTTGGGAAGTAGTAAACCTGGTCATGCTCTAGCATGCTGCAGCACAGTCCATATGCAGAAGTCTCAGCAATGAAAATGTTTGCATAAAGCCTCATATTCATAAATATTCTCAGTGCTAACCCAAACTTGGATGCAGGTTTCATTTTCCCTTTAGATTCTTTCCAGTCTAAAAAGCTTTGGAAATTTTTAACCCCATCTTAACCCCCTCCAGTCCCTGCCTCTAACACACACAAATGACTTGCTTAGGATTTGCCAATAAGTAAAACGGAGCATATTTTCTGCAGCATGCCAGATGGTGCTGGTGAAGACCAGACATGCAGGAGGTTCCTAATTAAAGCTTTAAACCTAGGGATGAGGAATGGCAGGTGCAGTCTGGTGGGTGCTCAGATAGTGGACACACAATCGAGCTGCCTACCGACCTTTTTGAGAACACCCTCCCACCCATCCTCAGGGAACTCATAATGAGGAGAGGCAGTTAATTTAAAGCTCATTGAGAAAACTCTATCCACTCTTCACACAATAAAACAAGGTGCCAGACCTCAGCTGGCTTTTGCACCCTGACAGAAAGAAAATGGCCATCGTGGGGCTGCAAAAGCTGCCACTTCGTTTTCACCCGAGGCACACAAAGCAACCAAACCGTTGAACCTTTATAGTTTCAGCAGCAATTCAGCCCATAAATAAAAACTGCTGAGAGGGAGCTCTCATGTCTAGGAATAGAAATGAAGCCTGTAGCTTCATAAAGGCTATTTCGTCAGCAGTAAGAGCTCACAGAGTTGAGGAGTAAATGCAGTGCTCTGCATGGGTGCCCGCCAGGACAGGCTGATGCCAGCCCTGCCACAGGCATGAGGGAGCTGTGGAGCCATTCTCTAGGTTACTACAATTCCCTCATGTGCTAAAAGTGTTGAGTTTTATCCAGACCCTTCTGCCCTCTGACACCTCCCCTAACTTTTCTATGACACAGAGTGATGTATCAAGTGCTTCTACTGTTTGATGTTTGAGTGCAGTAGACAAGAACAAAAACTTGCACTATCTTATAACACACAACTACCTTTTAATCCCACAAACCCAGTGTCAGCGTCTCTAGTGCAAACCAGCTCCTACATTGGATATAACCACAAGTGATTGTAGGGCAGGAGATGCCTGCAGAAAGCCCAGTGTCTGTATAACCATAATCACTTGGCTGGTTTCAGCTGCTCAGACATTCTTCACATCTGCTGGTTTGCCTGCATGCAGATAGTTGTTGACAGCAGCTCTTGACCTGCATCACTGGCATCCGAGGCAGCTCTTAAAACAATGAATAAGTTGGTCTTATTCTTCTACAGCACTTCACTCTTAAGGGCCAGAAGGACCTTCCACCCTCAGTCTCCCACTAGGGTCCAGTTTACTTCATCAGTTTGTACCAGTTGAACCACCAGAAATCCAGGTTCTCCAGGGAAGCTCAGCTGGGACAAGTGGCAGTAATCAAAGGGCTCAGGGACTGGTGCCAAACCCTTACTAAAATAAAGTGGGATATTGTGCTCCAGTGTAACCCATTGAGAAGGCTGTTTAGAGGCATCACAGTGCTGGTATCACAGCGTAGCTGAGGATCCCATATAAACACACTCTGTCCTTTCCATGTCTCTGGTCTGCCAGTTTCTTTCCTTGTTGGCCCCACCTCAGTTATGCCCAAAGTCATGTACTCCTTGCCACTGCTTTGAACAAACTTTCAGATTTGCTTGAATAAATTGTTCTTAACAGATAGTTAGCACACTTAAAAGAATTTCTGTACTGTGATGAATCACAGTCCCCAAATACCAATTTGCCTAAATGCCTCAATTTTCAGAGATGTTGCCCATTGATTCCCAAACACATGGGTAAAATGTGAGGGGATTTCTGTCACAATTTTGGAAAGCATGGCAAAATGTGAACTATGGCTCTGCCTCATGTTATGGACAGTCACAGCAGCTGGACCATGGGTGCGGTTGAGCTAAATCATCAGCACTTTCTGTAAGAGAGGAATGTCTTCCTGTAAGTGTTTCAAGAGATTCCACCTTTTCCTGCCTCTGGCAGCACATTCTGATCCCAAATAACATTTAATCTTCACCCTGCTCTGCCAATCATACAGCAATAGGTGGGACTACAATCGATGCCAGGTGCCAGGGATTCGATGCCTGGCAATGCCAGGTCAGGGATTCAGGCTGAGCCCCACAGCCCTCTGTTTGTTTGTTTGTTTGTTTGTTTGTTTTGGAAAACACAATATGGAGCAACACTTTTTCTCTTTCTGACTCATAAGCTAGTCCCAGCTACTGCACAGAGATAAAAGAATTGCAATTGACTTGAGCTCCATCTGCTTTTATTGGCTACAGAACTGACCCTCTTCTCCCACTGAAGTTATGGTCTGGACAAGTATTTTATGAACTGTGAGGAGTAATCTGAGAAGTAGGTGAATGTACTCCCATCCTCATTTTCCCCACACTGATTCTGTGGCTAATGCTTGTAGAATTATGGGTGTCCTATAAATATTTATTACTGCTGCATAAACGCACCATAAACTATACTATAGCAAATGGTAACACTCATGCAATGGAGCGAAAGAAAGGAACTTCATTCCTTTCTAAAAGTTTCATTTCTTAGAAGTTTTGAAATCCTTAACAACATGGTGGAGAGCGTTTGCAATGTAAGTAGATTCATAAAATTCCTATTCTAACAGAGTAAATTAGTCATGAAAGCAATATCACAGAACTGAAAAAGCCTTTCTCATCAGAGAGCTGGAGAAATGAACAGCAAACTAATCTGCAGGATGCAGAAAGTGTGAGATTACTTTGGCAGAACAGGAAGATTCAATTAAAGACATATACAAACCAAATTGTCAAGCATGTATTATTGTACTTTTGAAGCACTTGGGAAAGACAGCCATTAGCAAACGGCAGGAAAGAATGCATGAGACCTGCAGAATAGCAAGGATTGTCAGTCACTGGCAATGCTGAGGGCTGATTGCTCCTTCAGGAAACCCTGAGACAGGGTAGAAAAGGGCATCTGAGGTAAAGGAGTCTGAAAGAAGCTTGACAAATTCTTAACCTGAATTTGAGGCTTATCACTGTCCCTATAGGGACAACCCAGCCCTCTCAAGGCTGAAGAAAAGGACCCACAGGGGCAAGTAGCAGAACGAAGCAGAATAGCATTTGGCTCCAAGCAGAAAAAAGGTCAAGGGCTGTATTTCTTGGTGATAGAAATGCAACCTCACTGGTTTCACCCCAGTCAAGAGCAGCATTTTCAATCTACAGTCAAAGGAACTGATCTGTGCATTCTGATAACACAAAAATTAGCTGTTAATTTATCCTGGTCTATAGGATCTAATTGCACAGTGGTTTGCAACCATGATTTTCTGGACACTAATATTACAAGTGCTGTGATAGCATTCCAATGTCATCCATATGCAGAAGGATCAATGCTTCATTTTATGTAGCTTTACTAGTAATAATTTAAATGCTAAATTCAGCAGGCCTTCTTCAGTATTACAAGCTCAACTGTTTCCTAAAAGGAAACAACCATTCCAGCTATAAGACCCTGCCATTGAATGTTCCTTCAAATTTCCGACGGCTAAAGGTGCAAGCATGAGCCAGCTGAGCTGCATTTCTGTGTGCACCCCTTCTTGCCCCAGAAAGCTTTACTGGTTGTTTAGGAGAAGGAATGGCCCACAGGTCAACACAATTTTATCCCTTCCAGAGAGCTGATGGGACCTTGGTGAAGAACTCTACTGCCAGTTCTTGCATAGTAAGCAGCAAGAGGAAGAGCATGTGGGGAGCCTGCCAGTGCAAGGTTTTCCTCACTTTGCAGTGAATCACTAGGTAAGACTACTAATTCAGCTCAAATAGTCCTCCTGAAGTCATTCTCTGTCAGGAAGAAAAAATACTATGTAGTTTCTTTATTAGTGAGGAAGGAAAATGCTTGGTGCTTGCCAAGAAATCTTTATGAAGTGAAAAGAGATTCGTCATTTTCGAAACAAAGTGTTACACCTATTGGTTTGAGCTGTGAAGAACAACCCACCAGAACAGAAAGCAGAACATGTAAATGCAATATGAAGAAAACAATGGCTATAGAAAATTAAATAGACTCAGAAAGTACCTGAGTCAAATTCCTTAGTGTGACCAAAGTACTGAAGAGCGTACTGATGGGGAAGTTAGCCATTTGTGTGGTGTGTTGGTGTTTGGTTTTGGGTTTTTTTTTTTTCCTCCCCTGCTTAGGAAAGCAAATTGGATTTCTGCACCTTTTAATTTTCAAAGTGTGTTGATCCCAAGTAATCTTAGCTTATCCAATGTGTAAAAGGTTTTATTTCCACACTGTTGTGTTACCCTGCAGTTACGGCTTCAGTTGAATAGATCTTACTGTTTTAAACCTGGCAGTTCAAAACGGGCTATGTTTTGTCTGTCTGACAGAGTTCACTTCAAGATAATGTTAATAGCAGTTGTAAAACTGATGAGTCTGTGTGTATATGCATGAATGCAAATGAGATCAGGAATAATAAATATACAACTGGGTAAAAAAAATGCAGTCTTTTAAAAATTGTCTCAGAGAATTTGTACAGTTGATTTACAGTTTGAGGAGATAGAGCACCATGTGTCAAGGAGAGGAAACGTGGAAAGGGAATAAAATCACAGTGTCAGTCTGTGTAAAAAGCTGGCACAGATTGGAAAGAAGAATTCAAGCCAGCCCTGTGAGCGTGGTCTGCCCCAAAGGGCATCAGGAAATGCTGATTTCCTGCAGGGAAAATCCCAGCTACTCTGTTTAGGATTGGCATCATGCCCAAGGGCAAACGGCTTTTGCAAGGTTGCAGGCAGAGTAGGGAGTCTTCAGGCTGGGCATGGAAATACCCACCATACACTCACAGTAAAACACGTGTTTTGATGCTCTATTCATCCTCACCCTCCTCCTCCTGCTCCTTCTCTTTCATTCGACACAGTCACCTCCAGCCTCAGGCTCATCTCACACACATCAAAACAAAGTCCTGCTCCGACTGAGTTCAGTTTCAGCAGTTTCCTTGGCTTATGTGCTTGAAGACGTTTGAATTTCCTGTCAGTGTGGGTGCTGCCAGAAATTTTCTTAGGCTTTTTTCTAGACTTGTAATTAAGACAGCACAGTCGTTCTTTGTAAAAAGGCTGCTTTTAAGATTCTCCTCAGGCGAACAATAGAAATGGTGCAGATGGTGCCCTGCAGATTCCGCTTCTTGCAGTACTCTAGGAACTCAAGACTCTTCAAGACTATTCAATTTCTATTTCTTGTTAAAAGTTACACACAAGCAACAAGTTATAATCCTAAAAAGTACAGATATAGGCCTTTTCTTGTATTTATTTTCTAACAGTGTAAAATGCTTTTTCAATTCTGTTGTTTCCATTTTTTTCCCCCTCATGTATGTTGCAGGTCAGAACTGAGTCCTTGCTGATCAGAAAACTTCAAATGAGATATCATACCTTGTGCTACTTCTTTTTCTGCAATACTGTGAAGAGATTATTAAGAAGGCTAGCATGACACAAAATGTCATTAAAAAATCGGTGACTTCCCATCATCCAATGGTGACTTCCCTATCCAATAAGATAAAAGAAAAAATGATGCTGTTACTACAATGAGAAAAGAAAACCTGCCTGAGGTTTCAGAGCAAAACAGGTTCAGATGGTATTCTGAAATGGCTGAAATAGATGGTTAAAGAGAAAAATTAGAGCACTGATGAATATCACTGTAGAAGTCTGTGAGATTGGATGGATTAATGTGCTAAAATAGGATTGGAAAGGATCAGAGTGTGTAAAGCCAGTGTAGTTTAGAGTTCACATCTGAACTGAGACTAGGGCCTAATCCTGTCAAAATTTCAAAATCTGTATTGTCAGAATTCATCCAAAAATAAAAATATCATGGAAAATTTTCACGTTTTTGAGACTCTTGTCATCCTGAGAAAGAGAAAATCCCTTACGCATCTTTCTGTTTTGGTCTATATCTGAAAGAGAGGCATACAAAAAGATTAAACTGATGCCATAAGTTAAAGAATTTCTGTCCCTGACCCAGGCATATTGTTATGTATGTAAAGAGCATTTAAAACATGGTAGTTTGGGTTTGCTTGCTGAAGGAAACAGTGACAGCTGTGAAGTCCAGAACCACATCTGGACTTTATCCAAATAAAACTTTTCCTGGCTGGTGTACATCAAAACATCCTTTGAGGTTAAAAGTGTTGTTTATTTCACAAAATGCTATATGGGTACAAAAATGTGTATGTTTATTCCTAATTATGCATATAAAGAAATAATAACAGACCTATGGGTATCAATGGCATTTTGTATAGAATAATAATTTCAGCCACAATTATGAGAAAAATCAAGCCTAATTTTTACACTTATAAAATATCACCCTTCCTTATGGAGCAGTTTAAAAAAATGTTAACTTCTGACTCAGGATAGACTTGTAACAGTGAACCAAACATGAGTCACTAGAGAGGAAAATCTCAAAAAATTGACACCAAGCTTCACATGGCTACACAAATATAAGCATTGAGCTGTGATACATATGGCCTATATTGCTGCTCATAAACAAACTCTGTTGTTTTTACATTTTATTTCCCTCATCTTTTGATGTAGGCAGAACAATAACCTCCACACAGTTAGATAATTGCTTTTACCAAAATCTCTGAGCACAATGTCATCCCTTAATGACACTCCACTACTAGTTCATAGATGTTATCATAAAATTAATTATGTTCCCTATGAGAGCCCTTAATGTTGATTTTGATGTCAGTCTTATTGATTGGCTATTGAACAGCACATTGTGATGTTTTGAGAAGGTCCCGGCCACACTATGCAGAGAGCTTTTGCCCTGGGCTAGCTGTCAATCTCCACAACAAGGCACCTTGAAAAGGTCAGGGCTACCAAAGGCTGGCCGAGGAGGTACTGCCTTTAACTCAACTGAAAGAGGACTTAATTAGGACAGAAATAATTAATTTGTTGAATTTCTTTTCATGAGGCAGCTATCCAGCTGATGATAAGTAAATTCAGGAGATGGGCTGCCTGTTCTTACCCTTCATGGGGATTAACACTGAAATGTCATGGCTTGACAAAAAGCTCCCACAACCCAAACCAGCAAGCAAGGGAAGGAAAGGAACGCTGGCAGAGGAGGTGAAGGCAGAAAGCATGTTTTCAGTCACTGGGCCCTACAACCAAACATCTCCAAGGAGTACCTCCCTTTTTCTTCAATAGCAAGTGGCTCTGAAATAGAAAGGAAAGCAAAGGAATGTGGTCTTCAGTTTCAGGCACAGAGCACAACTACACTGTGAAACAGAGAATGGTAAGACCAACGCTGGGAAGACAGAGGCATCAGGAAATGCAGAGAGTGAGCACAGGGCAGCATGGCATGTGCTGAGCTGGTGCTCATGTGTTCTATCAGTCCAGAGTTCAGAAGACAAACTCTAATTTTTGAAGGCTTTATCACAGTGGGACACTGATGCCCTAACAGCCTCCTCACCTGAGCTAGTGTTGAAGCAAAAGCTGCATTTTTAATAATGCAGGCATTCACCCATGCTCCCAGGCACAGCGTGGTCTCAGTCTCCTAATGCCTGGCCTCTGCCTCCATGCTGGAAAGCACTGGCTTTTGGTGCCTCAGAAGGCAGTGCCATGGTTATCACCTCTTCATGGGGGTATTTCACCTCTCCTAAACTGAATATTGATAGTCAAGGACAAAAAGCAGACCACAGCACCCAGACGGTTTTAGCATCAGGATAGCATATTAAGAAGACTAAGCTGTAAATTAAAAGCTATTCTGTGCTTTTAATCTCAGGTCTGTATAGTCCCTGGGATATTTCTCACATTACAACTGCAACTATTGGCACAAAATTATCATTCTAGCCATATCCTATCACAAGTTTTTTTCACAGAAAACTTTTTATGAACCTTTGACTGTTAAAAGCAGGGAAAATGTTTATTTCTTTGTACATAGGACCTCAACACTACTATTTTCCATTAGCCCTGTGGGCTGGCTTTCACAGTCTACTGGAAGTTCTTGAGCAAGCAGACCACAATCAACCTGAAAGTCAAGCAGAAAAAGAAGCCTTCTTGATTATACATACTGATAACTCTCATTAGCCACTTTTCCATGGATTTAGCTATTTAGCTAAGGTCTATTGCAGGGTTATTTGGGTCAGAAGAGTAGGTGCAGAAGGCACCTGAGTAGAGGCTGCAGAAGAGGTGCTGGGGCTTGTCCTAGCAAGGGAGGGAGGATCACTCCAGGCAGAGGAGATGTGGCAGAAGAAGATTTGCTCTCTGCCAGGAAGGAAGCAAGGACTGGTGTGTGTGTGGGTGTGGGGGTGTATGGGTGTGTGTGTGTCTGTATGCATGTGTGGGTGGAGCAGTGGAAGGGAACATGTCACACATATCCTGTGCCAGGAAGTAATTTCAGCCTTCTCTTGGAGCAGCAAAATTGAATTTTTGTGTGTGGTACAGAGACACTTGAGCCCTCTCTGCTAGAGTAATATAATTGAGTGACAGCAAGTTGAGAGTGAGGTCTAGCTATGAGAGTAGGACAGCCAGCCAAGTGTCAACTTTCCTTTGTTGGTGCTACCAGTATGTTGAAGATATACATGATAGCCGTTGGTGTCATTTGTAAGAAGGTGAGATGAGACACAGCTAGAAAGTTATTTTTGTAGAAATCTGAGCAAAAGGGAAGAGGACATCTCTTGCTTCATTGCTCTTCCCTGGTATGCAGTGCTCATTATGAGAAGCATGGGGTTTTTTTCATCCCTGCATTTCTGAATATTGACCTTAATTTCATTCTGTATGGAGTGATTTATAACTCATTCCTCTCTTTGCTGTTGTGCCCTTTTTTTCCCCACCAAAATGGTAAGATTAATTGAAATCTAAAATTAATATCTGATTGCAATCCACATTGAATAGAGAGCCACAATTATCCAGTTTTCTGCAATCATAAAATGACATGGCTGAGAGAGCTAAATCTAATTGTATGCGGATTTAAAAAAATATCTCTTCCTGCTTCTGCACTTGCCTTTGTATTTTAATAAGCCCAAACATAGAAGGCATTTCTAATCAAATAGCTAGAATTTCATGTCTGATTATGGATACATATTTGTAAGAAGAAATAACCTGGGAAACAACTGGGACTGGAGAAGCATTTCTAAATGATATGTATCTGGTTTCTTCCAGCTGATAACATTTTCAGCATTTCTTGAGTCTGTTAGTTTTTAATTAATTGCAAAGCTTCAAATTCTAGTGGCACAAGAGAATGCATTGCTAATCTTGCAGCAGAGCAGTAAAAATGTCAGCAGGAGGAATATATTCAGTACTACAGGGGTCTGTGTAGAAGCTTCAGTGAACTGAGACTGCCCATTTTTAAACACACATGTATTCCTATTAATTTTATGGAAAAAGTGTGCTGGAGAAAATCCATAGGAAGTCCCTCAGCAGTGTGGGCATGAGGACTCCTTTTTAAGCAGCTGCCACATTTTTAAAGGTGTGAAAGAAAGTAATTTTACAATGACTCCCTTATGTGTGCTCAGTTTTGTAGCCTGAGCTGGGCAGCATGGTGTTGGTGACAAAGCTTCTCTTCATTTCATTGGTAGTAGATGAGTGTAGGTCCTCATCTGGAGTTCTTGGAAGAAGCATTTGTTGGCTTCACTGAATAGAATAAGACTGATCCCCCTGTGCTTCAGTCATTTAACTGAAGGAACTATTTTGGGAGTCTGGTGACTTGATTCTCTCTTTGAGAAACATCAATTGTTATATGGGCATCTCTGGAGGCTGACTGAATGTGCAGCTGAGATAACCTGTCTTCCAGCAATGCCTGGTTCTTTCATTTTGGATGGCTGGTCCAGCTGTGGGCCTTATCCAGGGGCCTTGGTTTATGGGTAGAGCTTGGGGCTGATTGTGAATCTTGTGTGAATCATTTCCTTCTGTTGGTATGGGGTCAGTGAGAGCCCAGAGACTGCGGCACTTCCGAAGGAATGTACAGAGTCCTGGAAGAAGCTTTGCTTGATTTCTGAAGGGCATATAAGGAGGATTACTAAGACTGGTTCTTCATCAGTTTTTCAGCTATAAGGTTGGTAAAAAAATATCATTACTTAATGGCACACACATAATCCTAGTATCAAAGAAAATTGTCACTTTCTTGTCATCTGTATGCAAAATTGCCGTACTCTTGTTTTGCAACATTACAAACTAATTATTAAATTAGATCTGTATAAATACTCTTGGGATGCTGTCTGCATCAGATTAGCTTCTCATTTCATGCAGATTACGAAGACACAGAACTACGTGCCAGTGGAGGTGGAAAGTACTGTCAGCAGTGTCTTTGCCGAGCAAGTGTGCTGGTGGTCACAGACTGTCCTGCCCTAGTTGCAGTTCCATGGAACTCTAAATTGGCTCTTTTAGACAAAGGTCACGTTGTGGTATCAATTACTGGCTACTACCTGGAAAATTTAATTTCATGCCCTGTAGTTGGTCTGCTTTCTTCTCTACTATGATTGGCAACTGTTTCCCTGCTGGCAACTAGAATAGCTCATTTATGTTAAGTGATTAAAATCCAGAAGCTAACTGATTTGGAAGGACAGCTTTAGGTTGCTAGCATGACCCAGTGAGCTCTTGCATAAATGCATTTGGATGAATAGAACAAAAGCTTCTTCTTGCCCTTTACAAAGCCTCTTAAGAAACTGTGTTGTGTGTGATTTGTGTTATGTCAATCTGTTCTGTGTCCAGTAGATATTTAGTTGATGCACTTATGAAAATCAGAGAAAAATAGTGAGCTAAGAAGTGCCTCATTTTAGATAATAATATATCATGGTCTGGTTAATATTACTTATTTTTTTACATAAAAGCTTTTGCTTGAAGATCATCAAATCTTTCCTGTCTTCTAGAAGACTCTGAGGACCTTCTTAAGCACCTGGTGTGCAATTTAAAACATCTCAGTGCTTTTTCTGCTATCCAGAAAGCTGGGTCTTCATTTATTCTCAGGAGTTGTTTCCTTCTCAAAGGATATATTACGTTGTTCACTTTGAGGTGGAACTGCTAATCAAAATAAAGGGACATTTCTGCTTTAAAATTGTTTATGTAATATAGGAAGTGACAGGTTGAATCGGGCCCTGGGCAACCTGGTCTGGTATAAGGTGTCCCTGCTCGTGGCAGAGGGTTTGAAACAAGGTGGTCTTTATGTTCCCTTCCAACACAAACTGTTCTATGATTTTATGAATCTGATCCTTCTCATGTGTCTTGAAGAACACAACTTACCCTTTTACTTACGTATTTACTCAAGGTAAGAGGACTGTTTCAGCTTCATAAAGAACAAGAATTCTGAAGAAAATATCTGTGAGGAATAGAGGGAATTCTTAACTATTATTTAGGTGAAGAAAGGCTTACTGTTTTTGTTACTGTGCCAGTAGAGTTTTGCTAGGCCAAGTACTCCAGGAGTTTCACAGTTCAGATTGAAAACAGTTCAAACAACTATCACTTGGTGACTGAAATGACAGCTGTCAGCCTGCAGGTGCATTGCAGAGGCCTTTCTCAATGGACATTTTGGCATAATATTAAACAACTCAACATTATTTGAAAATTATTTATACCAGGTTCAAACATGCATGTGGTGGCGTAGGATCAGAAGATTTTATAAGGCAGCAAGTTGGAATTTGGCTAGCTAAAGGATGCAGGGCACTGAGTTCTAGGACTCAGTGTTTCTTTACTAGCATCCGAGAGGTTCTTCTTGTCTTTGAATTCAAATTATCCAATCACTTCCCATGCATTTTTAACCTTTTTTTGCCTATAGTACTGTTGGAGTTGTCACTGTTCCACTACAGGTAAAGTTTACTAAGTAAGAAGTATATCTCTACCCCCGGGACGGGATAATACAGAGGCCTGCTTGTCACTAAAACTCTTTGAGAAGGCTTAGGAGACCCAAATAAAATTTATTTTAAAATAGTTTTCAATACAAAGTACTACAGACATAGCAATATCTCTACATATCATTGATTTTCTTAGAAGTTTGTTGTTCCCAAGGGTAATCCAGTTGCTAGCACCAGATCCTGAAGTTATCCACTGGCATGTTGGAGGTTAGTGATGATCACCTTCCTCTTCATAGGACTGTGCACTTGACCTCAGTCAGTCTCCAGAGGAAGCAGGGGATCCAGGCATTCATAGAGTCTTCACACTGTGCATGTTATAGGGTTTACTGTCCAGGATCTCTCCAAGGCAGAAGATTTTAGGGCAGATGCTCAAACATTTTTACAACACTTGAGACAAAACCCAAAAACTGTAAGTCAGGTGGTAATCTAAATGCTGATACAAAAAACACGTCTGTCCTTTGAAAGTTATGAGATTTTCTCATTTGAAAGGACATATAGATTATGTGCTTTGTCAGATGACAGCCAAAATCCACTTTTTTGGCCTTATTTTTTCTTCTTAATGAAATTCCAAAGGTGTCAGGAACACTCCTGTTACAAATAATTTTACTTAGGATAAAAAGTTAATATTGGCTACTAGGGCACCAAGTTGCCAGACCCAGGCTTTGCTGGTAGGAATGTAATGAGCTGCTAGTGGTTTGGCATCGCAGTATTGTAGACAGACTGGCAGAAATTTCCAGGTCAGAGAAAAATACCATAGCTCTGGCCTCTAGCAGGTGAGGCAATTAACTCTCCTTATTCTTTTTAGAGAGACACACCCTTCTGTGACTTCCAGGAGTTATTCAGTAATGCTTGGCATTTTACTTTCCAGTCAGCATACAGATAGTAAGTATCTGCTCTGGCAAAACCAGAGCACTGCCACTCAAAAAGCAATGTGGCAATTTCACTGCTGATGATGGCTTCCTTCCAAATTGCACAGCACCCCTAGAACTACCTAAACTGCACACCAACAGTGTGTAGTGACTGAGATACACTCACTGCCTCAAAAAATAACAGAGTGAAAATGGTGCATTTAAGTACAATGCATTAAATAGCATTTATTTTGTATAGATGGTAAAAAATCAGAAATATAAAGCTGTTCCCAAAGTGCATTTAGCTTTTAAATCCTTGGTGCAGCATATGCCACATCTCATTACAGATGTAAAGCAACAGACACTTTTTGTTTTCTCTGTAGGATGAAATGACGTTGACTTCCTGCAATGTGTGAACTGATACTTTTGGAATACTTTGTTTCTGTAGCATTTTATAAATATCACCAGATCAAATGCCAGCAAACATATGGGCATGTGCCAATCAATTATTGTTTTTCTTTGGTATCTTAACTTTTGTACTGATTGATAAAGAAATCTCTAACCAAGTTCTAGCAGTGAGGCTTTTTGAAAGAAGCCAAAGCTGAACTATAAATTCAGTACTTTGTTGAGAATTTCTAGTATCATAAATCCAACTTCACATTCTTCAGAGTTCTTTGGTTATTTGTCTAAGGAGGGATGTCCATAGGCATGGAGAGGATTTAAGCACTGGGTAGAAAGTAAGTACCCAATTCCCTTTTGTGTCTTTGTAAAGGTTTCCCACTTATGCCTATGATGAAAAGAACTGGAATAGCAGGCCTTACTTCATGCAGTCTGCAAGGATACTCTAGGCACTTTCCATATTTTTTGACATCCTAATAAGTTTCTCATGTGGAAAAGGAATTCTTAAATTGTGAATCCTAAATACAAAGAGGACATCAAGGATTGTACTCATTTCCAGGAGGAGGCAGTACAATGCTTAAAAATTACTTCTAATTCTAGTATCTCATTTTTTCCAGTTCTTCTTTCACCCTTTCTGTCCACTGTTTCTAGCTGGAAGTCAAGATCCACAGCTGGAGGAAATAAAATGGCTATATTGCAATGCTTTAAAATTAGCAAGGTTCAATTTCAGCTCAGAACTAATAGACCTCTCTGCAGAAGATCTTGAACCTCTTGTTTTGTGCATCTGTGTCTTTCATAATGAAAAGAACATAACCAGCTGCGCTATTGAAAAAAAAAGAATCAGAAAAATTGACCACTTACCTTTTCCCTGCACTCAGGAGCTAGTGGTTGTTCTAGCTTGGTAATGAAAGGCAATTCCAGCCCCTCAGCATACATCATCAAGTAGCTTCAGGTTGTCCTTAATCACCTGATAATTTTTCTCTTTCGAAGTTTAGACTAAATGATTTAACAATGCTCATGTGATTTCCCCATAAAGACTGTGGAATTGGTAGCCACGTGCTGTAGGTTAGGACACACCAGAATGGGAAAGCTGAACATACTTGTTCCACTGCAGCAATAACAGCAAACTTCCTCCCCTCCCTGCTTTCCCCTGCCCTTCGACAAACCCTCTTCTCCCAGACCACATAACCATATGGTCAAGGTTATAAAACATAAAGGCCTCTGTCACTATAGCAATCCCAATAAAAAAGCCAAGGTAGAAGCCTTCACAAGACTTAACCTTCATTTACATCTGATCCCTAGAGTGTTTAGCTGTGCAGTTTTTAAACACTGCTCATATCCCCCATAAAAAATGTTTCCTATTTAAATAGTAAAAGATTTACTACATGAAGATCCTTTTCCCACTCTGCTGGATTACACCTCTCCAGGGACAAAACACCAACCAGGCAGGGTAAAACACCTGCCTTATTAGTACCGTTAATCACAAAACAACAATGAGGAGCCTGACATGCAAAAACCTGGCCCCTCTTTGAAGTCAAAAGAGTCTCTGCTTGGCCAAACAGACTTCAGCTAGGAGTAACAGGTGCCTTTCCCCACAAATGATGCTGTTCTGCCTTGGGACAGCACAAGAACCCAGAGAGCTGCACTGCTCAGAGAGCCAGTGTCCATTCTCATGCCATCACCAGCCCTGAGGAGGTCCCAAGAGCTCTTTCTGATGGGGCAATACGGGCTCATCCTCACAGCCCAGGCAGTCTGAATTAAAGAGACTCCTTAGCATCCCACATCCTTCCTTGGGCCGGCCAAAGCAGCACTGCTGGCTTGCTCTGTTAAGGCCAGACCATATGTCTGGTCTGCACTAAACCTGTCTAAACTGTGCTGTGTCAGCATTAGGGAATATCTGGGGCCAGCCAGCATTTTCCTCTGTCACAGGCTCTTGCTGTTTCTGGTACTTGATGGAGTTAAATATTACAGTGCCTAGCATGCCCAGATGGCTTATATGGCACAAATCTTTGCCCCAGGATGCCTGCGTAGAAAGGCAGATCATTATAGTTTCAAGGTATCCTAACTTGGGTGAGAATATCCTAAGCACTACTGGAACTAAAAATTAGACCCTTGTGAATCTGAAGGAGCTAGGGTCCTGTGGAGAGTGTTTGCAGCACCTTTACTTTAATCCAGGTCTAAGCACAAAGAACGACCTCCAAAACTATCAGGACTGTAGAAAATCTGTGGTCTCAGAGGTTGGCATGAAATTTTGTCCCTGCTGAGGCTTACTCACGACTGCTTTAAAAGACTATCTGTCCACTAAAAGTAGATTTTAATGATCCAGCATCTTTTTACTTTGTATTGACAATTACATTGTTCAGTCTTCAAAATCCTTTGGGTATCTGACATGATTCAGTAAAAATCTAGCCGTATTTGCAGAGCTATTTTGAAAACTCTTAGCACTGAAGCTCACCAGCACATCTATAATCTTCCCCCCCATTCTCATTCCCCCTCTTACTGTAGTCAGCTTCTGCTATTTCTGTACTGCAGTAGCATTTGCTGACATTTCCATGGGGATGTCATATATTAGGTAGCACTCCAGGCTTTGGTTAGCAATACATGGTACATCTTGAAGCAGTTAAATTCCTCATGCCATTTTGAAGTTAAAACCCTGTTTCATTTAAAAGCTGGACTCCTGGCTGGTAACTTGTCTGGAATAGTGGGTGGCAGGTCAGTGCAATTTGAAATGGCTAGGACAGAGAAGGAAACCATGAAAAATGTAGCAATTACATTGCAGGTCAAGGTTTGTTATTGGGTGGCATGGTTTCAATTTGGCACTGAAGCATGGCAACAAGTCTACTAGGCATGTTAATGCATTTTTGTTATCTGCCATTTGTAAGCAATGTTTGAGGAGGGGGAAGGGGGAACATTTAGGAGTCCAATACAGCCATCTTGAAGGCTTTGCCTATGATAGAGGCTTTTTTTTTTTTGTGTGGGTTCCCCCATCCCCCCCTCCAAGGAAACCACTGTTAACCTAAACTTTGGAATAAAAGCATCCACATGCAACTTTGAAAACTGTGAACTGTTTGCCAAGTTGTAGATCAAAGGTGCTTGAAAAGATTGATACTTTTTTTTTTTAATAAAAAGTGCACATCTGGCCTGAGAATTGGTCTGCCAAGTTTCAGCCTAATGAACTTTGAAATCAGCCTCCTACCAGCAATTCTCTAGACCCAGATTTCTTATAGAGTATCTGGACAATTTTTATAGCCAGAAGGTACTCATATAATGACTATGTTCTCTGCTGGCAACTAATTGACAGACTCCTGATACAGTGTTGTTTCAAGCAAACAAAATTGGTTTTAATTTGTCCCCCATCATTTATCAGCTGGCACATGAAGCCTGGATGTTAAACTTTTATAGCATCAGAACAAGTTAAAATGGCCCAAAGTCCAGCAGTGGAATACACATCAACAACAAACTGTTTATGCAGCACAGCTCTTCACATGTTTTTTTTTTTTTTCTTCCATTCCATTTGCTCTATTATGCAGACTCAAAGTTGGTTGGAAACCTAAAAGCTTTTGCTGAAGCTGGGGTTTGTTGGAAACACCCTTTTGTTCTGCACTTTCCTGATTGCCAGATGGGAGGAACCCTTGACAGTTTAAAAGTAACAAAAGATCCTTGCTTATGCTCAGCCCAGAGAGTCGTAGCCCATAGAGCCAGAAGCTCATGCAGAAAGAAGTATTTCTTGCCATAACTAAAATGAAAAGCATATTTTCCCCAAATAAACCCATTTAAAAAATCCTTAACCATTTGAATCTCCTCTTGAAGCTCAGTTTCATTATAATGACAAAAGGTTTGAAAAACTAAAGGCACTAGATTTGCAAGCTGACCCTTGCAAAAGCCTAGCCAGAAAGGGGGCATTTAAGTTCACAAAATTTCCTTGCTCCCAGGTAGGTGAATATGTATACCTCCAATAATCCTTTTGGCAAATGCCCCTTGTGTGGACCAGCAAAGCTCTTTTGTAAATGCTTTCTCTCAAATCCACTTATCTGAACTCTGGCAAACTTCAAGTGAGAAGGTAATTAAGCCTCAGCACCATTTGTTTGGGTCCAGAAGAGTGACAGCATGCACAGAATCTCTACTATTAAATTATTTTTCTTATTGCGTCTTCACCATTATTAAGGCTAGAAATGCCTTCCTCATGGCTCATTTGATACTACAACTCTGGAGTTTACTCCTAGCAAGTCATATTTCTGAATTTACAGAAGTTAAAATTATCCTGGTTCAGATTAGAGACACTGCTCAAGACAAGATGACAAACACTTCTGACTCCATTGATTGGACTTTCCAGATTTCCACTGATTTTAAAGACAAAACACCCCTCAGTCAGACCCCCTGATGGATCCCAGGTGCAGATCTCTGTACCTGGAGACTTCAGTACAAACAAGGTGGACCAAGAGATTCCCACATAATATCACTGGTACAGTGTCCCCACAGTACATGGTCCTTGTGTTGATGGGCAGGATCCATCTCTGACAGATTCCTGGAGCCCTCCTCAGAGTGACAACACTGTAGTAACTCTGAGATCTCTGAATAGCTGAGATTTCCACCTTATCCTCTGTGGGTAGGCTTTATGTCTTAGAATTAGAATATAAGCAGTCACAGACAGAAGGATTGGGGAATGAGATAATCCTGGGTTCTCTTAGAAGCACAGTGCATTGAGTTCATGTGCTTTGTTTCTGCAAACGGTTAAGAGCTTTTTGATGCTGAGTACATGCAAGAAAGAAGCTGGGAAGAAGTACTGTACAGGAAAACTAAGTATAGCCTCTTGGTATGTGAAAGGCAAGCACACCTTTTGCATTTTACAGCCACAGCCTTTGCAAAGAGCTGAGGGTCTAAGTGGGTAACAGACTTTCACACTGGCACTACAGTAGGTTCTGTCTAGAGACATCCCTCTTTTGCAGTGTAGGCATTGAAAAAAAAAAATGATTCAGTGATACTCTTTCTGCCTTTTGTTTTTTTGACCCAAAAGGAGAAGGGAAGATAAAAGGAGGGCTAGGAAAGGTTTCCAAAACCTGTTATGGCTATACTGTCCTAACTACAGTAAAGAATTTATTACAGTGATTTCCAGACTTCAAAAGGTTTCAACCGAACTGATTCAATTAAACAGATACTGTAACTTAAGCCAATGGCATGCCTGTACAAATCACTTTTGTTAATAGATCTTTTCTCTTCTGAAATGCTGTGCACTGATTGAGGATTTGAACATTCCAGTGCTAACATCCCCATTTTAAAATTTTGTTCTTGCGCAACAATGCACGAGATCAGGCACCCATGAAAAGGAAAAAGAAAACTAGAAGTTCTTTGAAAGAGAGAAAGAATATAGTATTGATGCAGGCACGTCCAACTGAGAAGAGCTAACCTATTACTGTCAGACAGTAGCATTTCCTCCTTTATATACTGGTGCTCCCTGAATGGTAAACTCTGTACTTTTGCTGTCACTTTGAGTATTTCTAACTGTAAGACATTCCTGGGCTCACATCAGATATAAAATCTTCCTTGTTCTAACAGATATGCAAGAATGGCTTCCTTTCAACATCACTCACTGAATAGGGTTTACATTTAGATAACAGAGTTATACCTATAGATATTGCAATAAAAACCACAGGTACCTGGAGGACCATATCTTTCTATGTATTGAAGAGTATAACCTCCAGTGTCAGTTGAGTCTGGATCCCATTGTGCTCGCAGGTATAGCAAATATCTGTGGAATTTCCTCAAAAACTTACTGTTACCCAACAGTTAAGAGAGGCACATCCTCTGTGGGTGCAGACTACAGAGAAATAGAGCAATGATAATCTGAAAATCTGCCTACATGATTTTTCTCAACATTATGAATAATAGAAAAATGAGGGCTGTCAAGAGTGGGTATCATTTTCGGAAACACTTATGAACAGCTGTAGCAAGCAGCAATAACATATTCATCAAGGGAAAACAGATCCTATCTTTCAAAGAATGTTATATCTGAATGCACAGAAATCCAGCATCTGCAACAACTGTGACAATAATTCTCCAACTAGTGCTGAACTAGTTCATGTCCACAGAGCACTGTCCGGCATAAAATCTCTTTATTTAAACATCTACTCAAAATGACTCCTGAGAATGGAAACCAGTATATGCAGAAAGGGTCTTAAGTGATCTCTCACTCTTCTAGTCCTCATCTTCCCAGCCCTTTTTCACAACTTGTTTATTTCCATCCCTTTTGCTGTGTTATGTCCAATCCAGACTGGAAGACACAGCCCTGACCTTTTTAAAAATTATTTTTAAAGCAACACACACACTTCTGGGTTTTTATTAGGAACAAGTGGATAATTGCATAAACTGACCATTTGGCCTTTTAAAGAATAGCAAAAGATTTACAGTTGCAAGTATACCATTTGCATGTAGGCAGTCTCTGACCTTCACTGCTGCTGATATAAACCTTAATATTTACTGTGACACTGACAGCAGAAGACATTATTAATGCTTTCCAGGTCTTTATAATGAATTGTACCAGCCTGTGCTGGACACACAGACCTCCCTTATCAAAAGTGTTAAGGCTCTGGACTTCCCTGCCTCAGGGCCGACTCTGCAGAGGTGTTGTCCACCACCTCTGAGCAAGAATCTCCACAGTTTCCTGGTGTGGAGAGGAAGGAAATTGACTTTCACTGCCTTCTTACATCCCTTTGGGAACCCGAGACAAACAGCACATCTCAGCTTTATCTTCCCTAACCTACAGAGCACAGTGTCACTCCTCCATGTTTCAGATGTCTTTGAAAAAGCTGATGGGGCAGAATTGTTTTGCTACTCTACAAGGATGCACATGGCACTGGCCATACCTGCTTCAGAAAATTCCACATTCTGTCTATAAAATGAGCATCTCCCAAGATGAACTCCCCATAAATATCTGGAAAATGTCACCATCAACTTACAGTTAAGTCAAGACATGAACCTTGGCTGACCTATTTGTGTAGTTCCCCCTAATCCCTCACTTCCTCACAAAACTGGGTGAATGGTCTGAGAAACCCATGGACCTCTCAGTAAATCATAAATCCACAGGGTTTTTAGTTTGGAGGATTTGAGGAACAGATTTCAGGAAGTAGTGAGGAATAATGATGCTCGGGGGTATTTTATTGTTTTCCATTCCAAGAGTTTATACATGTTGTCTGTGACTTCCCCAGGTGATTTGAAGGAAGGAACTGAACTACATCAATGTTTAATTTTTGAGTGATATTAATCAAGATTGTATTTTAAATGATAGTGCCCCATAATGTGAGAATTGCCATATCTCCAATAAAGAAATAAGCCATCCATACAAATAAAGTCAGATTTGATTTTGATATAGTCTGGTAGAAATATATTCTTGACAGCAGCATTGTTATTATACTCTTTCATTTTGTCTTCTGGTGTATTATTTTCTATACGTTCAAGATGCAAATGGCTGGCCTGATTCAGAGTGTGTGGGAAATTGAGAAAGATATACAAGGGTATATGTAAGGGTACACTGTGTGCTGTGACATTGTCAGAAATGTTCACACATTTAGTTCATGGTTTTCTGCTCTTTGCTACTGTCCCAGGGCTCCAGGGACTCTGGTTGCTAAAGTATTCAACTAAAGAGCTTTGAAGGTTTGTTAATGTGCTGTGGCACTTTTGGGCATGAATTTGATCAAAACAAATGAAACAAACAGAGTGTGAGACCATGTCTTTTGAAAAGTTATTTAGACAAGAACAGAGGGATGGTGCAATGAGTCTGAGGTAGCTTCAAATTTACAAGTTTGAAGTTGAGAATAGCATCGTCATGGCAGCTCAGAGCTCAGAGCTTAGTGTACTCTGCTAAAGAGCAATCAAGATGCATATTAATAAACTGAAATTGTATTCACTTTCCAAACATATCTCTGAATTATTTGCATCTGGTTCAGTATGATTTTTTCATCTGACACCTTCCAGAGAGCAGGGTCCTTCAGTGCAATGGCAACACTGTGGAGGGACTTCTTCCTTCAGCATTCACAGCTTATTAGAAAGGATCTGCTGCAACATTTCATCCCTGCACCAAGGCAGGATTATTTCTGAGGAACAGCAGCTGAGATGTCCTGCCAAAATCGCACATCTGTGGAGCTAGAATTGTCTGGGACCTCCTCTAGAGCTCAGGAGAGGGTTACACATACAATAAATGATGTGGAGAATAACAGATAGATGACAACTGGCTACAGAAACACAAAGGGATGTGCTGAAGGACTATCTATCATGCCTGTCATTTTATGAGGTTATAACAAAGAGAGATAGATTTAAGATTCAGTTGGGAAAATCTGTCATAATTACTGGCCAGCATCTACAAATCTCAATGGCTGGTGTTAAGCTCCTAAATCTACTTTCAGGTATTTAAAGAAAAATTGTTCACGTTTTCAGAGGTGGTGAAAAGTTGCCTTCCCAGTCCTCCTTTCCTGCTGCAGAAAGTACAAATCCCCCTAGTGAGACTTTCAAACCCATGAAAATTTTAATCTCCTACAGACATTTCTCCCCTTTACTCTGGTAATATGCTTCTTGTTCTGTCAACGTCGTCTCATTAAAGGAATTGGAGTCCTTTTTAAACACATGGGCCAAATATTTTCTTGGATGGCTCTCACTTGTTTCTGCAGTGCTCTCTGGAGCAGGAGCATCGGCACGTGGTGACATGACTGTCTCTGCTCTGCTGTTAAATTGCTGTGTGGGGCACACTAAAACCAAGGGCTGTAAAACTCCCTGCTTTATAAAGTCATATCCTGCAATCATGTCTGTACAATCAGTGTGTGCTGCCAGATTGCTAGGAATACTAAGTAAATGCAGAAGAAAGCTGGATTCTGGACACAGCTAGGAGGTAAGATCTACGGGTGTACGTATTAAAAGGAAATGATGAGGTTAAAAAACCCCACAAAAGTAGATCTGGTGTTTTTTTTCTGATGTAAACACTGCTGGATGGCCTTGGCCTGGATCATATTGAGCTGGTAGGCCTCTGAATAAAGACCTGCCCTTTTTCTGCAAAAAGTGAATAAATCTTCTCAGGCTGCATCCTGCAGAGGTGACAATGCAACCTGGGTATGTGCTTGGACATGAGGTAAAATCACTTCTCTATTTAAAGACCTCCTGCCTTGTTCCATCAATACACAGTCTAAATCTAGATTATGTGTGGAGAAGTTTGCACCACCATCCGGTAAAAATGAAGAGGTTTATTTGTTGCAGAGGCTACAAGAGAGTGTTATTCACAGAGATGGTAAGCAAGAGGGCATAGCTTTCTTCTGCTGGGGTGGACAGTCCCACTCCAGAAAATAACATTTCTGCCCTTTCAGTTTTTGCTACCCTTAGAAAAGCAACCACCTCTGTGTGATGGCCTTTGGGTGTAGGTGCCAAGGACTCCTGTGATGCTCCCTTTCCTTTGCTTGTGTTTGCCTGTACCTGAGAGGTCACAACCCTCATTCAAGCCCTTGGCGATACTTAGGAAATGGCAAAGACCATTTCGCTTTCCCACCCTGAGGCTGAACTCCAAACCCTGTGGCTCACCTCTGCCCAGGGTGCAGGCTGCCCTGGGGTGAGTGGGAGCAGCTCTTGGGAAGGCCTCATGGCGTGGGAGATGGCCAAGGGTCGGGGTCTCAGGCAAGAACTCAAGACGAGACCCAGGTTGCACAGTCATGGTGATTGCTGGAAAAACTGCCTAAAGAAAGCCCTGACAAACAACTGCCTTCTCCAGTGTAAATCCAGTTGCTTTCAACTTTTCCAGTTGCCTGCATGTGGTGCCTGTCCTTCCTTCATGCTATTTTTAATGCTCTCCACAGCCACTGGCCTGCTGGGATCAGAGGTGAAGCACCACTGCCCAAAAGCAGTAGGAGCTGGGGGTCCTGGGGAGGTGGCAATTCCTCTCCTCCCTGGATCCCTCATTTGCTTCTCAACAGGTTGTGCATCACCTCCCTGCCTCTGCTCTTCCTTTTGGAGAGGACCTGCAAGGGACTGCACCCTGTGCCCTGAGCCACACCTTGCCGGCAGTGCACCTATGAGGAGAAAATGCTGGATATTGGGAACTCATGAAGCTGAGGTTAAATTCCTTGTTCCGCTTCCCACAGGACTCTGGATAGCAACAGTCTGAAGGCTTTTATGACCTTGAAGATACTCATCTATGCTGAGAAAAATGCCTGGCTAAAGACTTCTGGATCACCAGGAAACTATCGGCCACTTTTTAAATGCCAGTCTTTAAGCCTGTGGTCAGCTCCTTTAACCAGGACAGGTGCAGTGATGGTTGTAAAATGTTCTGATGCTCTGTAATGACAGTGATCCACATAAATGGAGAAGCCTAGGCTTTTTTAAGAAACTTTCTTACAAAAATTTCAACAAGCTGAGCTTCCTTGGTTTTAAAGGGCCAGTTTGCATGAAAAGTTATACCAAACAGATCTGGAATGAGGCCCCAGATCCCAGACTTGCCATGCTTCTGCAGATCCCATGCCCAAAACAAATGAACCAAACAATGTGTGTTGTCTCCAGCCATCTGACCATCTACCACCTCTCCCAGAACAAGACACAGAAGAGGGGTGCTTCTGTGCCCAGGGATTTCCTACCTCACCTATTGGGATTTATTCCATAATCTGCTGGCAAAAATGTGCCTGTCTGTGCAGAGTGCAATAGCCTGCCTCTGTTGGCAGCTGCTGCCAGGAGCCAAGGATGATGATCAAAGCAATCTGTGTGAATTCAAACACTACATACCTGTCCATGAAAAAGCTGCATGTACTGGCTGTGTGCCTTGAGTGATTCCTGACTTTTAGGGAATTTTCTCTGAGGACCTGATGTTTACTGCTTAGTAAACAGGTACAAGGAATATCTTGTTGATAAATGTGGAGTGATGCAATGACTTCATGTAATAAAACAACTGTAGAATCTATTTTACTTATAGAATCAAAACATACTTTGTTATTTATAATCACATTTTTATTAATGAAACAATTATCTAGTTTTAGAATCCTGTTCTCTCTAGCTGTTCACTTTACTAGTAACTGATTTTAATAAGGGTGCTATAAAAAGAAAATTCTGATTAGAGAGATGAATATAGGAAAGAAAGGAAAACATACCTACTTTGGTCTCAAAGTATTAAATGTACTATTTTAAGCAACATATTTACTACAAGCAGAAGGATAAGCAAATGTTTATTGCTTCTATCAGCACTAATGCAGAGTCCCTTTGGTTATTTCTTTAATCCAAACAGCTTCCTGGTAGATCCAAGATGTGAGGCCTTTCTGTAATGACTTGGCAAGAGAAAGGGTCCAGAACTTCTCTGCAAACACAATTAAGCTGCCAAGACAAGTCCTGTATTTGAATTAAAACTATAAATCTTTCATCTGCACCTACTCTACATCAAATAGCAGGAAAAGAGGCCCTCCCATCTAACAGTCTTAATTACCAGAGCACTGCAGCCTTTGAGCATGACAGGGCCAATGATAGCTGACCTTGTGCTCCAGCCCCAGAGTGGGATCAGTGTGATGAATGGGAAATCCTGCCTGAAATATCACAGCAAAGGGAACAGCCTCAGATGGCAAATTAAGTGCCTAGCACACTGTTGGGGCTACACAAATATATAATAATACCCTTTGCTTTGATCTGTTTATACTGGAATGAGCAGTATGTTGAAGGCTTCAGTGTAAACACATCAAACTTTGTCTAGTAATGACCAGCCCTTGACACCTCCTTTCCCACACAAATGCGTGGTGGGATGGTGGCTTTTCCCCTCCCAAATGCTGCTTATAGTACTGTTGTGCTTGGAGTAGGAGAGATAGGCACTGTGGGTTTGTTATGGTTGTCTCTACTACTCCCACATAAATGCCCGCGGCCAGTAGTAGGTAAAATAATTATCTCCAGGGAGAACAGGGCTAACGAGACTTCATTTACCTTTTCACAGTATTCAGGTAGCAGGTGAATCAAAAACTGTGGCAGCTGAGTGTTTGGTTGCCTTAGAGCAGCTGTTCCCACACTGTGTAGTGTGGGTGTTGAGCAGCCCTCAAGATCCTCAGTAGTGTTTTCTCTTCAATTTTGAATGGTTTTTTTGTCAAGTGTTATAACAAAGAGGGATGGTGGTGCATGAACCATGCTTACAGTATTTTACTGGCCCAAAATGAGGCAAATGAATTTTCTGGTGTTTTCTCTGAAACAGCTACTTAGGAGGGGTTGCACACTTTCTGGTGCGCAGATGTTTCTGAGACATTTCTCAATCTCTTTCTTTCTAATTGCTGTATTGACTGCTAAACATTTCTTTTCTAGTCTTACTTCTATTTCATATATTAAGGTTTCACAGCATATTCCTTCCACTAAGGGTCTTGCTAGTGCAGTTAAGAATTTTGTCAAACAGAAGATACCTTGTCTGACTAGCAGTATCACTTATGAAGGAGAAGAGCTCATATGAGGTATAGTATTTCAAATATACAGTATAAAATGTTTTAATTGAAAATATAAGAATACTCCTTCCTTTTACCTTTTGTTTTCTGGGAAAAAAAAACCTCAAAAAGAAGGTATCATTAATTTGTATGTTTAAGATGATAAAGCTACAAAAATCTGCTTGTGAAAAAATTTTGTAGCAGATGTTTTACACTGGTAGGGAATTCTTCAAACAATATTTTCCAGAGGAAAGGCCAAAGTTTGAAAGTAACAATTTTTTTGTACACAGTATGTTTATGCATGTAAATAATCTACACTTACAATCTTATTGTATCAGGTTTCTATGATACACTATCTTGTACCATATAAATATGTCTGTCTATATATGCATACATGTGCTTTTCTTTTTACATTTGTATTTGTTGCATTTCACAAAGAACTCTGTCTGCATTTAGTCTTATGCATGATACTTACTGTGCTTGCTACAAAAGCATTTGAAATTCACAACAAAAGCACATTAAACCAATCAGGAAAACAAAGAATATGAACGCTGTAGAAAATTTATTTGAGGCATATTTTGAATCTGCAAGCCTGTCAGATTATACCCACAGGCATTACCCTCATGTGAAAAGGGAACTATCCAGCATAAAATCAGACAGGAACAACAACAAAAAAAGGTGATAGTGAAGTTTGTGCTGTCAGATCTGCATCCTTCACATATTCCACAGGAGGTATTCTCTTCACCTGTTAGGAGTTTAGGCAGTGGTGGGTAGAGGGTTGTTGGCTGCTCCAGGGATGTCCTGGGGGAGTCATCTCCTGATGGATGCTGCATGACTGCAGCCAGAGGTTAAAAGTGCAGGAGAGACTGTGAGAATCAAAGGATAGAGCCAGGCCTATTTGCTTTGAGGAAAAACGATGTGACTGTTTTAGGGTTTCCCTTCCCGTGCAATTAGTGAAGCTGCTTCATTAGCAGAAGTGTGTGGTGGGAATGTAACAACCCTGGTGGGAACACAGCCTTCTTGAATGCCTGGGAGGCCTGCCACTAGCTTTATCACAGGCTGAATTTCACCTCATGAGCTTGTGGTCTCTTGATACAGAACATGAATAATAAGGATGGGAACGGAGTATACATAATGATATATTGCCAAAAAGGGGCAGAATTCTATTAAAAGCAATCCACTTTTGGCAGGAGAGGAGTTACTGTGGAATTTAAAACAGGAAGTTGTGTAATTAACTGCACATTTCAGGGCAATATTATGCTAAATACAATAAAATACAGCATGAAATAAGTGGCCCAGATTTTCAGGATATAAATGGGTAGAAACCCAATTTACTCTATAGCCTCAATGCAAAAAGGTACTTTCATAATATCTCAAATGACTGCTATATGCTCTGTCTATGCAGCATTTGCAGAAAATAAAACTTGCCCTGCTAGGTGCAGCTTCACTTTCATCTGTATTTTGAAGGACATATTTTATTTTGTCTTTTTTTAGGCTTTACTAAATATTTTAGATTTAAGGACTGAAACAGAAGACTAACTCTAAAAACAACTGACAAAGACATCCTTAGAGAGAATGAGCATGACTCTGACACTGTTTAAACATGATCTGTCATCTCTCAAACTCTGTGCATGGACATGTTTTTGCTTGCACTTCCTGTCCACACTGCTTCTGTACAGAGTCAGCAGGGTCTACATGTTGTGCGTGAAAAAGGTCAACATTCAGTTTGTATATGTTAAATAATATCTCTTGTGTACACAAACAGTTACTTTGTTGAAATGGAACTGTCTGGGGAGAACATCCCCAAAACTGTGTGCACTCAGTGATGAAGAGAGTTGAAATACCACAGTCAGCCCCTGCAGAAATTCTGTGTGTTATATTTAACCCAGGACTGCCTTGATGGAGGGTGCACTAAGAATATTTCTAGGGATATGAATATGCATGTGTCTGTATTTGCAAATATTTCAATCTACCACAGATATAAATCTTCTTGCATTATGTATATTTTGTAAGGATGAAAGTGTTCTCCAACATAAAGGATATTTCTCTTCAACTGTATCACTGAACTTACTAATGTGTTTTGCACAGTATACAGAATTCTTTCACACAGATTGCTGGTGAGCTGCCATCCTTGCTTTCTGTCTGCCTTAGGGAAAAATTACTCCCATAGCTGTAATTATTAGAGGTTATAATTGTTCTGTGGGGTGTGAAAAATTGTAGTGGTGAGGGTGGGCACTGAAAAGTTACAGAGAAGATGAAGATAAGGAAATCTGAGAGGACTGCACAGGGAGGGATTGGCACTCATAAAAGGGCTGGCTTTGCTGCTATTTGACTACAATCTGCAGTCCTCTTTAGTTTCCATGTGAAAGGATACTTGTAAAAATGAAACTGGAGAAGGTGTAATTTGTTTGTTATTTAGCCCTCCCCTACACAAGCTCACGTATGCTAGGTGTTTGAACAGGGATCCCAAGCCAGGCACCCCTGCCTGGAGAGCGGGGGAGGAGCAGGAGGCTGTGCTCAAGGGACAGCAAACCCTGGGTGCCTCCCTTCTCCCCTTTTCAGAGCAGCTGGCCAGTCTGCAGGATCAGCTCTGCCCACAGCAACACTCATGTGCATGGCACTTGACACAAGCAGTAGGCTTGTGCTAATCCAGCTTGCACGGGCTGAAATGTTGAGGGTTTATTTAACGGTATCAGCTTGTTGGATGGACACAAAAAGAGGGGCCAGTAACTTCCACTTGCTGCAGGGAGTGGCAATCAGCAGGCAGAAATGGGAACAGGGTTGTAAAAAGATGTGTGACTACAGATGGGATGTACAGCCCTGAGGAATTTAAAGCCCTTGAAAAACCGTTGTTAAAATAACATATCATAAGGCCCAGATGTCACAAGGCTAATGTTCAGGCTGCTTAAAAAGTCTTCAAAAGGCAGGAAGAGAATACTGTGACTTCTGAGAACAGCCAATACACAGCATTTAGACCCAGTCATTGGCAGTTATGGCAGACAGATCATGAACTCCAGAGAAAATGGGGTCTGGCCTATGATAAAGTGTTCTATTCCCTAGGAGTGAATGACTAGAACAAATGTAAAAGCATTATGATTTTCACAAAGCTCCAAGCAAATTCTTTTAGGGGTAGGTAGTGGGAGAGAGAGGAGTTAAAAAATAAATTGATCTTACTTATCTTTTTCTTAAAAGTGGCTTTGTCTGAAATTTGAAACCCAGACACACAAGGATATTACTGTGATGATCCCTTTTGCAATAGAAGGTAGAAGCCTTATAGCGGTAGGATTGTGTGCATGCAGTATCCAGCCTATTCTCTGTGCTCAAGAGATACTTTAGATTTGGCTGCATGATAGAAAAGCAGTCAAGCTATACAAGAAAACCTTTTAAATTTCACTGAGCACTGTATACTGTTGCTTTCAGTGTCCTGGGTAGAGTTTTTATCTGAGCTACATACTTAGTGGAGCACAGTTTGTTTCATCTCTTGTCTCTCACTCTGATTGTAGTGGAAAAGGCAGTGGACGGCCAGCAGCTTTGCCTTCCTGTTCTCCTGGGGTCACGTTCTTCTCCCAGCTCCTGAAATCACAGCTGGTAAGGACTGAGACTGAGCAGGAAATTGTGAATTCAGCAATGAAAGCTCTTTCACTGCAAGCATTTCTTGGGCTTCTCTTTGACTCCTGCTGGAATTCACGTGTTCAAAGGGATATTGTCTGTAAATTAGAAAATGGGTAAGGCTCACTCAGTTACTCCTAGTCACTCCAGTTTCTACACCAAGGAACTGCAGAAACTATGCTGGCTGACAGAAAACTTGGTGAGTGAAGGTAAAATGAAAAGTCACCTGTATTCGTATTAAAAAAAGATGAGTTACACCAGCAGCCTGCTTTGGCTCCGTTCTTAGTGAGACCCATCTGTTCTGAGGAAGCTGAGAACATTTCAAATAAAAGCATTTGTAATTTCAAAAACTCTTTTACACTTTTAGGGCAAAATGTCAGATTTTACTTCAACAGATCTCTGTCCCCAGAGTCAGAACTTGAGTGTACCTAAAGGACATTAGTCATCTCATACCAAATGCCCATAACTCAGCAATTTCCACCCAAAACAATTGATTAGAAACAATTGGATCCAGGTGGAATGGGCAGATCACTTGTTATTTGCCTTTTCCGTTACTTTTAACTTACTGAATCTCTTCTGCAAGATAAAATATTATTTGGTACCTAAGAAAACTTTCAGCTACAGCTGGTAGTTAGATTTGGAAATAGATGATATGTGATATGGTCCATATTTGAGGTGGCAGTGCCTGAAAACTAATCAAAGGGACATGGGTTTGTGTTCTGATGTTATGTTAACATCATTTATAGTGTTATATTTCTAACAGCAAACTGGATCTTGGATGCCATTTAAGCAGTTATATTCTATCTAATAATAGCATGGTAGTCTCAACACTCATGACAGTATGGCAAGAAATAGTTCTGTTCAGTTTGCAAGAGTAAGTTCAGTAGAAGGTTGCTCAGAGGTTTTTCATCAGGACATAAAGTGTAATGTCTTATTTTTCATTTATGTTCATTTTCTTCCTTAAGAAAAGAAGAAAGGAATCAGTAGGAGAAAGTCATAAAAAAGATAGAGAAAGTATTTTATAAAAAGGGAAAGGTGAGAAAATTAGCAATTACTAAATAAGCTTGCAGGCCATTCCCCCCAGGGTCTCAGAATGGCATCACTGGAGCCCACTCCACGCTGACACTACTAAAGGCTACAACTGAGAAACTCTACAGCTGAACCTTTAATGTGGGGAACAGCCTTTAACACTAGCAGAAATTGAAACAGATGAGCTAAAGCAAGCTGAAGGGCTTTGGGTAAAAACACTAGGTGTAGGCACATGAATGAGTCATTGCTGGGTGAATTAGAAGGTGAACTTGCAACGCATCTACTGACCATCTGTAATTGCTTGTGTTACTAGCTCTTATTCTTCATACACAAGGGAGGCATGCTGCTCTTCTACTGAAAGATAAACAATCTTCAATTTCTTTCACTGTGGATAACCCCCCGACACACTGGCAGTTAGTGGGGGTTGTTCTGATGCTCTGTTCATGCAGTCTCTTTTTACCCCACAACTTGTTCAAATGTCTGTACCTACAAACTAGCCATATCCTGTGTGCTGATATTCTAGATATGCTTGTCTTGTATACTGCAAAGTTACAGTTCACAGCATTTTCTGCCCTCTCAAGTTGTTCTGAATGGACTAATCCATTAACAGTGCATTAACAGAACAGCAAATTCCAGGGGGTGCTCATTAAAGCAGCCACTTCATAAATAGTATCCCACTAGGCACCACAAGGCACTGACCATTTCCCAAAAATTTATTTCAACTTCCCCAGAGGACAGAAATAGAGTCCCTTGAACAAAAAAACACTCTTTCTCAACAGGTCAAGGGCTTCCACGGCCTGTGAGAGAGGACAAGGTGGGAGCCTCTCAGGCTTCATCCTTTATCTTTCTGCTAAGTGATGCTGGCTGGCAGGGAAGCAGCATGAGAGTAAGCTCCTACCACAAGACAGTATGCAGCTTCTGTATGTTCCCATGTTCTCTCACTGATATGTGTTTTGTTCAATTTTTGTCTGGTTTTCTCTCAGAAATATATTTGTAGTACGGTCTCAAATACGGGACACAAGATGAACTCATTAGATCAGCACAGAAGGCTTGAAATGGACTGATGTGAAACCCAAAAACTGGTAGTGAGGAACTTTGATCCAGAAATATGTCACATAATACTCTCCCTCCTCAACGTGCACTATAAAAGCCCAGCAGGTCCTAGAAAAAACATCAGTCATGAGAGAGCAAATTTATTTTTCTTTAAGTAGAGAACAATTGGTAATGTGGCGAAGCAGCTTGCTAATAGATTAAACATTGTTCTTGCCAAACAACTTGCTCCTCTATGCACTGTGAGCCCAATCATGAGATCTTTCCCTGGGGCCCTGCCCAAGTCACTCCTGAAAACTCATCTCAGGACTTTACAATTATCTGCACATTAATACTATGAAATCCCAAAGAAAATTATTATAAACTTTCCAAAAGGCACCCACGCTGCTTTTCAGGATCTCTGTTCCATTGAAAAGACTCTCTTTTCCAAGAAGTCAGGATCTGGCAGTTTTGGAGAGTACAAGGTAAGAACTGCTCACTGTAGTCCTGAACTTAAACACTGTTGTTGGTCCATAAACCTATCTGAAGCATCAAACTTCTCAAATTCAGGTCTGAGTTTCTTGTGGCCTGCTACCTCAATTGAGATGGACAGTGTATCTACACTGACTCTTTGTCAGCTTAGAAAAGGTTTCCTTTTCCTCCTGAACAAAAGTCTATTCTCATTTTACAATGTTGTATTGCTGAAAAAATGAAATTTTTGGGAAGTGCTTTCTATGTCAAGTGAAGATGTCAGGCTCATTTTCAACTCTTCCAAGTCTGTGAATCTGTCTGGTTTAGTCATACCTCTTCAGGGGAAGACCTCTGAGGAGCTGAGCCTCTGCCTTAGGAGATCCAATATCCCCAGCTTGTTATTGCACCAAAACTCTGTGAAGACTCTGCTGCACCCTGTCTTCCTCTGCAGGAGGACAGAGCTTTTTGTTTAACTATTGCTTCCAGGAAAGTTTTTCAGCACCATCAATCTGAAGCTAACTGTCAAGTATTTATGTTACTGTGATCATCCTAGCATCTTTTTCTGAATTTAAGAGGATGTCACATTAAAACTGAAATACTGTGGAAGTAAGACTCTTTGTTGATGATGTAGAAACTCAGATTTTGGAAGGTTGAAGTTGTTTTTTTAAAAAAGGCCAAGAAGGGTTTTTTTCACCTAAAGGATTTCATGTCAAGGACACTACACTTTCCAAGCCCTTACAGAGTAAAATCTATCTTGTCTTATAGGATTGAATTACTTAAACTGTATTTTTTGGAACTGAAGACAGCAGTAACACAATAGTGTGACATCATGTTGATCTATATATCCAGCATATAAGGTTATTTTATCTAATCTGAGATTTTCAATACAAAAGTCAGGAAGTCTGACTATACATACCAAGATTTAATTAGATTCAACCTAAATTGTGCTGTATGAAGTAAATTTCAATTTTACATTGAAGTAAAATTCATGAGAATATAGTGAGAGTAGAAAAGCCATTTTGTTGAACTGTTCTTTAAATGTCTCTTCTGAAAGAAGCACTCACTATCAGTGAGGCAGCAGTTAGGACACTCAACCTTTTTATACATGAGCAAGTAGCTCTTCATACAGAGCAGAACAATTGCAACAGAGAAGGTGACATCCCTGGTGGCCCAAGGCATGGACTCCTGACTGACAGGAGACTTGGACCCTGGTCCTGAGCAGATCCTTTGACTCAGAGAACTCTTACACTCCAGCTGGAGAGCAGAATCTGAAGCTTGAATCTTGAAGTGTGAAAGAAAGGGTCAAATTTAATCATAGAGGAGCTTTGTCTGTCTTCAGTTTGTCTTTCTTCTCAGTTTTCTCAGTAACACAGTGGCTAATTCATGAGTATTATAAATTATACTGATTTTCTACTTCCACCCATTTTCTAACCAACTTGTTTGATAAACTAATCCAACACAGATTTTATATATAGGAAATTATTTTAATTTACATTAGATTAGTAAGAATGCAAGACAATATGAAGTATGACACAATGTTTTTTGTAGTACTTCTTACAAGTCCTCTTGAATTTTCATTAAATTCTAGTAGGCCATGCATTTGCATATGTAGATGGAATGGAGGTATCAAGGGAGTCTATCAGTCACACTGACTGACCCAAAGACGACTGAAAACACAGGATAAAACCAGAAAAGCAGGAAGTGGCACACAGAAGTGATAGCTAACTTGGTCAAGGTCCTCACCTTTTCAAGTTCCCTTTCCTTTTATTTTTAACATCTGAAAACTCATCAGTCACAAGTATGTAAGACATTGAATATCAATTAAGATTATGTAGAGGTGTAAGAGTTTTGTTTGTTGCTTTCATTAGAATACTTCAGTTCACAGAAATGACAAAATGCATGTGCCTGGTTTATTTGTGTGTTATTTATATCACAGTGATATCATGATCTGGACTCAGTGTTAACAGAAGCTGTCATATACTTTTGTCAAACAATCATTTCCCCAAACAAGTGTAAGTGTAAATAAGTAGCACAGTGCATTTTTCACAGTTTGATATCTTTTATTTCTTTTGCAGTGAACTGTTCATACACAGTTTCTATAAAAACCATAACGATTTCCCAGAAGCAGTGTAAACAATTTTGAATAAATGACTCAATTTGATACGGCTTACAAATAGTTTGTGGACAGTGAGTAAGGTGAAGTACACTTTCATGGAGTACATTTTACATTCAGCTTCTCTTCATGTAGACTTGCATGGCTGCTGTCAGAAATTCAGCACCAGGTGTTAATTTCTCATTACCATAAATTACTTTGAAGGTGTTGTTTTCAAAGATCGTACACTATCACACTAATTGTATTTGCTATTTCTCAGTAAACTGACTAAATTTTACTTGCAGTGAGCTTCAAGCTGTGATTTATGTTACCGACAGACCTAGGAAACCAATTGCCTCAAAGTGAATTATCTAAACCCAAAGTGTTGTAAATTCCAAGCGAACATTCACAATTGTTTTCTTTTTCTCAGCTGCACAAACCTATTATTCCCATGGCGCACAGATAATTTGTAATGGGCTGCTAGATGTATTTGTTAATGCATTCAATCTCAACTTAAGCAATGTTCTTCAGCAAATCCAATAGATGAAGGACTGAAAATAAACAGAAAAGGTCTTCAATAGTATTGACTTGGGTCTCATATAAAAACAATTTGGATACTTCAGTGTGGAAACAAGTGTTTTGTTACAGAAGCTGATTGTTCCCTGCTGTACTGCATGCTAGCAATTTCTTTCAGATGTGCTCTCATTTGAACATTCTCCTCAATCACATTGCAGTTCCACGGAGCCCATATTTCCTCCTGAAAGGCATCAATCTCTCTTTGACTCCCTGTCATGCATTAGATATCAGGAAAGTAGCTAAAATCATGTGGTTTACTCATGCTCATAATGATGTGCCCAAAGTGTGTCAGCTGGTACCATCTGCAGTGCCTGGAGCAGTGTCTGGGAGACTGTGACAACTCAATTGCAGGCTGGAGGTTTTGAAAAACAGGCAATAATTACTATTCCCTCTTAGGCAAGAGGTCTCCTTTGTGCAGCATTGGGGAGGCCACATCTGTTACAATGATTACTAAGTCTCTGCCGATCATCAATATTACAATCAAAATAGTCATCAATCTGGATAAAAATCACCATTTCTTTTCAGATCCAGCCCGCTGATCTGATCCAGTTGTAGCTAATAAATTGATGCTCTGTCACCCTTTCCTTTTGTGTGCTTTTCTTCTCACTCTTCTTGATTTTGTGAACCATGCAGTATCCTGCCACAAACAAGTGCTTGGCAGTAAAATAAGAAGGAAAAAAAGAAAGTTGCATTTAATCTTGAAGAGACGAATTGGATGTTTTACAAGAACGTCGAATTCTGAAGTCCTAGTTCAAGAATTTTCTATAAAGCCACTGCCTTCAACTAAGCCTGGCTTTTAGTTATCTTGGAAAAGATCCTGACTGTCAATTATCTGGCTGATAATTGCTAGTTTGCATTTTTAGAAAAAGTGTAGTTTGTTATCTAACATAAAATTGAGAAAAATATTGCAGGATATTTTCTCAGATGAAATGCATGTCATTTGATGGTGAAAATTCAAAGCTCATTTTAGTCAGCTTCTTTTTAGCCTAACCTAAGACCGAACTGAGCATTCCTAAGTCTTCTGGGGTCTTTCTTAGCAGTAAGCATGTGATTTGACAGACCATGACATTCTTCATGCTTTTTGTCCACCACTGATACGTGGAAATTTGATACTGTGATTATTAGAATACTCTTCCTGTGAAAATTTAAATATTGCATATGATACAGATTTCTACACAGATGGTTCAGCTAGCCCTTCATTCCATGTTAAACCTACCAGAAATAACATGACAAAGCTGGGTCTCCAATTAGCAGAAATTAAATTTGAGCTTTTGAGCTCAAATTTGAGCTTTTCTTGTGAAAGCAGATGCATTTTGAAATGGCCAGTGATGGAAAACATGCAAGACAACTTCTTACATTATATAATTCTGCATTGCCACAAAACTGGTAATCTCTGAAGGAAAGTCTTCAGTGCCATATCAGATATCTTAAAACAATGGTTGCTGCAATGTTCCAAGTTTTGTTTTCTTCACACAATCTAACAACAGACATAACAACAGATAAATATCAAGACAAATTTGTTAATATTGCATTATTGGCAGACAAAAAAAGATCACTTTACATTGGAATGCTGAGCTCCTGCCAACCGCCAACAAGTAGATAGCTAACTCTGTTTTAGAACTTGCTGCTAATGGGAAAAAAAAATGTGTTGCACAGAAATAGAAATAATCTGAAGGTATTTGAAAAGGTTTAGATTCTGTTCTGATAGTCCCTCAAAAATCAGCTCTGATGACAGAATTTGAACAATATCTCTTGTGTAAAGGTAGCAGCTTTTTATTTTTATATAGCCCTTTGCATCTCTTCCGTGCTTTGAGAAAAAGAAGCACAGTGAATCTGGTAAATATTATTTATCTAACTTAGTGATGCAGAAGCAAATTCATACAAAGAAAGAGCAGCTTACCTAAGACCACCCAGAAGATGATCAGATACCAAAATGCATGGCTTGGGAAGAGACAACATAGAGTAGCAAGGCTGGTTTGAAAAGCCTGAGGGTCTGAAATGGAAAATTAGTTTCAATATGTATAATTAAATGATGAGAAGTATTTAAATATGTATTTACATATGAAAAAATGCTATAGCAATATATTTTTTATGGTGCTGCAAATATTTTGGGGTAGTGAAAAGAACACCTTAAATGTGAGAAACTCTTAATAATGTGTGGGTCAGGTAAGGGCTCAGATTCCTGCTCATGATGTTTCCAAGGAACCTGGCCCTGTGAAGTTGCTGACAATGGCCCTGCAGGAAACAGACTTGGACTTGTGGTCGTCTATTTAGATAACGATCTAGGAGCTTTCCTGACTTCATTTAAGAGTGATGTTGGAAAAAAAGAAGTATTCTGGAAAGGCTGTCATTGGCACCTCCTCAGGCAGGTCTCTTCTTCTGTTTAGGTGACCTTCCGGCACACAACACCCTTTTTACAGCATGTCCACTGAACTTCAGTCCTTGTGTGATGGTGGCCTTCTTGGAATGTGTGCTGTGACCAAGACATGGAATTCCACGCACTTCTTGCTCTGGAGTACTCTTAACCTCCTTAGGTTGCTTTTTGGTATCAAGTTTTAGAGAGGCCTGTGGATTAGGCACACTAACCATTAAGGTGATGAGGTAGATCACACACTTAATGCAGGTGTGTACACTCCCATCCTCTGTTTTAGCAGACAAATGCACACAAAGAGGAAATCGGTGAGATGGATGCATTTTACAGTGATGAATGAATGAACTGAATTATCAAGGGCCTGAGCCCACCTGTCCCTCAGGATCTTCAGCCAGGAGACTGGAACAGCTCTCTCAGAGTGATCTCATCATGTGGAGTGAATAAAAATTCATCTTATAAATTATTAGATTTTGGCTGTTCTTTTGTTTTCTTCAAGCCACTGAAGGGGAAGAAAGGAAATAAAAGGGAGATTTTGATTGATCTGGTAAATATGGATATGGCTGGAGCCAGGAAGAATATGTTAGAGAAGTGACTGATGGCCTTGATTATGGTCAGCATATAGAGAACATTGGCTTTCACTGTGGCTGCAAAGTGCAGCTCACTATTCCCTCACTTTATGTCTGGCAAAGCTTGTGCTTTTTTTTTCTAAAAAGGGCTGCAGTCAAATAACAAAAAAATTGTGAGCATACTGGTTTTACTACTGGTCAGTTGGCACAGTCAAATTCTTCTGTCAAAGACCCATCTTTACTGGAGTTCAACGTACTTACACAGTGGATCCAGATGGCAATACTTATTTGCCCATATTTGCTTTTTTAAACCGCTTCAGAAAAAAAGTCAAGATTAATTTCTATGGACAGAAAGGAATATATTTTCTGATCCACTGCTATAAGAGTGGATATTCTTTAAATTTGCTTGTTTTACCATTTTCTTTGGCTTTTCAGCTAACATGACTTTAATATAATAGTTTAAAAGAACCTCCTGCATATATCTGTGTCCCACCATAAACAAAATGCTTGTCTAATGCTGGAGCTCTGTCCCATGGGAGAATATTGCTGTAGGAATTCTCCTGTGGGAGTCTTTGGCCAGTGAATGCAGCAGACTGGAGAATATTTTCTATATTCTCAGATAAATGAACATGTCTAGCATATACACAGCAAGCAAAGGCCACAGACAGGCAGACTAGATGGGAAAGAGAAATCACAAAGGGTACAGCAAGAATAGCAATGGCAAGGCATTTGAAAGGCTCCTTTCATTTGCTTTCTTCACAGCCTTAACTGCCAAAAGTGACAGAAGGAGGTGGTTGTGGGAGCAGCTTTGGTGAGGACAGAGAAAGAGGGGATGGATGCTTTTGTGAAACAAGGGAGGTAGCCAGCATGACCAAGTGGAACTAAGGGGTAGAGAAAAAAAGTTAGATTTAGCAAGAAGGCTTGCACAGCAGATCTTCAAGACCAGGATATCAGAACTCTTTAGAGACCACTAGGGAAACAGGCCAACATCCAGAGAAACAGGTGCCATGGCCAGAATAAGAAAGATGGCTTTGGCAGAAACATCCCACTGGCCCAGCAAAGGGAGAAAGAAGTCCTGTGAGGAAGCCTGCAGTAGCTGAAAAGGAAAGAGATTAGGTGTGTATAAGTGGTTTGGCTGCAAGGCTGGAACAGAAAGGCTTGATAGGTAAAATGCTGTAGCAGGTGTGGCTCACTTACTCCATCCTCTCACAGGATGTCTGCTGGGAATCCAAAGACTGAAGATGAGTGTGGTGGAGATACTCAAACACACTGCAGGAGGTTCACATAGGATACTCTGTTGTGCTGGTGGTTTTGCTGCTTGTGAAAGTCATCCAGGGGGAAGGAGTAATTTGGGATGTTTATCAGAACGGGAGCACTCTGACAAAGAATTTGTAGAGTGTCAGCTCATTTTCTAGGCTTGTCCAGCTCCTTCATCCCATTGATGCAATCCACTACATTGCTGTGCAGACTAAGCTGGTCATTATTTGTGCAGAACATGCACATGTTAAGACTGCAGTGGCATACTAGATATATGACATTTCCACATAATTGCTGTGACCTGATACTTGTGTAACTAGATGATGAAAATGCTTTGCTTTATCTGAAGTGGATTTTCCAGGTAATGACCATATAACTAAATTAGAGGTGGATAAACTTGCTGAGATTTAATATGAGCTCATAGCAAAAAAATTTGTTTAAATAAACTTTATGTTCAGATGGGTTTTGACAACCAGCAAAAATGCTATTTCTCATTCTTTACTAAGATACGATCTCATTACACATGAACAATCCCTGCAACACATGCAGAAAATGGCATAAGAAAACCCCCTTTCTGATATCATCTCTGGTTGTCAAGTGTTAGATGCAAGGCTAATGAGCTTTGATCCAAGTGCCAACCAGTTTAATTCTCTCCATTATCTTGGCTGAATGGGGATATTTATTAAGTTTCTCCACACATGTTTGCTGTGGCACAAAGGCAATGAATCATTCTTATGCCACAATAACATGTGCCGTGACTCTCTCCACCAAGAACCAAAGGTGACTCTTACTTTGTTGGAAAAACTCAGAACATGGCACTCAAAACCAGGTGTTCACATAGGGCCACACACAAGGGGATCCTATTCTGGTGGTAATCTGGTTCATGGAGAGAAAGAAGACTTTCTTAGTCTACTAGTGCTGCTGCCACAAGTCCGATGCTTTTCCGGTAGGAAGTTGCAGCAAACCCAGACTCATCTTTGGATCACAATTTTTTTCCTTTGGTATGGAACTAACACCTTATACAAGGCTGCCCTGTGATCCATATTGCAGGCTCGTTAGCTGTAGTAGCAGTTTCTACAGCTCTGTGCTGATGAAGTACACAGACCTATCACCTATGGGAAATCAAAACAGGTGGTGTAATCCAAGTACAAAGGGAGGGTGAAAGAGGAGAGAACACTGTTACCCAGGGCCACCCAGAAAGAAGAGTGAGAAATGGCTTGTGTGCCCCAAGACCTTCCTCTGAGAGATTGGAAAGAACCTCAGCCCAGGGGGTTATGAGGTGTCCTAATTCTCAGAGAGCATCATGCTAAGCTGATCTGTTACAGGCCTCACAAAGTACTTGTGCCTGCTGAAAGTTAGTATCTGTAACCCATCAGTTCTTGGGGATACATGAGGAGGTTCATTTCTGAAATAACAGCTTCAGATTACTGTCCTTAGTAACTGGCAGTTAGTAACTTTTACTTGAATGACTTGTACTTTGGGTTTTACAAAAGTGAGCGTGGTGAGAGTGGAAGTCTAGGACACAAAAAGTAAGCAGAGATTCCCTTACTCAAACCTCTCATATTTGTTATATTTTACAGAGCAATGTGATGTCTTGGGGATGGGATGCCAACCCCAACCTTGAATTTGTCTTCTTTTCTCAGCTTCTGTCAGCTGTGTTTCCTTAACATTGTTTCAAGATCCTTCTATTCCAGCAGGGCATTTCACAAGCCATTAGACGTGCCTATGTGTAAGTTCACACCCATTTGACGTGCCAGCTAGAGTTCACAATGATAAAGGTTTATTGGAGGCTTCTCAAATATTTTCCACTTGTCAGATTCAAGGCAAAACCTTTCTCAGTCTGTCTTGAACAGACTTCACAAAGAGCATCTACCATGCAACATTGCTTACCACCAGGTAAGAAACATCTGATATAAGAGATGCTCATCAGCAAACTGAGCTGGCAGAAATGTTTCTTGACTGCACTAAAGAGATAAAAAGAAGACTGTGGGATTTTCAGGACCAGCCCATCCCAGGTTATAATCTCTAACCTTCATATTTTCACAGTATTTAATGAAGATTTATTAATACATGACGACTTAATCAATCTGACATTTAATAAGAGGCATAAAGCTAAAAGCCTGTGTAATTCAACAATTAAGCAGAGAGAATCAAAGGAGAAAAAAAAAGAAAAAAGAAATAAAGAGCATAACAAATTGTAACAGGCCAAATACAGAAAAATAAGAGAATTTTTCACCTGGGAAATTTACCTAGAGGGGTCAGGTTAAAGAATTAGCCAGCCATTGAGAGAAGGGCACCATATCTATCCACATACCTAAGACCTTTATAAGACCCTTTTTAATAACCTAAGCTTGATAACGTGTCTAATGTCTTCAAAACTGATGTATTTTTTTAAAAAAACTAAAGACAAAAAACAGCAACAAGAAACAAAAGCATAACATTCTACATCTTATTCATTCATGTCATGAGACTTGTTACTTTATAGTTGTTTAAGGTTTTGCACAGAGGTGGAGATGAGGCTAAATCACCAGGTAATGACCATATAACTGGTGGATAATGGCTTATCCACCATTATCAGACCATAGGCAAAGCTGCCAAATTCTGGTCACTGAAACTAATCAGACCTGAAAAATACAATCTCTGAGTGGTGGTTCAAATTTTCCATTTAAATGCACTGTGAATCTTCAGAATTTTGTATGAGACTGCTTCAAATGGAAGGAAACACAAGCCAAAAATGGGGAGACACACTGAAACAGAGTGAGACTTGGCAGTGCATTGACTCTGCTGGGGCAGGAACAAAGGCTCAGCTAACAGCATATGCTATCTATTAAACTTTCTTCTTTGTGTATGTAGACAGAGAAAGGGAGAGAGTGAGAGAGGTAAGAATTCCAGCTCTCTTCTTGATTTCAAACAAAGCTTTTGCCCAGTTTATCTGATAGCCAATGGAGTCTGGAGAGAGCTAGACATTTTTGAGGATTATTTCACACAGTAAAATTTTAATTTGGTGCTCTCTCTGCTTTGTCAGAAAGTTACACATCCATCACAATCTAATAAAATTAATTAAACAATCTGTTAAAGTGAGCACTATTGCAGCAATTGTCTGCTTTTTTTTTTCATGAAGAAAATTTTTTTCAAGCCAGGAAATCTTTTGTTGTTAAGAGACAGAAGGTGTTTCCAATTAAGTGGTTCACCTGCATACTAGAAATGTGTGGGAAACCTAAATGGGAATCACAACACTTCCTCAGGTCCTCCATGAAAATGATAAAGGTTAGGCAAAGTCCTGGAAGAAAGCCATTGAGCTCAACAGTGCTACAGGCGAGGGCGCCTAATAATGAAAACTATTTTACCCAGTGTCTTTTTCTTATAGATTGAAGTCCTCTCTCCAACTGCAAACAACGGGAAAAATCAAGCATCAGTTTGAAAAGGAAACTCAAAAGCCTGGACTAGTAGGAGGAAATGGTAAAACCACCTCAGTTTTCCTTATCACCAGGACTTCTCCTGCAGTTTCAGAGAGTTAACACTTAGTGGGGTACTGAATACTGTCTTGGCCCTCCGGATCAGTCCCTGAAAAGATTTTTTTCCTTACCTTTGTCCCCTGGATTTGTAAAAAGCACTAGACATCAGTACAGCTATAGGAATACTGGAAGCAGTGGCTGATATACCAGAGGGTTGTGCTACCATTCAGACAAACCTTGACAGGCTGGAAAAATGGACAAACAGGAGCCTCATGAAGTTCATCAAGGGGAGGTGTCCAGTTCTGCACCTAAGGAAGAATAACTCCAAGTACTGGTACACACTGGGGCTGGCCATATGGAAGGCAGCTGTGCAGAAAAGACCCTGGGAATTCTTGGAGACAATATGTTGCCCACTGGCCACCAATGCATCCTTGCAGCATAAAAAGACCAGCAGCATGCTGGCCTGCATTAGGAGAATGCCTGTTGAGGGATACGATCCTTCCCTGCTACCCCACACTGTTGAGTCATATCTGGAGTGCTCTGTTGGGTTCTGGGCTCCCTAGGATCACAGACACGTGGAGCTGCTGAGGCAAGTTCAGCAAAGGGTCACTCAGGTAGTTAAGGGACAGGAGTACCTTACAAAGGGAGGCTGGGAAAGATAAGATTGTTCAACCTGGAGAAGAAAAAGCTCAGGAGGTGCCTTGTCAATATCAATAATGATCTGATGAGGGGAGTAAAGGAGAATGGAGCCAGACTCTTATCAGTGGTGCCAAGTGAGAAGCCAAGAGGCAGAAAATCCTATAATAAGAGAAGAAAAAACTATTACTCTGAGGCCATCAAACACTGGAACAGATTTCCATCCTTGAAGATGTTCATTCCTGACATATAATCATAGTTGGGTTGAAATGCACATTTAAAGGTCAGCTAGTCCAAGCAGCTGCAATGAGCTGGGACATCCTCAACTAGATCAGGTTGCTCAGAGCCCCATACATTCTGACCTTGAATGTTCCCAGTAATGGGCATCAATGGAAGTCTTCCCTGTGTTTCACCATCCTTCCTGCAAAAGTTTTCTTCCTTCTTGCCCTTTTAAAGAATTTCCCCTTGTCCTATAACAACAGGCTCTGCTAAAAATTCTTGTCATGGTCCTGGGCAACCTGCTGTCAATTGCCCTGTTTTAGTACTGGGGTTGTACTACATGATCTCCAAGGGTCCTTTCTAATCTCAATCATTTTATGAATGCTCACAAATTCAGCAGCTGCATCATCACTACATATGCAGGCATCTCTGGGCTTGCTTGTCCACAAGGCTGAGCAAGTGACTCACGAGTTTCTCTTGTGAAAGGCTGACCTTTGAGAAAACATTTCTGAAAGTTTGAGTAGAACAGACAAGACAAAGTGCAATATAGTTATTGAGCCATACAATAAAATGTCCATAGCAGTCCATAGTCCCCACAGAAAAACTGTTTCATTTCTTTGGCAAAATTTACTCTTTTTAAAATACGGTTTCCATGCTGAAGTGAAAATGAAACTGCCTACTCTGAGCACAGGCATTATGTGGCACGGGTGGCTATTGGGAACACAGGAAATACTCATTGATTTCAGTTGGAATTAGAATGAAATGCTACATCTCAGCCAGACCAAGGGCTTGGATTTATTCTCATTTAGACCACAGAAACACCCTGGAGAACCATTTAGTCTGGCATGTTTCACAGAGTTTTATGGAAACATCTCCCAAAATATGATTTTGTGGGGGAAAAAATATTCCATGTAGATCCAGTTAACATATAGCTGTACTTAGAAAAGGAGATGATGAGATTGACAAGCAACTGTTTAACTTCCTGTCTGGAGCAAGACAAAAGATAGCCATCATCTCTAATTATTGAATAAAATTATTCCACCAGCACATCATCAAGAAATATTTCTATGTTTTTAATATAAACAAATGTGTGTAGTTTATATCAAGACGTCAGACATGGTAAAGTGATCCTGAACAATTACTTGCTGCACTACATCTGCTAGAAATTTTTGTCCTCACTGACACAGAAAACTCTGTGGATGCATCTCCACAGATGTCTGCTCTCAGTAGAGTGCTTCACCCACACAGCTTTCTACACAGCCGAGTCTAGATAAGGCTACCATGCATCCAGCTTTTCCAGATGTGGCTCCCTTTTCCCAAGTTTTTGGATGCCTTGTTGAATCATGGGCCACCACAGATCTGAAAACCTTGGAGACTAAAGCTATTGCCTATGCCGCGTGGGCTGCCTATGAAGAATTATGCCAAATGGGACACTGAGAGCAAAGACTCTAGACAGCACTGGCCTCACTATTACATCCATAAGTGTTTGTGCCACGGGAACCTCAGATATGGCACCTTGGTACCCCAGCTCCTTCCAGTGCCTTAGTTATGTTGTTTATATATGGTGCAGGTCTTGCTAGTCTCCACCACATCACAAAGCCAGAAAACAGCTGCTCTCAGTGTGAGAGCAGATGTGAGCTATTGATCACAGCACCCTGCTTCAAAGTTTACCTAAATTTTCTCAGGAAAACGGTTCATAAAGGATCTTAAGAGTATAACCTGCCCATAGGAGTAAATTGCTCTTTAACACTGCAGTTTTGTTTTGCCTTTTCCTATTTCTGTTCTTTTCCAACAAAATCCTTCCGTTCGCATTGCTCATGTAGATGTCTAACTCACCCATTCAACATTATATAAATGTGTTTGTTTTATTGGTTGTAAATGTCTTGTAATTCAGTTTCATGTCCCAATGATTTTGTTTTGTGGGGAAGGCAATCTTCCTTAGAGCAATAATTATTTTGTACACTTCTGTCATGCTGTCACTTCTTTTTCTTCTCTAATCTAACCATCTCTACACTTTCCACACTCTCCTTACATAAAAAGCTCACACCACATTTCCATTCCTCTAACAAAATTTTTCTTGTATTTCCCTGGACCCTTAGTATTTCTGCAATACCATTTTCAAGCTGGTTGACCTAGAAGGAACAGAGAGGACATGTCACTGGCTTATATAGTTATATTATATTGTTTTCAATATTGTTTTCTATCTTTTTCCTCCCTACATTCTATCAGTTTGCCAACACTTTTGCTACTCTCAGAGCATATGGTTTGGCTAAGATGTCTGTTGTGACACTTGTTTTCATGCATGGATATGATTAATTTAGAGCCAAGCAATATGTCATTATGATTTTTCCTTCCAACTTACATTAATTTGCCTTTGTCTGCAAGGAATTTAATCTATCACCAACCCACCTAGCTTTCTTTATTCCAGCAGAAGTTCCACACAGACTTGTCTCACTTGGACTATCTTATTTATGTCCAAGTAATCTACAAACCTTATCTCCTTATTGTGTCACGTGTTTTCTAAAATCATTCCTAGTGAGACTTTTCTTTCCTTGAAAAACAGAATTTTTCACAGTTCCTTTGAAATTGTCTGAATTAGCAGAAGCACCCCATAGAGCGCCACAGACTAAGTAACATAATGTGACAGCCTTTTTCCTGAAGGAATACTGTAAGAGAAAGAACCATCAACACAAATTAAGCAATTCTGGTACTTTGACAAACCCTGTCTTGCTTCTCCCCGTGACGTTTTAGACTCTGGTGCTAGTTTTCTCATGAGGATGAGAAATTCTCTGCTCAGTTCCTCAAAACGGGAGGGAAGGGCTTAGTCCCTCAGCAAGAGAAAGACTGTGGGGTCTGTGAACAACCTCACACAGGACTGATGGGAAGGATGTCATTTTCACAGCTCCAAAGTCACAGGGTTATTATGCATGTAGCAGTATTTAGTTCAAAGTGACTAAGGTTTCATATTGCAAAGAGGAATGAATTGTGCATGTGCAGAAACTGAGAGACCAATGGCAGAGATGCAGAAACAAGAGACAAGGCCACATGTGGAGATATGCAAGGAGCTGAGTGGTGAGAGAGCAATGGAAGCAACAGATAACTTACATTTTATGTGTCCAGCTGGGCTTCCTCCCTTCTGAAACACACAACTGGAGTTTCTATGAATTTCCTTGATTTTGATTCACCTAAATGTGAAGTGGTAAAATGTCTTTCTCCCTCCCAGTGTAATCAGTCCATCCTGCAGTTCGCTCACTTGACCTAGAAAGTTTAGGGGAGGTAATCCCAAAGCAAGCTCCATTTTCCAGCTCTATTCCACAACCCTGAGCTCCTCTCCAGGCTTTCTTACTGTTTTTACTCATCTTTGCCTCTGTCTCTCAAGAGTTCAGGCACTACTCATAGTGGTTATTCCCACTATGACAACAGAGATATGTAAGGAGAAAGTCTTTGCATGAGCATGGTTAAAAGCAACACAGACTTGATATTTTTATTCCACGTGACAAATAAAATACGGATTGCCGTTCAGGTCCATAGGATAATCACTGATTTCAGTGAAGTCTTGGTGAGGATTTTTCAAATTATCTGTCATAAGCTATTTCTGCCATTGGAGTAAATTCTAAAAAGATTTTGACTTCAGCAGAGCTAAGATGCTTACCACTGAACATTATGATAATCTAGCCATTGTAAACATTACTGCTAGAAGTGCAGTTACATCATTCATTCCTTAATTCCTTTAAATCCCTGGATGTCTTCACTCTGGAAACTTTACTTGTATTTTACGCTTCTTCCATTTCAAGTTTTGACCATTCCCTCTGGCATACACTCTTAACTTTTTAACCTGGAAAACAGAAGATATTTCCCAGTGATTGACGTTAGCATATGTTTTATCAGAGCTAGCATGAGAACAGAAAAATGGCAGTGTACAAACACCATGATCAGTTGCTTCTGCTCAAACCTCTTTAGCATCTGAGAGTAAAATATGTCTCTGGGTAATCTGTTTCCCATTGTAGTTTTAAAGGTCTGCAACATTTTTATAGGCACAAGGACCAAAGTGACTCAAGACTAAACTGTGTTGGCTCACCCTGGGGTAACCCCTATAAATGACAAACAAATCAGCATTTCACAGTTAAAAAACAACACCAAGTGTTCTACAAAACCCCCCAGAAGTTTACTGCAGTGATGCTAACAATGCTAGACATTAAGGCAAGGAATTTCCTTTTTCCATTTCAAGAGAAAAAACACCACAGCTGTTTCTCAGTGGATTCCCAGCCAAGTTGAAAAGGTCACTGACCCAACCATGATGTAACATGAAATACTGGGAATGGTGACTCCCTTAAACAGCTCTTCTCCAAAGCACTATCTAATAACAATTTTCACTCTACAAAGAATGTATTTATCTAATGTGCCTCTTGCACTAAAGCCTTACTTAAAAAGGGTGGCAAGAGTCTCTGCTCTTCTACTGGTTGAAGAATCTGCAACAAATATTTTTTAACAACTGGTAGGAACAGGGAAAATCTGTTCCTGAAAGTGGCATGCATTACCTTTAAATACTGTGGAGTGTCAGTGTTATCCTCAAAAATCATTGTATAATCGATGGTGGGCCTGTTAGAAACTGCAAGGGTAGTAATTTCATTTTCTCAGCAAAACACCTAAGACATTACATAGCCTAAACAGTAAAGGCAGAAGCGAGGGCTGGAGGAGCTCTGATGATGACTCACATGATGGAACAAGAGTGGAGGCCCTGTGACTGAAAGCACGTGGAAACACCTGAGTGCAGATCACCCTCTCCCCTCTACAGGGGTGAGAGATGCATGCTCATTTCCAAGATGGTGAGGGAAACTGGAGGCCTGGGAGGGTTGGAGCAACACAGGAAAGGTTACTGGTACAGCTGATAGCATTTGCACAGGCATCTGCCATCTGCACTGGACTGGCACCAGCAGAAAGCCATGGACAAGTGGCTTAGTGGGAGGGGATGCCTGTGGGAAGAAGCCCTGAGAGCTGATGGCGGGGGATAACCAGGGTAATGCCTTCTTCAATGGAACAGTGAAGAAAAGCTGTAATTTCCAATTAATTCTCCTTCTTACTAGAAAGTGAGAAAATATGACTCTTTTTTTCACAGATTGACTATTTCTGAGTAGATTTTCTAATTTTAGCAAGTATTTTCTTTTCATTTTATACTGCCTATATTTTGAAGGGTTAAATGATTGTATCCTTCTACAGCCATGCGTAAGATCACCTCAGACCTGCTTTTAGCTGTAAAGGTAGATTCAAGCTGCATGAACCACTTGACCTTACCTCATGCCTTCACCTTGACTGATACATCTAGCAGTTACTAATTCTGCAGCAGTGGTCCTTCATATACTTAGGCACAGAGATTTTTGGGGTGTGGTGGCAGGTGGGAAAGCCAGTATGTTTTAGAACTCACTCCAGTGTGCATAGAAGAGGGAGAAAACATCCATTTTCAAAAACGAACAGTTGGTTCTGGAAAGGATAGTGCCCAACTGACTGTGTTCTCATTGGCAATAGTGAAGGAAAATACCCATTAAAATGTCCACATTTGCACATGAACAGGGAAGCAAAATGCAAACCAAAATGTATTTGCCATCTTGAGGGGTTATTTCCAAATGTTCCCTCTCTGCTGCAAGCTAAACAAACCTTGTGTGCATTTGCACTTAATTTAGGTGTGCAATGAGAAGCTTTTATTTCAAGTACACTCACATTTGCTCTCTTTCCTTTCCCAAATTAGAAAAAAAATTGAGGAGGAAGTGTATGTTAGTAAACAGAATATCAAAAGCAAAAAGAAATATTTTTGTCTTATTACATCTATACTTCCTCTGTGTCAAAAGCAGATAGCTTGCCCAGAACACAGCTTTATGGGACAGATGGCAATTTTTGTCATCTTTCTCATTTATAAGTGAAAAAAGACAGAAAGGTGTTTATATAAAAAAATTTTGCATTACAAACTTGTTTTATTTTCCTTTTAAAGATTTTAGAGTTGGAAATTCAGTACCCTATAAAGAGAGGATTGAAAAAAAAAGTCTGGAGAGAGGTTTAAAGGGAAAAATATCTTTAAGATTTAACTGGCTGTGAATTTAAATCTCAGTTTTGACAGGTCTTGGGAATTCATACCCTGTTTACGCTGTCCACTGCGGTTCAGAGTAGAGATGCCAAAATAGGTATCAGCAGCCTGTCTGGGAGCCAGCTGTGATAAAGTTCTGCTGACACAACAAAACCACAACCTTGTGGATCTTCTCAGACCAGTGCCGAGTGGAGGCAGAAACTTCATGCCTGTGTGTGCCTGCCTGTGCAAATACAACTCAAATCACTCAAGTGCTTCAGATATGATATCCTCCATTTAGAAAGCCCTACACATAGATGTGTCCCATACACACAGGAATTGTCCAGTAACTCAGAGCTCTGAAGGGAAAACATTGTTGTCAACCACTTGATAACTTGGGTTGAAAACTATAGAGTAAACACAATCTGCATGGGAAAAAAAAGATAAAAAAAGATAACACCAAACCAAAATACGCTTTTATGCCCTTATTATGTATGCCAGAAAAAACTGCACAATTCCAGGGAGAAGAAAAGAATCAATTTCATGTCATCTAAGTGACTAACTTGTTACTTCATTGGGAATTTTTTTTTTTTTTTTCTATTTGCCAGCTGTCCTTCTTTCTCAGGTACTTTACCTTTTCTAAAGTTTACCTTTCCCACAGTTTGTCTATTAATAAACCTTGCTTAGTGACTGATTAGGAGCCACTTTGTCATTATTCATGGTTCTGGATGTAAAGCCAGGAATCTAAAAGGAACTTACATAAATAATCCCCATCACAGTTTAACCCACTCTAATAACCAGTTAAAGAAGGAAAGACCACTAGCTTACCTTTTTTTGTTTTGGTTTGTTTTCATTTTGTTTTTCCTTTTTAAATTTAGACCTCTGCTCTAAAGATGCTGATGAGTCTCTGTGCAGCAGGCAAAGGATATCGCAGGGCATCCAGGGCCTGCAGCCCTGAAATAACCTTGCTATGGGAGCTATTCAAAGCCAGGGTCAATAGGATTCCCAAAGCTTCCTTGTTTCCTGTTTGGAGCCATCAGATCAGAAATCTTCACACCTCAGGGAAACATGGCTCAGCTGGGGCAATTGAACCTAGGGAATTCCAAGTTAAGACTCCTTTTGAAAAGAGATCTTTGTGTGACTTAGAATATATTTTTCTGTTGAAAATGCTCCTTTTCGCAACTACTCCTTAAGTTAACAATGAATATTTTCCCCCATGAATTTCTATAAAATAGAAACTTTCCATCAAAATTAGTGAAATGTAACCAAATCCACTTTTTACACTATTTACTGTACACAAATTAAAGCCACAGTCAAAAGTTGAGGCAGAGGAATATCTAGTCTTTCTTGCAGAAGCTCTTCTTTGCTTCCAGCATTTTGTATCCTAAAACTACTACTTGGAAAGAGAATTAGTACTGTTTTGGACACAAAATGCCTGTCCACTCTGCAGTGAACTGAGTGAAAAAAGGCTCCAAATCCAGCTCACCAGGAGAAGGGAACCTAAATTGTAGAGAGGTATGAGGAAGATTTGAGATATTTTATGCTTTTATTTGCTCATTTGCTTTTCAAGTCTCAATCTTTTCAAGAACAAAGAGGGCAACAAAGCACTCTTATGCCCACATGTCAACTTTTGCCCTGCATGAACCTGGAAAAACCCTTCTCACCAGCACCCTCTCACCCCACTCCTGCTGGAAGTTACCTGTTGGAAAACCCTGCAGCAGACAACCCTGCCCATGGCCCAGTGCAGGTCCACTAGTGCTTCAGTCCATCTGCAAAGCCAGATAAGCCTCATTCAGTCCTGCTCTAGGGGCAATGCAGCTGCACATGCCTGGCACTTGCTTGTGCCAATACTTACTGCTTGTCTGAATGGCTATTGTTTCTAAAGATCTCTGAAAATGAAATTTCCAGCTCAGATGAAAGAATGACTGTACCTGACCATATGATCACATCTAAATTTTTCAGCCTCAGAGTCCCAAAGCAAAGGTTTGAAAATGACATCCTTTACACCTGCAGGCATTACAGCAGGCTGAATCCTCCCCTGAGCTGTCAAAGCTCTATGTTCTGGTCCTGAGCAGAGAGGAAGCTGTCTCTGGATTGAAATATGGCAGCCATTTAAGGGTACACAGCAGCAGCACAGAATAATTTGGCAAAGGACTGTGGAAGAAACACCGCATGCAATTGAAATGACAGGAACATTCACAGGTAGAATTGCATTTTATCACAGGATAATTGCAAGAATGCAATTATCCAGACTGGAACCGACCAGGATGCTATACATTTTGCAAACTTGGCATTTCTGAAAATGAAATGGCAGATGTTTTTCTGAACTTCTCTCAAGCATACATTTTTATTAATTAAATCTATAAGAACTACTCTACTACTCTGCCTTTCTGCTTTTGGGTCTTTTTTTTTTTTTTTTTTCCCCCGCAACTAGGTGCAAGAAAAATGAAATGTAATTTTATATAAATATATAGATAAATGCAAATGTATACACACACACACACATGTATTTACACATTTCCTTTTTTTTGTTCAGAACAGATTAATATCCTGAAGTAGATGAAAGGGGGAAAAGTTGCTGTCTGGGACCTCAAGATCACCTCTAGCCTCCAGCTGCAAGAGAGACCCAAGACAGACAAAACATGTAAAGATATTCTGGAGGCAGCAATTTAGACTGACAGTGTGATAGACTAGGTGATGGTATAGATCTTGCTACTTTTAACCTCTCAGAGGCAGTAAAATAGCTACAAAGGGCTGGGAGGGGCATGTTTTAGGGAAGACAGGAGGAGAGATGTAACTAATGCATTTAAGAAAAGCAGGTGTACAGATCTGCAAAGAAACAAAACTCATTTCCCCACTCTGCAGCTGACCTCTGCAAGATCTGCCTGATGAATGGAGGTACACAACATCCCTGGCTGGGGATTTTGTAATGGGTAGCATACACACACAGACACACAAAAAACCCTCCATGAGCCCTTTCTCACTATTCAGAACTCTACTACATATTTATTTAAACTGTGAAGGTAGGGTGAAACAGACTAGCTACACTGCCGGGGGGAAAACAAACAAAACAAAAAAAAAAAACCAACCCCACAAAAAACCCACCCCCAAACCAAACAACCAAATAACACAAGAAGGTTTTTTATATTAATTGCTTTTATCAGCAAGTAATAGCAGCCACTTAGCAACAGAGGTAACCTGTTCCCAGCAAAGGGATGTCTCTGCAAAATTCAAGCACCATAAGACACTATAGCAGCAGAAAACTGAAGGCAAGTGTATCAGTGTAGGCCTCCCTCTGGGTCTCAGTGACTCAAGTAACTACATTAATTGGTCTTCCTTCATTGACATGGGAAATTCAGGTGACTCACTGATGCCCAACAGTTCAGTCCTTTCTGCCAGTCACAACAGATCATTCACTTTCTCCTCTGTGATGCTGTGCTGTTAGGGATGAAAGTAAGCTGTGAGGGCAGTAATTCCTCCCACTTGAAAAGAGAATTCCTCAAGCAGCACTAATAGGGAAAGTCACCACGGAAGATCCTGTGTCTCTGACCTCGCCTCTCCAATTAAGATTTCCAGATTTGCTGAGCAAACTAAAACATCCATTTACATTTTTTCTCAATGAAGAATGAGGTTTTTTGAACCAGAACAAATGAAGCCAGAACATGTATCTTTTTCTCAAGTCTTATTTATACAGGTGTCTAGAAGTTGGCCAAGAGCTTTGGTAAATAAAAATAAGCGAATTAAATAGCAGTAACAGTCTTACTCTTTCGGGTGGGATCACTATTTTGATTGAATATGAACATAGGGAAAAAGCAGATATTTTATCTCTAAGCCACTCAAACTAGCCTGATTATTGTTGTAACTTGACATGAACAAATGCAGTAATATGTCCAGATCTGGTGTTGTCACTTAAAGCTGATGTTGAAAAATGGGGAATAGTTCAAAAGAGCTACATGACTCAGTGAATGAATGATCCATAAAACATGCCTGGTGGTGGGAAACACGATACACCCAATCTATCTGCTTTATCTGAAAAAAAAATCAAAAAGGAAAAGTCTGCTAATAGCAGATGATTCTTTAGGGAAGCAGAAGAAGACAGAACGTGATTTCAGAGTGGGAAATTCATCATGGCTGCAAACAATGAAAAATAAACATTTTTGACAGCAAGGGTGATTAGCACTAAAACAGCCCTCCTAGGGCAGGCTCACCTGGTTCAGTGCAGAGCCTGTCAGACATTTCCATGCATGCCATCTCATTTATCTGACTCAGTGCCAGGCCAGGATGCTCCCTCAAGTACTGCCGTGCATCTGCATGACACTGGGTTAAGTCTGGTTTCTTCTCTCTGTCCCAGATGCTGAGTGTAGCTTGTCCTCACCCTCTTTGCTCAACTCTGCTCTGTGCTGTGCAGGCACAACCTGGAGTCTCCAAGCCAAGATGCTTACTCTTTGAAATGGTACTTGTGCACAAGTCAGGCTAGGGTTTGTGCTGAAGTAATTTTCAGTTCAGGTTCAGTTTGAAAAACAATGGTTCAAACTAGTACTTGGTTCAAGCTCTGTTAAATTATCTCATGAATGCAGAGTCTTTGACCATCTTTTCTGGATTGAATTGAGGATTTACCTGGAAATTATCTAATCTGGCAGTGTCTGTATCAGGAGCAGCATGGCAGGAGAGATGTGTATGGTCACAGTGAGACACAGACCCTGGGCTACACAATAAAGGCAACTTTCTCCTCTTTCTCCCTCTCCCTCAGACTTGTAAGGCAGGAAAATCAAGTACAACCCTCAGCACTGTGTTTTCTAACTCCATTTCTATTTGGTTCCATCATGAGATGGAGAGAACTACTTGGGTCTACCATGAAATATTAGTGCAACCTCCAGCCGCTTGGTGGATGTAAGTCTTGTATCTGAACAAGATGAAAATTAGTTTGGAAATAATCAAGAAACCTATTTATTTATGCCACAAAGCCAGGAGGTAGCCAAGCTGAGGGGAAGTGCACTTTCCAACAGACGTGTGAGGTTTGCAGGATTAACCACAAACTGAATTCTGTATACATCTCAGACTGTATAACTAGACTCAAATAATCCATTCATGTTTTTGGTGGCTTTTTTGACTGAGATAAGTCACCAGATTAAGATACTCCTACTTGCTTGAGAGTCAGTGCTGGATTCTAGTTATCCCAAGATCAGATGTGGACGCAGTAGTTGTAAGAAACATCCTTCTTCCAGGTGTGTAGTTTCCTCAGAATCCAAACTAAAACCAAACTGCTTCAGATGCACAACCATTAATAAAGAGATTTTGCTCTGTTTGGTAAAGGGACAGATCATGACCTGAAGAACCATCTAGGTTGGAAGGACCTCTGTAGATTGACTCATCCAATCCCCCTGCTCAAAACTCAATCACAACAGGTTACTCGTGGCCATGTCTAGTTGGGTTTTGACTCTTTTTGATGTCTGAGAGTCAGCAGCTTCTCTGGGCAACTTGTTACAGTGTTTGACCACTCTGACCATTAAAAAAAGTAGAATTCTTTTCTTACACTGAAATGGAATTTTCTGTATCTCAGTTAGTGCATGTTGTTTTTGCCCTTTGACTGGATTCTACTGAGACAGGTCTGTTTCTGATCAAAATTAGCAAGCTGACTATTACCAAAAGTGTCATCTGGTTTAGAGCAGACTTGGGACAGCCACAGCAGTGAAGGATCCTGGACTCAGGAGGCCTGTCTCTGCCCCTGACTGACTTGGTGGCCATCCACTCCCCCTTCTCTTGCAAAGCAGCATGAGACCTGTCGTAATTGTTATATATTATTGGCAGGCAAAGCCTGTGGGAAACAGTGATGATTTATATGAAGCCAGCAGATACATCTGAGAAGTCAAAAACCACAGGTTTTGAATCACCAGCCCTTCTATAGTGTTGTTCATTCTCGCTCTCAATTGGAAGTGAACAGAAAATTTTGACCTTAATTAGCATTGCAAATGATTAACTCATAACTGAGGCATTCACTGTAAAAAGTCTACAACTTCTTTTCCAGTATAAAATGAGAAAAACTGTTTAATGTAAGAAAGCATGAAAGGTATATTCAAAATAAAGTCATGGAAAAGTAATACGTTTGATCAGAGCTGCAAGGACTAATTCTGGTACTAATGCCCATGGGCAACCTGAATTTCCAGACAATGCTTGTGATTGCTGATATATGGCAGTTTCATCTCTGGTGGCTGAGTGAGACTTGCAGTGCTAGAGGGATGGTAGAACTAGTTCCCTTGGACTGTTATGAAATCTAAGATGAAAATAACACAGAACATTGACATAACTTTTTGTCTTATTAGGCATTGACTATAAACCTCTGTTTCAGTTACACAAAACTGTATCTTAGACCTATATGTTAGGTTGGCTCAGTCCTATATAGTTTTGTTCAGGTAAATTATATTTATTGCAATAAAAATTTATCTTGAAGCAGAAAGGCTTTAATTCTGAGTATAAGCAACCTAATGCAAAATCACTCACAGATGTCAGCTGTCAGATGAGCAGATGTCAGTTTACATTTCAGTCATTATATATTCACTGGCATGATAACAGAACTTCCTGTTGATATCAGCACAAATCATCTTCAGATCTGAAGAGCTGGTATAAAGGAGAATTTAAGCTAAGAAGAAACATATGTCTCTGTAAAAAGGTAATTCCAGGATGACTAAGTTTCTTTCTTTCTTTCTTTCTTTCTTTCTTTCTTTCTTTCTTTCTTTCTTTCTTTCTTTCTTTCTCTCTTTCTTTCTTTCTCTCTTTCTCTCTTTCTCTCTTTCTTTCTCTCTTTCTCTCTTTCTCTCTTTCTCTCTTTCTCTCTTTCTCTCTTTCTTTCTCTCTTTCTTTCCCTCTTTCTTTCTCTCTTCCTTCCCTCCTCCTTCCTTCCTGGAATCCTTCCTGGAATCCTTCCTGGAATCCTTCCTGGAATCCTTCCTGGAATCCTTCCTTCCTGGAATCCTTCCTTCCTGGAATCCTTCCTTCCTGGAATCCTTCCTTCCTTCCTGGAATACTTCCTTCCTTTTCTCTCTTTCTTCCTCTCTTCCTCTCCCTCTCTCTTTCTCTCTTTCTTTCTTTTACAATTATTCAGCAAAATATAGTACTATACACACTAAAGGAGCCTGGCTTCTGCATATTGGTGCTTATTTCCAAGCCACTTATCCTTAGTAGACTTTCAGCTCCACAGCTTTGGGAGCTCCTGAGATAAACAGGAAATAGCCAGGTGCAGAACTGGGGTCATTGAGGTATTTTCCTCAAAAGCAGTCAGTACCATCCTCTTCCTTTTGGATTCCTAAATGGGAGCTGGAGCCTGGTGCAGACTGTTACTTTCCAGCAAACAGACATGAGAAAAGCCTTGGCTGGAGTCCTACTCCTGCTGCCAGCTTTCCTGGTTGCTCTGGAGAACTCGGCTGAAATCCTACGCTGCCTGCGCAAGGTAGGAATATGGACCCTGGTTTCACCCTCCCACTCAGCTGCATTTTCTGTTCGGTGTGAGCAGTGTGGCCTGGTTATTTTGTGCAAGAGACAGTCCAGTAGGCAAGTGGCAGAGACACTGACCAAGGCAGGGAGGATGCCTGGCAGTCAGCACAAGAGTAGGATGTATTGTGGGCTCCTGGGCAGGACTGGCTGATTGCACATATACTCAGTGTGTGGCAAACATATAAGTGCCCAGGAGGTTTCACTGGAGGGAATTAAAGAGCAGAGGAAATCTGGCTTCAAGTTAGGCAGCAGCTGAACAGGAGGCTGAAGGACCAAATTTTGGACACAGACAATTAAAGTGTCAGTCTGTGTGAATGTAGCTACTGGTGCTTAGAAAGAGATTAATTTTAATCTGCATATCAGACCTACATTAGAAGAAAGGTGCTTTCAGTTCAGAGTAGGATTTAGAAACTGTGCATAGTCAAAGAAATTTTAATGGACCGCAAATATTTTTTGAATTATATTTTAATTATACTGGTGATGCTACTGTAGGTATTAGTGAAAATGCAAAGCATATGTTTTAGACCAGCAATAAAAAAGGGATGTCTTGTAAAGTGAGAAGTACAGTAGAAGTACAAATATGGGAAATTTTGGACAGTCAGAAAAAACTTAGAAACTTGATACCAAAAAAGAAATTAGCTTGCAATAAAATGTAGGTTGGGCAAAAGAGATAAAATTTTTTACATATTTTATACTCTTTCTGTGAGCAGATTACAATATAATGAACTTCTTAATAGTTTTAAGATAAACTAATTGGCAAGTTATTTTTGCATTTTGCACATGATGCTAATCGTGCTTGTAGCTTTATGGGTATGAGTACAATGACTGTTTTATTTCTAGAATTCAAGTAATGCTTTCATAAACTTGTCTCATGCTTATTTTTTTTATAAAGCTGCACAGAAAGGTCAAAGAAAGGGTTGTCTTTTATATTATGACAGCTCCCAGTGGGTTAAAGAATAGAAGTGGTTTATAAATAAAAGACTCTTTTATCTGTCCTTTGATCCCCCCATAACAAAACCTTCTTGCAAGTACTTTGCTTGACATAGTCATCATTTCTTATTAGTTTCAAAATATCTGCAAGACAATGTCTTGATCATCAGTTTATGGGTACACTCTGCTGGGAAAAGAGAAAAGGCTCTATTGCGCAGGGAGGGAAGAGGCCATACACTATTTCTTTCCATGATTTTTGGCTCCCTGGCCCCTGATAAATGGGGCTGGTGCTAGATCCTGTACTTTTCAGTACAGGTTCATAGCTGGACAAAGCTGGAATTAACTCCAAAAATTATGTATCTCAGCCACATGCTTCATCCCCAGCTGAGTTTCTAATGTGCTTCTCTGTCAAGGGCCATAAAAATTAAATTCTTCAGGGCAGCCGTGGACATTTCTGCTGGGTAACTTTCCAAGTTTGCGCCACCAGTTCTCCTCCTGGCCTCTCAGACAGAAGAAACAGGAGGTAGATCACATTGACTCCTCTGCCTCCAAACTCCCCTGCTCCATTTTTGGCCTGGCCTGACACCTGTGCTGGGGTATGAAGAAAGGTAGCAGACTGAGAGCGTGACCCACAGATCCTTTCCAAACTCCAGCAGGGATATGTGATGAATTGCCAAAGAGGGGAACATCCCATACTGGGCTTTGTGGATCCCTGACATAGGCAAAGTGGGTCTCCAAGGCTAGAACCAAGAGTTTAAGTCTCTCGTTTTTGTGGGCTGGAAATAAAAAGGGCCATTGAAATCAGTAGAAATCCTTTCCTTTTAGAACTCTAACTGGGCTATGTGAAGGAGAAATAATTAATCTCACACACTGAAATAGATGAAAACAGGGATATTTTAATATCCCTGTTATTTATATCTGCCAATAAATTATTTTTCTCATTTAGCATTTGAATTTTTTATCTGCTTTTACTTTGTTGCTTATTCTTAAACTTTGCAGTTTGTTTAGTCCCTTTTCTGTTAAATAATTAAAGTTTAAAAAAGTATTGCTTATTTTCATTTATTAAAAACAGTTTTCCTGCATAAAAGTAATTCCAACTGATCATTAAAAACAGATTTTAAGAGGTAAAGAGGTATATTGATTGCATAAAATTTGAATGGCAAGAAATATATTTTTAAATATTATTATTATTTTGTTAATAGACAAGTGCTATCTTATTAAATCTACATTGAATGTGCACTGAGGAGCACAAATATGAACCATTCCAAAGACAAAAATTAAATACATGTTGGTAATAATAAAGCCCCCATATATAATAGAGGTGGTTTGCAAAAAGATCTTTCAACCTGTGGACAGATCAACATGCAAGTATTTCATCATCTGAGTTCATGGTAAGGTTCCTAGCATAAAGTATGTTTCTTGAAAAGCCTGATTCTTTTTTCTGTTGGGATATGTTTATGTAGCTCCATTAACTTCCAGGCTACTGCTTCCAGTTTCTAACAGTTCAAAATAAGATTTGGGCTGGAAAAGCTGAAAACATCCAGCTAAAATGTAGTAGAGCAGACATAAACAATCAAACATTGACCCCAAAGAAATGCATTTCAATGAAATTAAACTTCTGTGTACAGCACAACACCACTTGTCTTGACTCCCCTTTCCTTCCTTCACCAGGCAGTTTTGCAGTCATAGTCAGGAGTCAGAGCAGCTGCAGATGATTGTGCTCAGTGTCATGGACCAACTTCACCCTCTCAACCCTTCTGGTGTCTGACAGCAACCTGGGTTTCCAGTACATGGAAAAGTTTTCTTAAATTTGATTTTGGTCCAACAACATAACAGACCAACTGGAAGCAGTTCGGGCCCACTCCAGCTGTTTCTTCTGATACACTCACAATGATAAGCGTACTGTCTAATCCTGTCTTTCACCACAATACCTAGCAAAGCCACAGTGCCCACACATGTGTTGCAGGTTCCTTTGTTTTGAGCAGAGACAGTTATTTGGGCTTTCAGTACAACCCTGCTGTTGCTTCACTCATCTGGTTTCAGAAAAAAACAAGTGTATTTGGTTATTCTTAAATGAGGGGAGGTTATTAGATCACTGATCTGAGCTCACATGTGTCAGCCCACATCAGCAGTGGGTTTTTCCAAGACATATTGGAACACCAAAAAGGAATTTCCTGTATTTACTTAGAATAAACTATTTTCTGCAACAAGTCTTAAGAATATGAACACTGTTTAGAGTGAGAAATTGAAGGCACATAGACACAACAAAACTTAGGTTTATTTGTTCAAAGGGAAGTTAATGACTTCCAGTTGTTCAGTATTTCACAATCAACTCCCTCAAACTCCTAGCTAGAGCTTCAGCCTTTCTGATGCTGGGGATTAGATGCCAACATCAGGGCACTTCTTCAGTCTAGTGGAAAGATCAGTTAAAATTCTCCTGGTGTCCTGTTGGCCATGGGAAAATGGATACTTCACTGGAAAGTAAAGTAATTATTTTTGTCTCATGGGTGAGAGGACTGAGGGGCATGTGGACAGATCCTGATGTCTTGTCATGGAGACGACAATGTGCAGTGGTGAGGACTGCAATGGCATAAAAAGGAAGCAGAGAGGGTGGCAGATTTCCACATTCCAGCAAACCCACTGAATTACTTCTTTGGCAGCATTATTCTTTGCTGTCCAGGAAGATGAGGAGACAGGTGGGCAGAAGGGAGATTTTGACACCCTTGAGAAAGCAAGACAGGCTACTCTTGCTTCCCTGGCTCCTTTGCCCCAGTGCAAGACTAAATCATGGGCCAGGAGCAAGATGATGCTGCATAATGCACTGGAAAATTCCCTAACTGATCCATAAACTACATTTTCAAGTATATTTAAAGAATTGGTTTGTTTGGCTTTTTATATCTTCTGTCTTTAGAGGTGTTTGAGAAAGAAAAATTACCACACAAAATAAACCAAATAGTGATGATTTCATGCTAGAAAGCATGCTGTGAAATCAGTGAGAAATTTCCCTGACTTAAGACCCAGAAAAAGAATCTGAATCCTGAAAGACTATACCTTGAGGTGTCTTGGACTGCCTGCCTGCATTCATGGCACTGAACTGAGGCTTTTTGTAGATGGTATTATGGTATAGTTCAGCTACTGAGGTTAAAACTTTGATCAAAGTTTCTAGGACTTCACATAAAAGGCTTACTGTTTATACAGAGTGAGGCTCCTTTGCCATAAGCTAAAAAAAAAATAAAAAATAAAAAAAATAAAAATTATCCAAAACCTCCCAGACCTAGAATGTTCTGGTCTTGTAGAACAAGCATTTTCCACTAATGTTTTTATTTAAAGAACAATTTTTCAGGTACAAGTAAGCAGTTTTTCAAATATTGTTTGTATTCCACTATATTGGGAGTGTAGATCAGCCCAGATTTTAACATGCTCAGGGAAGAAAAATAGGGGGATACAAGACATAAGGTCTGCATGAAAGTTAATGTATATGCATTTGAATTTCATGAAGCTCCTCCTCTCAACAAATGAATCACTATTATATACATTATTAAAGTCCTAGGATGGGTTTATGTTAGGTTGATGTAGCTACACAGGGAAGCTATGTAGCTAAATTTCTCTAGCACATGTATCCTTGAAACCTTCACAGAAGAGCTGGTTACACAGATTTCTGTTCTGCAGAGGCCAGTGTCAGGGTACTGAAATCTCATTTTGAGTGAAGTATCCCTCTGCCAGGCTCCACGTGAGCAATGAGTCAAGCACAGTCCTGGAAGCTGAGCAAAGAGAAGACCATGATCACAAGCACCGGGCAGCTTTGGAAAGATTGTGTGCTGTGAGGGTAAAGCTAAACGAATGCAGATGATAAGAGCGTGTTGTGCAAAGAAGGATGGGAAGGAACATCACAACGCTATGGACATCACTGAGTAATTGCTTGAACAAAGAAGAAAGGGGTCCGAGGATTTCTTGGAACTGTGATTTACATAAGGGAGGTTTATGACTAATGTGGTTGTCTGAACCAGCAGTCATACAGCATGACTGCTTGAAAACACTCAAAGAACAGATGCAATTCTTAAGAGAGCGCTTGAGAAACTGAAGGATTTAATTAAAGAGGCCCTGGTCCTGAAATATTATGACAATAAGCACAAAAGTAACTGGTTCATGGGTGCATCTCAGGAGAATATTGGCACAATACTCTTTCAATAACACAGTTAAAACTGGAGACAAGTGGCTAATGCATCATGGCCACTAACAAAAACTGAATGTAAATATGCTGAAAGAATGAAGGAGACTTTGGCCTAAAGCCATGGCTGTAAAAAAAATTCCTTTGTTTATGGGACACCACTGTTAGCTGAAACTGACCATAAACCATGTACTGCTATTGCCAAGATAGGCCTGATAAATCTTTCCTGGAGAGAAGAGAGATTGTTTTTTTCGGTTACAAATGTATGTTTTACAAATTCAGTAAGCCTGGGTGAGATTTGGTGGTTGCAGGCAAATTCACAATCATTTTACAGAACTTTCAGACATTGATCATGGATGTTTCCAGCCTCCTAAAAAAATCCCCAAACAACCCTCTCCACTTGCAGGCAAAATGTAGATCATGACCACCTGCATCAGTAAGAAATTTCACATAATGAGAAAGGTAATGCAGGCTTTGGTGCAAAGCTGTTAGTGTCATATTGTAGCCCGTTACTGTACCTTGGCAGTGAGGCCTGAACTGTACATGTGGATTTTGAAAAGAGCCTGAATGGAGAATACTGAATGTGTTAAAAAGAAGCATTTGAAAGCCATTTTAAAAGAAAGAATGAAACACTGTTGAGAGATCAACAGTTACATTAAAACAAGTCAATATTATCTAAAAATTTTGTTTATGCTAGCAATGCAGGACAAGTCCCTCCAAACAAAAGAACCCAAGAAGACAGCAAAAGAAAAATAAGTATGTGTAGATATTTTTGTGATTTTTATTTATTTTGTTGATAATAAAGCACGCTATTATTGTTATTGTTGTTGTAGTTGTTTCTATTTTTACAATTACTTCCCCAACTTCCTAGAAGTTCCTGCAGTCAAACAGCCTGCCATATACTCCATATTCTTTTTAACTAGATATGACATAACAAGTACAATAATATCTGATGACAGTACACAGTTCAGTAGGTATCATTGCAAGCAGTTTGCACTGAAATACAGGTGTAGGTTTATCACCACTAATCCCTAGTACTTTCAGACTTTCAAGGCTAATGGAAAAGTGTCAGAAGAACACAGTGATGTCTGTAAAATAAAAAAAACTGGAGCAGTGAGACTGATCCCCTCCTAGTGCCAGTGTTGGATCTGGGGGGAACTGGACCCTTGCAAAGGCAAGCTGGACCATGCTCTGCTGCAGAGAGTCTCTTGGTGCACTGGGCTGGTGGTTCACACTCAGAGCAGTGACAGGCAGAACTCCAAACTCTCTGTTTATCAGTAGGAATGCCATGTAGGAAATTTCTGTACTGTTATAGACACATGCACAGTACTGGTGACATTGCTGAAAAACAAATACAAGCATCCTACAGAAAACCATAAGAATGTATTATGACAGCTGCATCTACACAGGAGTATTTGCTGAGATGGAAAAACCATTTGAAAACTTGCTGACCATTTCTACATCAGGAACCATGCCCAGTGAAGACAGTCCTTAAGGGATACTTTCTGAAGATGTCAGTTAATTCCTGGCTAAAAAACATAACGATTTTTACTATTGTTGCTCCTAAAGTCCTGTCATTACTCAAACATTTAAATGTTTTCACATTTAAAATGGACTAGTAATCCTCACCAAAGCAAAAAAATTAGAAAATATTAGGTCCAATGGCAAATGTAAGGAACACACACACCACCTCTTTAACCTATTGGGCATGTCAAAGGATCTTGGTTCTTTTCTTCTTCTTCTTTTTGTTTGTTTTTTTTTTTTTTTTTCCTTTTCCTTGAGGCAAAAACCTGGCATTTCAGACTTCCAAATGTACAGAAATCAGATGACTATTCCCTCTGAGCCTCAGTGGGAACATGGCAGGGTTCATTTGAAACCTCATCCCATATGCCCTATTGTGAGTGAGAAGCGTGGAGCAGCTTCAGTGGTTGCATGGGGAGACTTGCAGAGTCAGGGCTGGTTTAGCAGATGGCTGAGCACACCTTTCTTTCACCCAGTGGGTGTTCTGGCCTCTAACAGAGGCTATCAGTAGGTCACTATTCCTGATAAGAATGCCATCATACACAGAGGGAGTTCTTGAAAAAAGCTGCCTCTTGAATAAACAATGGGTGAACATATCTTCAGAGAGGGCTGGATACTCTCCCTCTCTTGTTTTATTTTTGTGAGTGTGAAGGAAAGGAAGTGTTTAAGATACAAATTTACCTACTTGTTTTTTTATCATGAGGCTGCAAAATGTTCAGACAAGATTTATTTCATACTGAAAGTTAAGCTTACAGGATTTTTTATTTTTATAAGTGCCTGATGCTTTGAGCCTATAGAAGATAAAACAGACTCCATTTGTCATATTTCCTTTCCCTGAAGTTTTATTATTTCCTCCGTATTTCTCAAGCTACCTCTTCTTTAATAAAGATGTCTTTTTTTCCTAAAGTATTTTTAGAGGTAATCCATTAAAACCCCACAATATGGATTCATTACACAAATTGATATACATAGAATTGTGTTTTGTATGATGCAGCTGATCTGGTAAGAGTAATTTCTGAATTTTCTAGAAAGGAATGTAGAGAGTGGATGTGCTGTCCTCACTCTTCCTGCTGTTGTACACTTAGTTCACTCATAGATAAAGGTTTTTGACCTGAAATAAGATTGGGTGTTGCTGCCATTCATTAATGCATGGACTAACACACAAAACTGATGGCAAAATGGAGCAAGCTTTGTTCCAATCTTACAGGTCTCACAGGTCTCATATTAATAGTTTAGGAAAATGGATTTCTGGCCACCCAGAGGAAATGATGATAAAATGAAATTTAACAACTCTTGCACAATAGAAGTTAGCAGGAGGCTTGAGACTGCTTCAGCCCTGAGCTGAGTGAGAGGAATGCCACATGGCATTGCAGCAGTGTGGTAAGCAGGCAGTGTGTGCATTCTTGTGCCTCAAATGCTCCACATGAATGTAATGAAAAAATGAGAAAATATTAAAAGGAGATGCAACATTTTTTTGTACTCAGTGTGGGCCGAAGTTGTCTTTGGTGCAACTTGAGAACATTATAGAGCTTTCCTTCATTTGTACTGTTAACACATAAAATTCAGAAAAGATTTTTGTTAGTATTTTCTTGGGAAGAATTTTTTTTCTGGCAACAGTTCCAAAGTTAAGACTTATTTATTCACTAGAGTCCAATTTTGTGTTCCTTGGGTAGAATCCCAAATACCCTCCACTTTCACCTCCAAGGAGTCACTAGCATTTATCAGGTAAATAATCTGTAAAAGGCAGATTATACTCCTATAAATCCATTATAATTACACTGATTTCAAAAGTGTTACTGAAGATTTATACTCAGGTAATTCAGCACACAGTTGGTAAGCTTTTTAAGGAAGACTCTAAATATTTTCTCAAGAGAAAACAGACCTTACAATGTGCTATTTTTTTTTCTTCTCTATGTCCTCACCTGCCATCATAATGAAGTATTTTATAAAAATAAGCATGAGGTAATGACAGTAACTGAGAAGGAAAGTAAATTCACACTAGAATATCAAGCTGAAGTCTTCCCATCTGCTTTTTATTAACAGAGACCACCATCTTAACATTATTTAGCAACATATTCTTATTTAATTCAGCCTGTATATTCCCTCTTCACCTTACCTACATGACAAAAAAACCTTTCTTCTTGGCACACTTTTATACCAGGAATCAGTTTCAATTGTCATCTTCACAGACTTGCCAGGTTAAATTCTATTAGAAAAAGGCCATTCATCAGCTATTTTCTCCTGCATATCCAGACACTAAAGCACATTTCTGTGGTAATGAACCATTTTGAAGTGTCAGCTCACTGAAGCTAGGTTGAAACCTGTGATTTACCGTGGATACTGCTTTGGAGAGGTCCACAGGAGCCCCAGTCCCAGATCCTGGAGTTCTTTGTGCTGCTGCTCTATGGACAATGTCACATTCATTATTTCTTGACAAAACATTTATGCGTAATGCACTGTACCGTTATGAATAATCTAATTTAATGGAGATTGCAAAAGGCATTTACTCATTGATGTAGAAGTTCTAGTGATTGTAAGATTCGACATAGTCTCAGAAATGTCTGAAATTATTTCTATTTCAACTATAAGCTTGTATGTTTGCAAAAAGGCAAAGAATTAGTGATCATTTGTATGCCTATTTGTGAGAACTTAGCTGTGACTTTTGTGGGAAGAACTGGAAACATGTAGAATATAATTGGTTATAATTCAGGTTATTTTTTCATGTAATAGAGGCATGCAGAGAAGCTGTGCTCCAGAGCAAGAGTTCAGAGGTGTGGGAAGACTGCAGTAGCATAGAAAGCATGAGTGGATGCTCTGTTGGAGCTCAGTTACTGGGATCATGCCATGAACCTCAGATTAGCAGCTTCATTTAAAGTGCCAAGTTACTCGCCTGTCTAACTAAAGAAAAAAAGGAAAACCACATCATGTTAAGAAGAAGTAAATGGTTGGAGAAAGAAGAAAACAGAAAGAAAAGCATATGATCAGGTTCACCAAACATTTGTACAATCAGATGAATGTACACTAATATGCTCATTTCTTGCTTTAGCTAGTAACTTTCACAGATATGTCACAGTTCAAGAAAAAAAGAAATCTCTTTTTTATTCCAACAAAGAAAGTGGGGGAAAAGTGTTTCTACTTTTGACAAGACTCTCTGCTTGTAGAGATGGATACCAAGATAGTGAGTGGAGTATTGGTTGTTCCCATAATCCTGATCAGTCATGAAGACCAGTGTTTAAGCCAATGTCCCTGACATCTCCCAGGAGCAAATGCCACCTGGGGGAATAAGGGCAGAAGGGTTAGGAGAAGTGGCATCGTCAATGGTCCTAAGAAAATGACTGTTGCCCAAAGCAAACTTGAGGTGGTGCATTCCCCCAGGCTGCACTGTGATCTGAACAATGCTGGTCAGGACTTAGCCTTGGACTGAGCTCCTCTTGAGTTTATGAGAAACACTGCCTGATCCCAGGAACATGTGCTATCTAATGAGCTCCTGCTTTTTTTTTTTTTTTTTTTACAAGCACTCTTGGACACTTTTTTGTGTAAATAAAAACCCAAGTGGGATAATATTTTTGTTCTCAAACTTTCATAGAAGTTTCTGACCCAAAATGCAGCCAGGATGAAATATTGTTATAACAAAATTCTGCTCTCTTATATGGCTCTATAAACAGCATGATCCCACCCTCTCCCCCCCGCCTCCACCTCCACCTAGATAATTTTGTGTTTAATTTTGGGTTTATTTTGGTTTGGATTGATTGACACTGTTTTATTTTTTTTTTCTTTTCCTCAGTGGGCCTTAACCATCTAGTAAGTAGTAGAGTAAATCTTGCCAACAAACTTTGTCGTGCTGTTGCTCTTATATGAAACCTGTTTTTACTGATGCCTTTGCCGATGCTTCTTTCAGTGATATAAAAACACTTATTAACAACAAATCTCTAGCCCTTCCTCTCATGAGACAGCAGGTTTACAGAAACAATGAATAGGTCAGGCAGAAAACATCCTTAGGATAATTAAATCCACCCGTTAACCCAGCACTGCCAAGCTCACCACTAAAGCTCATCTATTAAGAGGCACATCTACTGGGTCTCCAAATCCCTTCAAGGACGGTGACTCAACCTCAACCCTGGGCAGCCTGTTCCAATGCCTAACAACCTTTTTAGTGAACAGCCTTCTTCTAATATCAAAACTAGCCCTCCCCTGGAGCAACTTGAGGCTATTTTCAGGCCTCCTTTCAGGCAGTTGTAGAGTGGTAAGGTCCCCTCTGAGCCTCCTTTTCTCCAGGTTAAACACTGCAATGTCCTTCAGCTGCTGCTCATAGGACTTGTGATCCAGACCATTCACCAGCTCTGTTGCCCTTCTCTGGACATGCTCCAGCACCTCCATGTTTTCCCTGTAGTGAGGGGCTCAAAACTGA
>VZSE01008178.1:1239418-1289295 GCA_013398275.1 Promerops cafer | reverse complement strand
CCTTCCTGCCTGCCTATCAGAAGATTCTGATGAAGGATGTTAATGTGAGGATCTTAATGCTGGGAAAATTCAGTTGCTAATGGAATTCCTTGCAATCCTGACTACACACTGAACAGTCACTACATGGTATTCTAGGTAAGCCTTGTCAGGAACTACAGATTAGTGCTCTAATATGTGAGTGTAGGACATGTGTCGTGCCAGAACTGAGGGTCACAACACTCACTGATAGAACTGTCAAGAGGATTCAAGAGAAACTGACAGCAGAACTGAGATTTGCAACCAGGAGGGATAAGGAATCATGATCTAAAAGCTTCAGAGAAGAAACTGAGACACTCATCAGCTGAGAGAGGAACTCATCCAGCCTGTGTACTTCCCTACTGAAGAAATTCTCTGAATTCTAAGTGATTTGATATTGAACCTTTTAGCAAGAGATTTGGTTTATTTATTTAGAAAGTCCTTATTAAAGCAAATACCTCATTCTGAGGCAGTTAAAAATTCAAGAGAGAGAGAAAAGTGATAAATATTCAGATTTAAGTGACAAAATTCTTGACGCACAAAATAAGACTGAAAAAGAAGGTCCAAAGAAGGTTTTATTTTCTCTCAAAACAGGCCCACTTCTGGAACACTTCCATTATTTATATTACCAGGTATTTAAACACATTTTCAGAACTGAATTAAGAGTATTATTTTACATAAGTATAATGGCCTACACTCATTTTTTCAAAATGCAGAAATGTAGTGTTTCAAATGATTCCCTGTCTGACAACAGTGGAATTATTCTTTTACCTGGCAGTGGCTTAAAAAATCTAAAATTCAAGTGGTTAAAGACAGATTATCAATAGATTAATGAGATTAAAACTAATATGGCTTGTTCTAACCATCCAGGCCCCAAAATTTCCAGTCAATAATGCCTCTGATGAAGTAAATTATGCATTTTGGCTTTACAGCTAGTCAATTTTGGTTTTTATCTTAAATAAAACTGCCTTCTTTTCAGCAAGCTTTGAAGAAATAAGAGCTGCTTTCCATGGGATAGGTATCTATATAGTCATTAAATGTTTTAATGGGCTGATTTAGATAAATGGATGAAAGGCAATGGCTTTGATCATAAAATACTGTTTTACTCTTGGAAACCATCTCCTTCACTATAACCTTGAATTATATAGTTAAGGAATATTACTTTACATTTTATACTGTTAAGTTACAACAGTATTATTTTATACTGTTTATGTCTGAGATATTTCCACAATGTCAATATATTGCAAGTAATAAAACATTTAAAAACCTAGATTTCAGTTTAGGACACTCACTTATAAGAAAGTTTTGTGACAAAGATTAAGGATTAGCCTAATTTACAAAAATCTACTCCTGGAACACATCCTGTCATGAGCAGTTTACCATTCTGTGGGAAAGCCCAAATGATCATTCATACCTCACTGGGTCTCAGCTGTACTTAGGGCTAATTTTTACCTCTCACAAGAAATAAAAATTCGATACTCCTGTCCATGCACTTCAACTATATAATTTACAAATGCTTTTTAATTTTTATTAATATTATACCTGCTTGAGACAGTGGAAAAAACTCTGAATTTTTCTGTGAGGTATAACAAATTGCAATAGAGTAGATTAAGTTAGGAAGGGATTTACTTAAACATATACTGAATGCATGCCATCCCTCACAGACCTTAGCCCCTCGTAACTAAGAAATCTAAATTTAACAGTAGGGTTAGCTGCAGGCCTAGCTACAAAAAGTAACATTTTCTTCTCACATACAATTCCATGGTCATAGATGAAGAACTGAAGATACAATTCCTACCCAGGATCTTTGTGAACCATGTAGAAATGAAAAAACCCAGACTCTTAGCCCTATATATCAAACTGTCCAGAGCTCAACTACAAAACTTCCTATTGGAGAAAAGCTAGTAGGACTCATCAGATTAGATTCTGGTTGCAACAAAAATGAAATATTTTATTTGACTACTCCCCTCATCACTTTCACATGCCTATAACCATGAAGGCAGAGTCTATGATGGAAAGATGCAAATTTTACTACTGATTTCATTCAGCATGGCATGATGTTCCTGGCATTGTATCTCTCATATGGTAAATTGAAGTAAAAGTTACTACTTTTGCCTGATGAACAAAGAACAAACCATAAATACAAGAAAAAAGTATAAAGTTGTAAAAAACTGTATCAAAGATTTGGCACAGTCCCAGATCATCCTAAGAATGGAACTAATTGTGTACAAAGCCAACACACATAAAGCAAATGCTTCCTAGAATGGCAGAAACTCACTAATCAAAAGATTTGCATAATAATCATCCATCTGTATGATGCACCATATGGCAAACAAGACTGTAATTTCACTAAATATGTTTTCCAGGGGAAACAGGTTGCTTGTGCTTTCAACTAAGTGAAAAAAAATCCCCCAACCTAGTCATAAATGGCTGATACACCCAAGTCAGGGAAAACTTTTGATGTAAATATGAGGAAGGCATGGAAAGCAGCATGTTGCAACAATCACACACTCTGAAAAATATATTTCATGGGTGTAACAGAATATGTAAAAAAACAGTTTCAAGAAGAAGAAAAGCAGTGAGCTACTGGCAATAAACTACATGTTCTAATCTTCATAAGATTTGTTAACATACATAATTCCAAGTTACTAATATATCAAAAACTGAATTCCAGCTTTGCTTTTCAGAGTTACATCTGTACACATAAAATGAACAATTCAACATTACTTTCACATACACATTTGAAATAACAGAAAATATAATCAAGATTACACATGGGATAAGAGTCAGAACTCCTCTATCTGTTCATGTAAATTCTGAGGATATTAATATTGACAGCTTCTTCAGGAAGAGGATCAAACTCTAGAATATCTATATAAATCATGTACCAGTCTTTCTATATTTAAATAGCTGTGCTTCACCAGAAACATGAGTTCACTGATTTTATAGTAAACAACAATTTTAGCAAAGCAATACTTTCAATAAGGATTTTAGGAATGCTGGGGAACTGCACACTTCCTCTTTTTAACCACTGATGTGACAGGTTTTTGGGCAAAGCATTTAAATAGACTATTCTAGGCATTATAGTATATAAATCCATTGCTTGTCTTTTACAAATTCAGGTGCTTAGAGAAATGTCCAATCAAGGAAGAAACAGAATGCAGCAATAGCTGAATGGACCTGTTTTGTGGATATATTTTGTGGAGTATGGTGAGTGTGATGAGGAGCCTCTTGCCTTTGAACAGGAGGACAGGCAAATCTACTTTTGAAGGCATATATTCTTAGCTGTTTGGAGCTTTCAACAGACCACTCACTAAGAAGATACAAGAACAGCTGGGATTAAATTTTAAGGAAAAAATCTGTCAAATCTCAAGATCTATGGGAGTAAGTAAATAAAATTAAATAGAAGAACAGGAAGAAAGTAAAAGGTTGCATCGACTAGACCAAATAATTGCAACTACATAGTAGAAATATGTAGGATTCTTTTAAGAATCTAAACTTTTATAATGAAATATCTAAGTGGAACTGGCACCAAAAGTAAGTACTTTAAGGAACATAATTTTCATTTCTGGTAAAAGGAAGTAAAAAAAAACACCTAAGAACCTAAGAGATGCTGTTGAGAACATGCTCATTTTGCCTCCACTAATCATGATTTCCAGCATGAAAGACCCTCTTGTCAGCTGACCTCGAAAGCACTAGGAACTGTCATAGAAATTAAAACAAAAACAAATTGGAAAGAGCTTCCCAAGGTTATCTAAAGAGAGGTTACTGAGAACAGAAGTGAGTTCATTCCATGTCTTTGGATAAAACTGTCCCACAAATACAATAGGAATTAATTATGATGGAATTAGCCATGCCCATTTCTTCACATGTAACAATTTTTATGTGTTCATATTAAAATAGAATCTGCTCCAAAAGCAAAAACTTCTAAAGCTGCTGTGTATAACACAATTTTGATCAAAGAAACTTAAAAAATGCAACTAAGTAAGGAATTTCCACCATTCTTTCTTACTCTTCATATTGTAAGTACTTCGAAAAATTGTATATTTGGAGGACCTGGGCTCTGTTCAAAGAGATTTATAATTGGACAGAGGACTCCACCTTCAAGTTACCAGATCTTATCTATGTTCTTTAAAATTCTTAAAACCATTAAACCAATTATTACCCCAGTTACAGTGTAAGTTAATTACTTGCAAGTTAATGCCTCTGCCAAAAACCTACCACTTACAATAGCTCCATGTGCAGTCTCAGCAAAGAAACTAGTGGGTAAAAGCCAGGAAAACACAAGAATCAAGTGATAAAATCAGCATAGAAAGGAATTATTTTCTTACTGTTACAATGGACTCCACCAGCCTACGCTTGAAGCATAAGAAATGGGCAGTGTAGAACAGAACACAGTGGAACTATACCTATAGTAAATAATACAGTTAAATAAAACATAATTTCATCTAATTTTAGATATGGTCTCTCTGCATGGCCATATATTTATGCAAAATCTTGAGCATCTAAGAGACAGAGATGCCCTGACTTGGATAATTTGAGGTTATGGAATTACTTTTGAATATTTAATTTGATTACAAAGAAACAAGAGCTGTGAATTATTTTTCCTTGATTTGTATGACCCAAATTGACCATGAGCCAGCAGTGCCCTTGCGGCCAGGAGTGCCAATGGTATCCAGGGGTGCATTGGGAAGAGCGTGGCCAGCAGGTGAAGGGAGCTGATCCTCCCCTTCTACTCAGCCCTAGTGAGGCCACATCTGCAGTGCTGTGTCCAGTTCTGGGCCCCTCAGTACAGCAAAGACAAGGAGCCACTGGAGAGGGTCCAGCAGGGGCCAAAAACGTGATGAGGGGTCTGGAGCACCTCTGTAATGAGGAGAGACAGAGGAAGCTGGGCCCACTTAGTCTGGAGAAGAGAAGACAGAGAGGGAATCTCATTAATGCATGTAAATATCTCAAAGGCAGGTGCCAAGAGGTTGGTGCCAGACCCTCTTCAGTGGTGCCCAGTGACAGGACAAGGAGCAATGGCCATAAACTGAAACACAAGTTCCACCTCCAAAAAAGGAAAAACTTGCTTCCATCGAGGGTAGCAAAGCACTGGAACAGCTGCCCAGGAGGCTGTGGAGTCTTTCCCCCTGGAGACATTCAGAGCCCACTTGGATGAGTTCCTGCTCTAGGTGACAGTGCCTTGGTTGGATTAGATCTTCAGAGGTCCCGTCCAATCCTAATAATTTTGTGATTCCTATGATAAAATATTACTCAATTTAAACTATTATCCAGTAAGCTTTTATATATTGCTAGTGTCTAAGGAATGTATACTAGGAACATGGTTTTGAAACACCTTCTTCTGACCTTTAATAACATTATGTTTTTAATTTTCAAAACTGGAGCACAGAATTTCAAGCTGTTATCAGGATCAGCAGAGTCCATCAAAGTTCTACAGTTTTAACCACTTAAAGAATTCAGTTGTAATGCTTCTGGGGAACCTTAACATTCCCACTACTTACTTTACAGAAAAAAAGAAAAAAGCATAAATACAAGATATTATTGGGTTTATGGGGATAAGAAATTTCACATATTAAACTTAAGATCCTCAGCCATACCCAGTACATGTAAAAGAAACTGTTTCAGGCTCCATATTTTTCTTAAGTATCCTGCAGAACTCATGCTACTGATTATGTATCTTTATGGAATAGAAGATGTGGGTAGGATAATTAGTATTGTCAGGTAATCATAAAAAATACACACATAGGGGATTCTAGTTACAGAAAGTCTTTTTACTGACAGAGTCTTCTGAACATCTTCTATGGTTGCACATACCTATCATGTTCATTTTAATGAGCTCTACAAAAAGGTTACATTTTGACCTCCAGAGCTCAAAGATCAAGTTATCACAGTTTTACTTCTTGTTAAAAAACTCTGGGATCTATTCATATCATGAGCATTATATGATGAATTGTTATAATGAAAATTGGGAAAATTCTGAAATATGAGTCAAAGTAACATGTTGCCTATAGCTTCAGTGTCCATAATTGATTCATCTTTAAATAATTACCATATCACCTATAACCCTGCCAACATATGTTTTAAGACTCAGGACTCTCTGGAGAGAACTGTGTTTTATTACTAATTGCTGTAGAAAGAAGAAGATGGAAGAAGAAGGCGGCTGGCTTTAGCTCTACTTCTTCAATGTTAGCATAAAAATGGGTAATTATTTCTTTTTCTGCTGGTCTTCAGTGTTTCTAGGTTTTTTCAGTGCCCACCTTTATGTAACTGTGCTTAGACTAACTGCAGGTTACTACCAGGTCTCCAATGACAAAACTGCAAAATGCCTAATTTTAGCAGCTATGGTGCAGTAATTTCAGTTTGCACTTTACTTTGCTTTCTGAGTAGAGTTAATGAAGGTGAGGCACACACAGAACCTGAGGCAAAATACAAACCCCCATGTAATTATTTCAAAAAAATGGCAGGAACCATGCAGTAGCTCTGAATTTGTTTCTTTTCACTGAAGGACATAGACCCATGCACACTGAGTTACAGAACTATGATGCTCTGAAATGTGTTTGCAAATGGATGTTGTAATCATTGGTTAAACGGGGGGAAAAAAGACCTGTCCAAGGAAAAGAGAAAGACTTTGGGGTCCCTATATCTATCAACACTCATAAACTGTGTACAGTTTATGTTTCACCTACAGATTTTATGTGTTATCTTCTGTATGTCTCATTTCTGTGACTCAGTTTTTGATCTGTCAAATGAGAATTAAACCCCATATTTATTTTCCTTCTCATTTCCCTCAGCTCTGCTATAATTCCATTTGAGACTACAACCATGTAAAGAACCTGGATATACAGTCATAGTTCATATTGCCTCTAAATGGTAGCTGCAAAAAGCATGGTCTTTCCTGTAACTTATAGAAAATACTAATGGTACTTTATAATGGTCCAGAAAGCTGTTTTGAGCCAAAGACAAATACCAGACACTTCAGAAACTCATTAACCAAAGAGCATTATTAAAACTATAATTAAATGTCATTCCTTTCGTCCAAGCTACATGAGATGGGAACTCTCAAGGGCACTTATGCTTCATTGTTGGTACGTGACCTTGAATCTAAAGCAGATGGTTGGTTTTGATCCAGATCTAGAAATGATACATTTGCATCTCGCTGGACTGTCTCACTAGCATCACTTACAGTGCTGCTGCTAGAAGAGGTCTTGGCTATATGTCTACATAACCCTGTGAGCCTGCAACAAGGGCCTGAGGAGTATCCTGAAGACATTCTCTGAGAATGGTGAGCCATGCCTATGGATGTGCGTAGTAGCTGGGTACACCATTACACGCAGCCATATAGGCTGTCTGAGGGTTATCACAGAGATTAATATGTTAATCTGACCAATGACAAGTGTTTCTAAAAGCAAAATGAACTAATTACTTGCCTTCTGCTACTGGAACTGCTGGCCACATGAGGAAAGGCTGAGATAACTGGGTTTGTTCAGCCTTGAGAAAAGAAGGCTTAGAGGACACCTTATTATCATGTTCCAGTATATAGAGGATGGCTGCAAACAAGATGGAGACTCCCTTTTCACAAGGAATTACATAGAAAAGATGAGGGGTAATGGGTACAAGTTACTCCTAAGGAGATTCCAATTGGTCAGAAAAAGAAATTTTTGCACAATGAGAAAAATCAGCCCTTGGAATAATCTTCCCAAGGAAGTGGTAGATTCCCCAGTGATGGACACTTAAGAGATCCAGATAGACAGTGTGTTGGAACATGTTACCTAGACCATGCTTTTGCCAATAAAGGTTGGACCAGATGATCCTTGAGGTCCCTTCCACCCTGGTATACTATGTACATGGTAGAGTTCTTTAAGATAATATTATACTGAAATCATCCTCTGGGAGTAATATAAAATTGGATTCCCATTCAAAACCCAACACTTCACTGGCTACTTTCAACAGCAGAAAAATTAGCCATCACATGGGTCCAGGAATGGACACAGAAGCATCACAGTTCTACTTATTCTGTCTTTTGCAAGGACTTTCATAAGCTGCAATTATCACAAGATTGATTATTCCCTCTAAGCAAAGCACATGGCTACATCTGCTTTAACAAACGTATTTTTAAGGAATCTCTTTCAGAACAACTGTTTCTACAACAGGAAATTACTTTTGGAAAGATTTTTACTATTTAAAAAAATGTGTAAATCTGAGGATTTGGAAGTGCTTTAAGTCTAAATTCCTCTTATCAACTCTGTAAGAACTAATACTTTACAGAATTTTTACCTTAAACCTAAGCCAAAGGCATTTTATTGTGTACCTGTGAAAATGGAGTCTTGCCTGTGTTTCTTAACGCCCAGTTCACAGCAGCATTTGTTAACCAATTGATTCTTGATTCAGCATATGCTGAAGTATCAGTGCAGCTGTTAAAATCAGTGGATCTCAGTCAGGAGTGCATCACTGATTTATCTACGTACAGGCCTACAATCGGAATATGTATTTGTACAAGATTTAAAGAAAGATTGAAGCGTCAAAATCAGAAGTCAAATCCAAACCAGACAGTCATTACAGTAGAACAGTTTTCTGCTCGCTATTTTTTCTAGGCAACAACATGAGTTGTTGATGTTGTTGATGGCTAAGGTTTGGTAGCGCAGCCAAAACAACTAGATACCCATTTACAACTGATGAATTCTAGCATAAATTCAGATAAAGATTGAATTTATACACAAGAATGATAAAGAAAGGCTTGGCTTTCTGACCTCAATAAAAGCTGTTACATCTAAAAACCTTTTCCAACTGCATCAGAGCTTCTGTAGCAAATATTATTTACAACCCATCTATGGGTTTGTCTCATCTATGCCAGTGCTGACATTTGGCCATTCTCTCACTATATCCAGGAAAGTTGAAAGCTAGCTCCCAACTCAAAGACCTTTTATGATCCTTAAATACGGAGAAACTTTGTTCCAATGCTCACAGCATAACATTCCTACACCTTCCAAAAACTGCAAACAGGAGTGAAGATGAAAAAAACAAAGCAAAAGAAAATACTTTCTTCATCTAAAGAACACTTAAAAGATGACAGATATTTTACCATGAGAGCACCACATTTTACTTCTATGAAATAAAAGAATGACACTCTCTCTTATACACAGAGATTTGTGTTGTGCTGATTAGAAATACTATATACTAATCAGGTATTTTTTATGAAGTTTCCACTGATCAGGCTCTCCAGAACTATATCTTATTCTACCTTTGATTAAAAAATACTCTATCTTCCACTAATGTTTACAGAGAAGAAAAAAGGCTAATATTTGATAGACTTTTTATTAAAAATTCTTAACCATATTTGAAGACCATATTTTTTTTTACAAAAAATTCTTAACCATATTTGAACAACTGTACTATAAGATATTTTGTCTAAGCATTTGAAAATAAAGCTTTAGAAGAAAAAACATGGACACACTCTTTGAAGAAGGAATTCAGAGACAGGCAAATTGGATTCTTGCTAAAAAAAGAATGGTATTATTTCAAATGCTCATTTCCTAAGTAACTGAAGTAATTAAAACTCTGTGATAACTCTATGTTGCTAAATAAACTTCTTTGTATTTTCCATTTATTATTTTGTGGGAGTGTTTTACATTTTTTTATAGTCAATTCACATTTTCAAATTTATTTTTCCTTAGAATCAGCTATATTATAGTGAGGCATTATTACAGAGAAAGTTGCTGTCTATTTTTTCCTAGCCAATGTTACAGGGAAAAAATCTGTCTACAAAGAATAAAAAAAAGTTTCAATATTTCTCTCAACATTCTTTAAATCTGTTTTTTTCTCCATCTTGCTTTTCTCATCTTTTTTGTATTTCTGGTTATTATCCATACCATGCCATGCACATGCCTTTTTCCTTTAATTACTTTCTGTACTCACTTGTTCATCCACACTTTTACTGCCTGTTGCTAAGCAACATGCATAACATTAGGATATACATTAATTTATCTTTAAACACATTCTACTTCCTGTTTGTGTCATTCTTTTCCAGTATTTTATCCCATTCCATCCTGCTGTTATTTCCACATTTTTTCACACCTTGTTCAGAGTAACTTGCCTAAGAACACCCATAGAATTTTTAAAATAATTCCTAAACAGCCAATATAGTTTAGTATGCAGTGTTGATGGTATTTCTTTGATTTTTATCTTCATTTAATTAAAAAGAAAGATAATGCACAAAATATTCTGTATGAAGAAATGTATCTGTTAACTTGAACACAGGTGCAAAGTCAAGAATACAAAAAAGAGAAAAACCTTCAAAAACAGACCTGCAGGAAGGGGAGAAGGCACCATGAGCTAGTACCCAAGATGGACCTTGTTTCATAAATATGACAGAGTCATGGAGGTAGAGAGTAGAGTAAATCTGATGTAGTTATGACACAGGAGCAAATGCAGGAGTTAAAACACAGGATGTTTTGGATGAACTAATTGCTTCATCCATTAGGAAACAGAAGACTTTGGTACATATGTTCCTTTTAAGATACATAGAATAGCAAACAGGTTAACTTCAGTAAGCTTTCTCTGGAAGACTGTTAAGACTTCCTATAGAGACATCAAAGGTGTCTACTTTCAAGCATTCATATTAACACTAAAAACTGAAAAATCTTGGCCATAAGCTATTACAGAATATGAAAGAAATTCAATCACCTGCCATCCTTCAGTCTCCTGTAACCCTATTCATTTTTGTTCTCTGACATTCTTTCAGAGTCGTGGAATATTTTAATAAATTCTCTTCAAAAAGCCACTCAGGGTTATAGCAGGCTAGAAGGGGGTTAATAAGGTCCTAAGGAATTAGCCTTGCCAATAACAGAAGCTGTCAGTATCAATCCAATTTTCTCTTCTAGAAAAAAAATTACTTAGAGGAGCAGAAACAAGTTGTTTAATGAATGGAGAAATAATGAACCTAGCCTTCCACAGACTTGCTTCATCTTTCTACCACAATAACCAGATTCCTCAGTGATTTCTCACTTTACAATATTTCTGGTTCTCTTCATGCTTCTCATGCTTTTCTTTTTCCTTGTTGTTTGGCCGAGTAAGAGACACTATATGCCGTAATTGATTTAAGCTTTAGCTATGTTTAAAAATTATATATATGCAAGAAATTAATAAAATCAGGCTTAACAGATAATTTGCTTCTATTTCTCAAACTGAATTTCTGCCTCAGCTGGAAAACAATACATGTTGCTGAATTATAGAAAATTAGGAAGGTTTAGCTTCTATTTGTGTCTAGTTTGGTTGAAATTGGACAATGTTTTAAAAATAATTAAGACAGGATAGGCAGAAAGTGTGAACACATTAGAATTACTTCCCTAGAAAACCAGACTTGTATACAGTGAAAAAAAAAATAGAGTTTGTATCGATCAAAAATCGCCATATAGAATGAACAGCCAAGGTGCCTCCCTACTTCAGAGTAGGCAGCATGTTGCAATTTGCTCCAGCTACCTGCTCTTAAGTCTTTCTTCTACATGTCAACACATACATGGTTCCTTCACAGGGCTTCTAACTTTGCCTTTAACTTGGCACTGAATTATACAATAAAGATTGACCTCTTAAATCAATACTATATTCAAGCACTGACAAAAGTATTTTGTATCCCTCTGTGAAAGTACGCCAAATGGCACCATCCGCAGGCAATGCACAAGATCTTTAATAAATTGCAGTTATATGATATGTCAGTCTTGAATCACTCTTTTGACACAAAGAAGAAAGCTTTATTCTTTGGCATGAACTTCATCTCAACCAAGTTTTTCTGTTCATTCAAAAAATCTTTTTCCACTTTATACATGTCTTCCTGAGACTAAGAAGCATTAAAACATTAAAAGGGCTGAGGAGGAAGGTAGTAGCAACCAGAAATTCCATCAATACAACAATTTCTCCTAAGATGTTCTCTAATACATGATACCATTCATATGGGAACATGGTTTGGCAGCATTAGCCTCAGCAAACAAGCCAACCAAATCAAAGGTCCCATATCCCTCTGGTCACCAAAGGTAAATCACAGCTGGATGTGGCTGGACATCTGCCATCATGCTGGATTTTCCTGAATGTTCAGAAGTTTAAACCCACTTAATCAAAATGAACTTAAAAACTATCAAGAATGCTTAATGATTCCCTATTAAAGCTGCAGTCGTAGATGATACTTTCTGTAACATCTAAAAGGCCTTATACTTTGGCCTGGTTTTGGCAGAGATAATTTTTTTCCTAGTAGCTAGTACAGTGCTGTGTTTTGGATTCAGTAGGAGAATCATGTTGATAACACACTGATGTTTGAAAAGATGTTTGAAAAGCTAGAAAAGATCCAGATGTGCAATNACACTGATGTTTTAATTGTTGCTGTGGAGTGCTTGCCCTAAGTCAAGAACTTTTCAGTTTCCTGTGTTCTGACAGTGAGCAGTGCACAAGAAGCCAGAAGGGAGCATGGCCAGGACAGGGGACCTGAACTAGCCAAAGAGATATTCCATAGAGCATCATGCCCAGTATATAAACTGACTATGAAGGAGATCTCATGAGACTAGGAGGCTGTATATTGTGTCTTGTTACATTGAAAGTTCATGAAGATTTGAAAATGAAATAACATATGCACTAAATAAGCAATAAATGCATATGAGTGCCTCTGTAGGCTTCATTATGCATTCAGTTAAGCAAGATAACATAATTTCAATTCATGCCAGTGAAAAAATCCTAATCAAGTTTCATGAAAACCTTTTGATAAAGTTTTATGGCATTGTCACCATACTCCTTGACATTAATTATTGAGCTCTGGACTTAAATTAGGATTTCTTGTTACCAAAAACTAATTTATCATAAGAATAGGAAGAAGTTATTTTAAGGTTCTGTGTAGATATTCCACTCCTAAAAGTGCAAGTATAAAGCAAGATAAAATACAAAAATGTCCACTATTACAAGCCATTACTATGAAGAACTGTTAACATATAAGAACAGCATCTTCCAAATCCATTAAAGTCTAACTACCAACAGTGCTCAGGGGAAATCAATGATCTTTGAGTACCAATAATATTAGTCACTTGAATTCAGAAGCTACTAAAATTCATACCAACCTGAGTTCTCTGTAGGCATATACGTGAGGTATGACTATTGTTTACTCCCTTCTAAGTTATGGACGTAAACAAAAGCAAGAGGAAATCCACTATTAGAGAGGGCTGATGGTGAAAATCCTGCAGTCCCAAACAGTCAGGATTTTAAATGCATGAGAAACAGAGGAATGAGTCTGTAAAACAGTATGGCTGTGCTACGTACATCCATGAAAACAAGCACAGCACACATTTACTAAGATAAATAGAAAAAATAACAGTAAGGTGAGGGCCAGAGAAGAAATTAGTTAATTAAGTCTTGTTATTGAAATGCGTCTTTGACTCCTTACTGACCATTTTACTGGATGACTCCAGACATGACTCCATTTGAGTGTTTATGAAGCACAGCTTGACAGCATGAAAATGTTTGTCTGAAGAATGTAATAACCTTCTAACATAAGAAGTCAGGAGGAAAAGAACAAAGAGTATATGTTCTCCTTCTTTCAAATAAAACATAACACGCCCTTTAAAATTACACTAAAATGCTACTGTTTTTTCAGAATTATTCTTTTTCACTATAAAATTAATATTAATATTTTAAAAATCTATTAGGTCCTTAAATGGGAATAACACTCATGCTCAAACAATCTAGTCACAGTGTATTATGTATATTTATGCATAAGCAGAAGACAATGCCACTATGTATTTACATTCCCTAACTTAGGCAAAGAATTAATATTGCATTTGGCATTGTAGCACATATACCATATTAATGTTATTCAGGAGAGAAAAATCCAGCAGATAAAAACCAGTGGAAGGAAGAAGAGATTTGCTGCCAAGATTGTGATTTAGATGTGTAAGACAAACATCTTCATATTTATTAGATTAAGCAAGACACACAGTTAGCTGCAGTAGATCAGAAAAATCAAAGCTATCTGTCAAGAAAACAAGGGCTGTTAATTTGCTCATTTCCTAGAATTATTTGATTCCAAAACAGATTAACAGTACTAGGAGTTTATAATCAGGGGACAAAGACACATACATATAACACAGTAGACAGACTGACTAAGAATATGCTAAAAATAAAAATAAAAACCCTTAATACAAGGTAGTTACAAAAAAATCATTATTTTGCATTGGTAAATGTACTTACTAGTTAAATTAAGAGATCATTGATCACTTTCTCAACAGCAAAACTGCATTCTGAATATGGGAATTGTCTTGCTTTCAGCAAGTCTCATAAATAGCTTGGAGAATAAGACTTTGAATCATGAAGAACTTGAAATAATTTCTTTACCTGTTTCTGCAGGCCATTTGGCAATACGAAGTGTTGGGTTGTCTTGATAGTAAGATCTGAATTTGTCTCCATATGCATTTCTGAGTGTAGAAACCTCTGCATGTGTCTGTGCAACCCCAGGGCTGTTTTCTACTGTTTGAACAGTGCACACATTTTCTAATACCTTCTACTAATTCTGAAAACAGGCTTTCAACAGTCAATCAAGTAATTGATTGAAACAGGACAAGTAAAACTTCGGTTTTCTTGAAATTAGTTTAAATTTTCCAAACCAATTATTCTGTAATTCTTATAATCAAGTTATACAAAGAAAACACTTGAACTGGTGCAAGAGACTCCACAATGGATAAAAACCACAACCCTATTTATCAAGGAAGTCTTGGTGAATTCTAGATTGTTAGCAGCCAGTTGGAACTGGAGAAGGAAAAAAAAAGAGGGGAATCTCTGCTTCTAAGCTAACCAACAATCTGGATAACAGCAATGTGCCTTAAAGCTCTACTGGTTACTTGATTATTATCTTAGAGGAAAACTTCCTGAAAGAGAAGAAAACCAGATCCAAATCATTGAATTTGCCAACATTTAGAGTTTGTTAAACACAGGTATATATTTCAGGAATACACCAGCAATACTCATACAGTATATACAAGACATATACCATATCAAGATAGAAAGATTATGTCATGCCTAATAGTACTGACAGAGGACCCAGGACATTGGTGGTACAAAAAGATTCATTTTGTCTTGTGAATATCTATCTGGGTCCAAATTTAAGTAATGAGGCCACATCAGATTGTTCCTATACCATATCATATGATGATAGAAATGGAAACTTAAACCTTCAACAGCATTGGCAGGGTCTAAAAATACATAAATAATAAGAATTGATTTAGAAGAGTCTATGCAGAGAATACAATTTCAGCTGTTGTTCAGTTCCTAGGACACAGAACTTGAACAGGGACAGTTCCTGACTTAAATGGAATTTTGAGGACCTAGGGAAAAAGAATGTTTTTCAATGACACTTAGCAATAACAACAGGATATCTGATGAGTAAGTAACTTCCTCCCCCATTACCCACCTATCACAGTGGGCATCATCAGATATGCCAAATAAAGAATAATTATGGAGCACTTTACTCTCTAACAAGTTTTTTCCTATTCCTAGTTAGGAGCCAAAATGGACAAAGAAATAAATATAGTAAAAAATAGTTGTGAATTCATAGGGAGGGGGTGGGATGGGATGAAGAACTAAAAAGTTTTAAGACATTAGAAACCAAAGACCAATAGGGTGAGAAATTACCATGAAAGATCTTTTTTGCAAAGGAATAGAGAACCAACTACCTGAGCAATCTGACCCAATTTCTGGCCCCATCTGAGAGAGGAAAATCTAGAGTGGGGCTATTCTCAACAATGAAGATTTTTTTTTCTCCCATTCAGCCAGAATTTTCCCCTACACAATGTGTACACACTGCCTCTTGTCATGGTGCATCGTCACATACTGAAGACTCCTCTTTTGTAGTACCATCAATGTACAAAAACACAAGATGCAGTATGTGCTCAAACGCAAATGTAATCTTATTTTTCCTGGGAATCCATGATTAAAAGGGAATCTTCTCTTGACAATAAGTTTATTTCAAGAGAATTTGCACAAGGTATAAGAGATTTGGAGGAAAAAATCAGTGGATACATTTCAAAAATTCAGATATTGTCTTAAACTTTCAGGATTTATGTCATTATGCTTTTCAAACTTCTGAAGGAAATATTACAACAAAAGACGATAAAGTTACAGATCAAATAATTCTGGGAACAGTTGAACAAACAATTCCTGAATCCTTGTATATTTGTATGTTATGACTGGCAAAGTATAGAGTTGATGAAATCTTTTGTCTAAAGCTTCTCCACAGCTGGGTCTTCATGAGGTCTTGCTTCCATGAAGACTCTGTGGTGGTTGCTAAGATTCATTAACTCATATAAGATCCCTTTTCTCCATTGGGGCACTGGCAGCATCTCACTCTTCTTTGCTCATCTGTTTTTATAAAACTTGCAGAAGTAAAATTATTTCTTTGATCTCAGCTCCCACTGAAACCAGCCTGTAAGTTCCACAGGTATCAGTAAGTGAATAAGCCTCATAAGAAGACAGTTAAAAATCTGACAGAAATTCTTGTAAAGTTGAAAGAGGAATGTTTTAATAAACTTTGTTCAGTTGAGGAATATAAGGATTGCTAAGAGCACATACATAATTTAAATGTTATTATTAACATCTTATCCGTAATTTAAACAAAATACTAATGATGAAGGGACACCATGCAGCTGTGTTATGAAGAGTACATGTTGCCACTTAAATCTATTAAATTAAATAATAACTTAGTTTGTCACATTAAAAACAAGTCCTTTCATTAGGTATTTTTTAAATTACTTGTTAGCTTAAGTTTTGTTAGGATGTAGTATTACAATATCCCCTTTTTAATTGTGTTACATTTCTGATGCTGATTCATTTTCTCAAAATGCAGCAGAGACTGCAAGAGAAGAGAAAAAATCTAAATCCAAAGAAAACTAGTTAACTATTTGACATAAGACTGTTCTTTTATTATGCCATAGACTGGCTCATTTTTATTTTTGTCATGTTTTTTCCTACTATAAAGGGACTCTGGACTTTGCAAACACTTCTTTGCTACTGCAAAGGAATTATTGCTACTTATATTATTCATACTATTTGTACTATATTATTCTACTGTATTCTCTGTGGGTTTTTCCCTCAGTCTTTAACAACACTGGTGGACCTTGGGCTGCTCAGGCCCTTGACTCGGACGACCACAAGTGTGGGAACAGTGACTTTCCATTTGTGGACACAAAATTTTAAGGTATCAGCTGTATTGGCTCAATGTTCACAGGTACATGCGGCCTGATGGGATTCATCCCAGAGTTCTAAAGGAACTGGCAGATGTTATGGCAGGATCCCACTCTGTCATCTGCCAAGGATCTTGGGAGCCTGAGTAGGTTCCTGCTGATTGAATGCTAGCCAATGTTATTCCTATCTATAAAAAGGCTGTGAGGAAAGATGCAGGAAACTACACTTAGTCTAACCTCAGTTCTTGGAAAAATTATTGAGATCATCATACTGGGTGATGTTGAAAGGTATTTAAAGAATACCACAATCATCAGGCACAGTCAGTGCAAGTTCACAAGGGGAAAGTCTTGTCTAAACAATTTGATATCACTCTATGATATGGTCACCCACCTAGTGGATGAAGGGGAGGCAGTGGATGTAGTTTTTCTGGATTTTAATATGGCCTTTTATATTGTCCCTCACAGCTTCCTTCCAGACAAGTTGTCCAACTGTGGAATTCAAAATTTAAAACGAGCAGTTTCATTATGTACCAGGTGAAGAAGTGGCTGAAAGGCTGAACTCAGAGAGTTGCAGTGGATGGGGCTGCATCTGGCAGGTGCCTGGTCACCAGTGGTGTGCCTCAGGTTCAATTCTAGGGCCAGGTCTGTTCCATATATTCATCAGTTATCTGGATGCAGGAGTTGAATGCACCATTAGCAGGTTTACTGATGATACCAAACTGGGAGGTGCTGTTGACTCTCTTGAGGGATAGAAGACATTGGCAGATGGATCTAGATAGATGGGGCTTTGGACAATGACTGAAGGGAGGGAATTTAACATGTCAAAATGCCGAATTCTGCACCATGACAGAGTAGGGCCAGGCACTAGTACAGACTGGGAGAGGAGTGGCTGGAGATCAGCCCTGCAGAGAGGGATCTGGGGGCACTGGCTGGCAGCAGCTCAGTGTGAGTCAGCCGTGTGCCCAGGCAGCCAGGAGGGTGAACTCTGTCCCAGGGTGCATCAAACCCAGCACAAACAGCTGCTCATTAGAGATGGTTTTCCACTGCACTCTGCAGTGGACCTTGAATCCTGTGTGCAGTTCTGGGACTCACAATTTAAGAAGGATGTGAAACCCTTTGTTTAAGTCCAGAGGAGGACAAAAAAGCTGGAAGGGATGTCCTGTAAGGAGCAGCTAAGGACTTTGGGCTTGTCTGGTTTGGAGAAAAGGAGGCTGAGGGATGACCTCATTGCTCTTAGGACGGGAAATGGAGAGGAAGGTGCTGACTCCTTCTCCTTGTGATCCAGTGACAGCACATTTGAATGGTTCAAAGCATGGGGACTTTAGACTGGGCATTCTTTACCAAGAGAGTGATCAAACCCTGCAACAGGTTTCCTAGAGAGATGATGGATCAGGTTTTCAGTCTATCAGTATACATCACAAATTGCACTTCAAATAGAAGATGCAGTTTATATTGAAAATAAACCTTTTGTTCTTAAGTCTGGAGAAAAATCTGCTTTTAATAAAATGTATGCTCTGAAAGAGCTTAAGTAATAATTTTCTGTTCAGGGTAAAGGTTCAGCTTTGGATGAAAATGAGCATGAATTGTTGTCATCTAATGGCTATTTAATAGTTTATTTGAAATGAGTTTGGTTGGGTCAGTCCTTTTTCCAGTTTCTATCATCCAACGCAATTAAAAAATCAACATCTGTGTGGGTAGTCCCTGTAAAGACATCATCAAACTGAATAAAAATAAGCTATTGCTAAAAGAATTGATTGACATTTGAGGCATGTTGGCAGGTGTACTGCTATTGCCACAGATGTTAATCATAATAAAAAAAATCTTTGATGTCTATTTTATAGTTGCCACATTCTAATAGTTTTAGTATATGTCACAGTTTTATCTAATCTGAAGGAAAATAGCTTGAAAGAAGAGTCCTGAGGATATGACCAGCTAAGCGCTTCCTATGGCATTAACATTTTTTAATAAGTTGTATTACTGTGAATGTATTATGGCAACTAACCATGTGCATATCCCTACTTGCAGCAATACAAAATAAAAAGGATTCATGTTAAGTAAGAATGGTCTCTGTTAAAACAATTTACGCTGAACCTCAAGGACCAATGAAAGAAGGTCAGTGTGAAAGGCAGGAGTGATAACTAAGAGGTAGGAACCAGTGACTTATTAAAATTTCTTAACTTTAAATACTTGTTTGGACGTACCCTCAAAAATAGAAAAAGCACAAATTTTAAATTTAAATATGAACTTAAATTAATAACTTAAAATATTGAAATATTTATTTCAGGTAGTAATTTTGCCCAAATTAGAAAAATGTATGTTGAACTATTTAGAAGGAATAAATGTTTGTGTATAATAATAAGGAATAAATACATACCTGTACTTATGCAAAATTTTCTTCAGAATAAGTGATAAGCAAAAAGTTCAGATTTTTTAATGTATTTTCTCTAGGATTGGGATAACAGACAGACTTGGGTTATAACTGCTAAAAATTCTATTTAAAATTTTTGTTAGGATGATTTGGTGTCAGATTTATCTATAGTAGTAGTGACAGGACAGGGGCAATGGTTTTAACTATTACGAGGGTAGATTTAGATCTGCTGCAAGGAAGAATTTTTACAGTGAGGGTTGTGAGATGCTGGAACAGGTTGCTCAGAGAACTTGTGGATGCCCCACACCTGGAAATGCTCAAGGCTCCGATCAACCTGGTCTAATGGAAGACATGTCCGGGGAGTTGGACTAGATGATGCTTAAGGGTCCCTTCCATCCTAAACCATTCTATGATTCTTTGACATCATGCTCAGCAATTAAAGTTTGGGGAAAAGACAAGGAAGGAAGGGAAGTTTGTGGCTATGGAGTTTATCTTCCCAAGTAACAATTAGCTGTGCTGCTTTCCAGGAAGCAGCTAAACATCTGCCTGCTGATGAGAAGTAGTGAATAAATTCTGTATTCTGCTTTGCTTGCATGCACAGCTTTGCTTCACTCATTAAAGTGTCCTCATCACAACCCACAGGTTTTCTTGCTCTTGCTCTTCTGATTCTCTCCCCCGCCCCACTGTGGGGGCAGTCAGTGAGTCACTGGCTGGAGTCAACCCACCACAAGTAGCAAAGTATGTTGCTAAGTAATTGGATGACAGAATTAGCAACAGTTAGAGATAGGAAAAACAAAACAAAACTCATTAGTACTACTACTACCCAAAAGATATATCTAACTTTAGGTGCTAACTCAGTTTTCTTGCAAAGTATCACCCCACTTACACAGAACCTGGGACACATACACTGTTAATTAATGTGTTGGTTCCCTGTGCAATGAATTATGAAACAGATACTGCCTCGAAAAAGAACTTGTGTTAGGGTGCAGACTCTCAATACAATAAACATTCAATTTCACTCCTGTTCCCCTATAACACCCTTAGTATTTTTTCAGGTAAATTATGAGGATCTCCTTTTACTTCCCCAATTCCTCCCTCACAAGGGTGAAACAGAGTGGGTATTTTAAGACAGCCGTTGGATTTTTGTCCACTTCACAAATACCAGCTAAGGACAGGTAGGAGAGTCTGATTAATTTTCTTTTCTGTCTTCCTTGGGTGGAATACCGGTTAGAGAAAATCATTCTTAACTCTAGTCCCTGACAGGAAATGGTAAATAAAGATGCTGAGACAGGTCCCTTGCATTCTGATGTGCAGTCTGGTTTGCATCTTCTTTTACCAATGTTAGGGCAATGGTATATTATTTTTGGGCATGGGACAAGCTTTTAACCCATGATTGAAAAAAAGAAAAATACACTGACATTCACAGGTAGAGAAAAACTGGATCTTTTCTATTAGATATGGTCCTCAAGAGATAAGGAAAAAGACTTGTATAGGTGATGAAACGTGATAATATGAAAGGCTGCAAGACAGTTGCTTAAGAAACAAGAACAACAAAGGGATAAACTACTGCAGGCATCACCAGAGCTGGAATGACATTGTACTGTGTACTATGTTTCCATAGCAACTAGCCATAGGAAGATGAATGTCTCATATTCACTGTGCTCTGCAGTACATGTCTATAAATCAAACTTGCATAAAAGAGCATAAGATTTCTTCCATGGGGTGGCTCTGAAAAACAGGTTATTTTCTCATTACTAGATAATTGCACGAAAGAAATATGAGACAATTAGGTCATTTTTTTGTATGGAAAGTACCAATACGTACAAAAGTACTAATATACCTCTACTGTGAGATACTATCAATCTAAAGGCACAGTAGCATAAAAAGCCGATCATGAATGCCTTCTTTTCTTTCATAAGATCTGAGTTATGCTTGCTAGCTTTAAAAACTATATGGGGATTTTCTGTCCACTTTTGGTTTGTAAGACATTTTTCATCAGTTATAGGTTCATCCACATTCACATGTGGTTGGTTTTCAGCTTACTTCTGTTACTATTCCCATTATCATGCTCTGAGGCTTTAGCATACAAATAAACTATTTTTCTGAGCAAATGTTACAGCTAGGACAAGTATTTTGTCAGCATCTGTAATTAATAATATTGTATAATTCAAATATGACATTCATATTCATAAAAAAAGGAAAACAGTACCTAAAGTAGTTTTTTAATAATTTGAATCCCACTTTAAAAGACAACATGTTCACTTACAGATGGCCATTTATCACAAATAATTGTTTCAAAGGACTTGACACACTTCATATATTTGTAGCTACATGAAGATCAGCAGCACTGGTATAAAGCAATTCTTCTGTGTGTTACCCATTAAAGAGAACCCCACCATGAATGAACATACCATTTACCTTAGCAGCCACTTCCACAACTCCTGTGTCAAGAACATTGAGTTTTTATGGTACAATGGAGTTCTGACCAGGTGTACATCAGGTGCATAATAAACCCTTGATCATTTTGTTGAATATGACTGCAATATTAGAGCAGAAACAAATGTTACTCTGCTGTTCAGACAAGATTACAGTCAGTTAATACAATCAAATATAAACTGAAATCCTATCCACATTCTCCAAACTTCAGCAACAGCTGTGTGCAGTATATTACTGACATTTGTAAGAAAACAATCCTTGAGGACAAAGAACATTTACATGAAATATTATTTTATCAGTATGAGATGAGATTAGATATGGTCCTCAAGAGATTTCAGTAAATTCAGTACAGCCACTACAAGTAATAGGCCACAAACTCTGCAGTGAGTTTGCAAGGATTGAGGCTTTTCCGGCTTTGTCTGAACCTGTTAGACCTGCCCTGGAGATTCTACTTACTTTATCTGTTACAACAGTTCTTTCAAAGACCATGTGGCTATGTCTAATTTGTTCTCCTCAGCTTTATACAGGATAAACATAGATTTACACAGAAAGTAGTAACAATAATTTCTTCTGTGTAAAATGACACGTTTACATAGAGAAATATAGGCCTGGCATGACAGCAGATGTAAAGACATGGCATATGGAGTAGTGAAGGCATGGGATGTTAAGATACAGGGCACAGGCTAATGCTGGAGGACCGAGACTAAAAACTCACTTAAGGTCAGTTAAAGACATGCAGACACAGGAACTGGACAAAAATATTTTTGTAGGTGACAGAGCAAAGAACAAATATCTGAAATATATAGTATGTGTCATATATTGGAAATTAGGATGCAATGTGGGCTTGCGGGCCTTAGAAGAAAGATTGTGGTGTAAACTGGGTGGGCAAACATATTTAAATAACCCAAAGTAGATGCTAGAGACAGAAGAGAACATGAATATTATACTCCTTCTGGTGAAGAAGTTGGGATAATGGTAATTCACTCTATCATGCCTGCCCTGAACCTGTCAGCTTGAGGACTGAGAGGGACAGTGGAGGATTGAGAGTAACTATAGAGAAAGCAATAGATAATAGGAGGTGCATAACATAATTAACTGCATTGAGACATTTTGCTGCACAGTATTTTATCTTTTTTTTAATTATTAAATCTGTACTAAAAATAATTCTTTATTTAGATTGCTAAGATTTTAGTATATAGTAAAGATAAATATTGGCTTTAAGTATCAGGTGGGTCTCCTTTGTAGCCATATAAAGATTTTGGGCATAACAGCTCTACGGGTAGGTTAGAAAAATAATCCAGAATAATCCATTATTCTTTCTTGCTATATTATACTGAACATTTAAAGATTTTTTTATATTAATAATGCATATATATGAATGATAAATAAAAGGATTCCATTTTCAAGTGTGAAAAGTTTGTTAAAATTAGTTCAACATGTATGGATGCCCTGATTAAGAGCATTTTGCATACCTACAAATCAAGTCTACTTTCTCTGAAAGCTAAATTACTCTGGTGGGGCCCTTCCCTCTTCATACAAATCAATTACTGATATTATTCCTTCCTTGTGTTCTGCATAGCTTGAATACACTTGTTTTCAATTTTACATCTCAGAATATGTTGAGAATTACACTCCATAGCAGAAAATTCCCTGCTCTGTATGGTAAGTGGACAAGCTAAGTATCATGAATGTGCCTTTAACTTTTTTCCTACTTCCCTTCCCTTCCCGCCTTTCTGACACTAACCACAGACTTTGCTTATTCGGCAACATTTTACTTAATTTAAAGTATAAGAAAATAATGCATGCAACAATGCACTCCAAATTAAAGGAACCAGTAGCTGACAAGGTCTGAAGACAGCATTTCCACCAAAGAGAAAATTTTAGAAATAAACATAAAAAACTCTTTTCATTTAACAATATCACAGACCTCTGAAATATACAAATTAAGCTTTTTCCCCTTGTCTCAATATTTACCTATGTTTAACTTTAGACTTGGAATGCTTTTTAAATTTATATTTCCCAGTCTTCATCACTGACTGTACTATGGGGAACATCACAGTGTTCACAGTATACAAACTGCATTTATTCCAGATGAAATTAAACTGAAGGATATGCTCCTGGCGTGCACCTAAATGACTCCACCTTCTAGGGATCATTCAGTCTGTTGACCAGACTAGAATTAGGCCAAGTAACCCCTTCAAAACAGATATGGGGTCCCCATCATAAACTTCTTGCTCTACAGACCTGATCCCTGTATGTTGTATTAATTGCTAATACACAGATAATTTTAGAACTCACATATGGTCAGTCATCACATTTAAAAACTCTAATGATCTTCTAAGAATTATACACTATTTTACTTAACATAAAAGAAATATTTTTAGATTATGTTCAATCCCAAAATTGAATTCTGATCTCTGTGGTAAAAAGAGGGAAGAACAAGAAACATATCTAAAAATATGAAAATATATATGCTTCATTTGTTACAACAGACTATGGTAATATAGATTCTATGTCACAAATACATGAAACTCCTGACAAACATCTGTGTCCAAAATATTTCTTACAGCTTTCTTTTCATACAGTCTTAGTCCAATTGTACAGATCAGTTTAGGACAAAAGTCTTAGCTCTATTGCCCTAAATAAAGCTCAGCATCCATACTTCTGAGCCAATCTCACCTTGCAAGAAATCTCACTACCACTACCTTGCAAAATGCACTCCCATTTAAGTAAATTTTTTTGAGACAGCTCTTGAACATGGATTTCCTGATTAGAGGAGGAAAATGTAAATGCAAATAGTTTTAAGCTTCTTAAGAAACAGTACAGGCAACAAATTACCTTCTGTATCTGTTAATATTTATTATTTAGTTATTATTTATTAAAATCCTATTTATGACATTTATATTAATTATTACATTATTTACACATTAATTTGTGTATAATCTTTATTAATAAAGGCACTGAAACAGTAATGGTGCTGAAGCTTTTATCTCTAGCTGCACGATAGAATCTAATAATTTCAATTAACTGAAACAACAAAAAGACTGCTATCCAGGAATATGGATGAATTTGTTAATCTTACCTGGTGGCTTCAAACATGATTTTTTCAGATAACTTAGGAGAAACGGAATTGAAAGCTCTCTTGAAGTCTTCAAAAGCCAAAAATCCTCTATGTTTTAGATCAAGAATAGGCAAGAGAAAAATAATGTAAATTATGGTGTTTTTTAAAACTACTTAATACAATGTTTGCATGCAAGCTAATCAATTCCTAGTTGTGAAATAATGATACACTCTAAGTTACTGCATTAGCAAAATGTTTTAGAAAGGCTACAATATAAAGATGAACAATCTAAAACAGATTTTATACTGACTATTCCCTTTTGCCACTATGAACTCTGTTCAAAAGTAATGTGTCTACACCTACAACTCTATTATTTAAGTTTTCATTTTAGAAGTAGACATTTTGAAAAATTGAACAAACAAAATGAAAATTTCAAATTTGCAAAGCTTTGAAAATATAGACTATAAGATATTCAAAATTACTTTTCAAATCTATCATTTTCCTTGACAACTTAGGTATTTTGAATATCGTATTTCAATTTTTTTTTTCACAAATGTTACAATCCACTTACTCAAATTATTAGTTCAGTTTAATCCTGCATCAATCACTTAGGTTATGAATTCACTTCCAGAGTCATCTGGAAAATAAAGCATCTCAAACAAGGCTATTGTAGACTGTGTGCAGCAGACAGCAAGGCAAACAAAAGCACATTGCTTGAAACAGTTAAGTCCTTTGAAATAACTCACTAAAAATAACACTTGAAAAGCTACTTTTAGTTCATGGCAAAAAGCTGAATGCATGCTTATCAGATCATCCCAACATCTGACCTGCCATATGTTTCACTTTCCCTCTTTTCAAGGACCATAGTCCTGTCTGAGATCAGGAAGAAAATGGCAGAGGGTCTGAAAATCCATCAGCTCAGAGGTTCCTGATAAAGTTTTCCCTTTTTCAATTTGGTGATGGGACATCCTCTGCTGTTTAACAGGAATGAGAAAGAATCTCCACATCTACTTCCCAACGAGAATGAGAAAAAAACCCTTGCTGCTTTGGTTTCCCTTCCTTGTCTGTTATGAGAAGTAAAAAAGATCTATAGCCTCAACCAAGGAAATTGGTAAAATCTGTGGCCTAAATGAGTAGGGAAATATGAGTCACAGAGACATAATGAGAGGCAGTAACAGCAAATAGGTGGTGTGAATGGCCAGAGATTTCCTTTAACATCTGGAGTAGTTCCTCCTACCACAGACAGAGCTACAGTCTAGAACGCCACAGTCCAGTGACCCTCATTTTATTTATAGTCACATCAACATTTCATTAGTCTAGTACTGCTTTATTTAAATTTGCTGCATCCAGGATGTCTTGTCTTTTTATTTCCTTCAGGTGTTCTGTTTTTCTTAATTGCTTCAGAATTAAATTAGTATTTCAAATTCTAAGAAGAAAAAAATCCTTACATTGTGTACCAAGAGCTGTAAATATTTATTTCTTTCATTACTGTATAACTGTGCAACCTTCTTTGCACTCATAAGATCTAACAAACTTTTTGAATAATGGACCAAGAAAAACGTAATATTAAATAAATCTCCCTGCCAAAAAAAAAAAAGCCAGTTTTATTTTTCTCCTTAAAATATGTATGACTAAGGTCTACTGATTATGAAAAGTTTTAATTATATAAATAAAAATAATAAAACTTAATAAAAGAGTATAATCATGAAATATTTCAATATAGTTTAATTTCTCTCACATATTTTCTATACTTGAGTATAATGCTTCTGTTTACCTCTACTTTTTTCTTGTTACCTGCCATCTCATGTTTCTTTACACTGGAGAGAAACCTGGACTTTTCCAAGGCAATAGCATTTGCATGCCATGGAAAAAGATCCATGATGCATAAACAATCTATCTGGCATCATTCCCAGAAGCAAAGTCTGAAATAATGTATAACCCCAGCTAAAGATTCCTGTGAAACCCATAATAAAATTGAGTGTAAAAATGAATTGGTTATTCCTTCCGTATGCTATATGAAAGTCTTGTACATTTATCTTACCTTTCAAATGAACAGAAAATTAAAGAAATTAAAATGTAAATCTAGTTTGTAAGCTCTTAATTGACCATTTCTTCTAAAATCAAAGTAAAGCACAAAAATTACGAAACAAAAATCTGACACCCAAAGGTTAAGGCCTCTCCATAAAACATGCAAAAATCCTGATACAAAAATTCAGCAGATGCATGTTTTTTTTGGAAAAGGGATCCCACTTCAGCTCAATATGTAAACACAGATGAATACTCTTTTCTCATAATTTCTGATATATGACTTATGTTAAACAAATTCATTTTCTTGAGAAGACAAGATGACTGTATCCTACAGGAATTTTTCCTGTATCTAATAACATAACAAAAGCTCTGCACTTCTTTTCCTTTTGATTCATTCATATTCTCTTCTGTCTGCAGTGTTTCAAAAGCTCAACTCCTTCAGCTCCACCTGCTGTCTCAATTCAAAGCTGTGTACCAGTGTACAGATTTCCAGTGCCTCTTTGCTTACTTCTCCTTGGAAAATCATACATTAAGAACTATTACCATCTCAGTTTCCAAGATTACACAGTCTTGCTGCTTTCAACTGCTAGGTTCTGTACATGCACCATTTCTGTAACAACAGAGGTTGTCCAAACATGCTGAATTTGCCTGCATGAGCAGCTTTCCATTCAATTGGATAACTATGGAAGCAAAACGATAAAAAGCAGTATAAGCTTTCCATCCATTTATTCCTTCTCTTTCAGAGTAACATAAGAGCCCAGAAAATTATAGTATACAATTTTCCTTTTATAGAATGACTCCTATAATAGAGTCCCGCCTATTCATTGATTTGGAGAGCTGCTGATTCATGTGCTACTAGAACAGGCTGTAAAGCTATGTCAACACACAAAAAGAACATCTTAAAAATTATAAAAGCCATTAGGTATTAACAAATTCACGATCTTTTTATCTTAGTTCACTATTTCTGGTTCAGACATTCATGTGGTTTTTCTCTTGGAAAAGAAACCCAAACCAATCTTTATTTTTTATTTGTTGCCTAAATTAAAGATTTACAAGAAAGGCTGTGGCTTAATGAGCATATGTGTTCTAGCATCAACACTAGAATAAACAGAATCAGCTTCCATAATGCCTTTCAAATATATTGATACAAATACCTGTGGAGCCATGTGGCAAAAGGGAAGACGGAATTTAACTATAAAAGCAATCTCAGTTTTTTGCAACTTCATTTTTTATATGAATAGTTTATCCAATAAGACTTGCCACATGACCCCAGAAACAGAAGTTTGAGTGTAAATTGGTAATGTCAAGGACAACAAAACCCAAGCAGGACTATATAAATGAGAAGCTTATTTATTGAATTATAGTGTAGGACTCCAGTATTTTCCCAAGTTAATAGTGTATCATTATCAAAAAACTCATAGAAATTTTCATCACTTACCAGCTTGAACACTAAAAATTACTAAATACTTTGTCATTAATCAAGATAATGTTGCTATTAAGAAATGCCACTTCGAGTGGCAAGAATAAGTTCATGCTAAACGTAACATAGAAGCACTAAACTGGATGAAATATCTTTAATAGCCATGGTCAGCTCACTTATAGAATCAAAGATTAGAATCATAGCACCATTTAGGTTGGAAAAGTCGCTTAAGATCTTTTAGGTCAGTCGTTAACCCAGCACTGCCTTGTTCACCACTAAACCACGTCCCTAAGTACTGCATCTACATGTATGTTAAATACCTCCAGAAACTCCACCACTTCCCCAGGTAGCCTGTCTCAATGCTTCACAGACCTTGCGGTGAACGAATTTTTCCTAATATCCAGTCTAAATCTCCTCCGGTGCAACCTGAGGCCATTTCCTCTTGGCCTCTTGCTGGTTGTTGGGGGAAGAGACTGATCTCCACCCAGCTACAACCTCCTTTCAGGCGGTAGCAGAGAATCATAACGTCTTCCCTGAGCTTCCTCTTCTCCAGGCTAAACAACCCCAGTTCCCTCAGATATTCCTCCTCTGACTGACTCTCCAGACCCTTCACCAGCTTCGTGATTCGTACATATTATACAACCGGAGCAACTATAGCATGTAAGTAAGAAAATATTTTATTCTAATTAAAATAAACCACATTTTATCCAAAAAATAAGTAAATATGGAGTCCTAATAGAGTACTAATCAATATCAAAATCTCAAACTCAGTATGTTTAAAAAAAGATGCTTAACTTTATAGAAATTTGAGTTCTTTATACACAAAGGAACTCTAATATTGAAATCTAACTTCTGGAGCATCAGCACCCACATCTGTTATTTCCTCTGAACAATGAAAGATTTTTCTGTTTTAATATTCAAATTGGAAACCATATTTACTGAAGACTAGCTGGATCAAAATTAAATTGGTAAATCTGTCTAAAATAAAAACTTGAAAAATACTTGCATCATTTATGCTTCTGTAGCTTTTCTGCAACCCATCTTATTTTATGTACTTTATATTTCCTTTAGTGTCTTTCAGCAGGTTCTTACCTTACAACCTTTTCTGACAGGAACAGTGGAGTGACACATGTTGATAAGCAAATTTCCAAGATTCACTAATACTCACTAATGTTAGTGTGTTACCAGGATTAATAGTACAAAAGCAGTAAGCTAAATTACACGATGAAAACAATAAAAAAAAAAGATTTTTCAGAACTGATTTAGGAGGTGATAAAGAGAACCCTGCAAAACATCATTGAACAACGTAAGGAACAGAAAGGGAGTATATAGCCAAGTAAAGTGGAGAGGTCCACTTTGAGCTATATTTATATAGTTTTTTGACACAACTGAGTGCTCATGAGTCTAAACTCTTACATCTGTGTTACCAGAGTACAAGACTGAACATAACTGCAGCACTGAGACAGCCACCTGAGGGGAGACCACTTGTGAGCAGATTCCAGAGCAATCTAAGCTTATTCCACTCGGGAGATAGGACAAGCCAACCCTGATGAGACCACTTCAGCTAAGGCTGTATGTTCCACCTGGCCTGTAACACTTTCCCCATGACCCACTTCCCCTGTCAGATATATAAACAGACTAGGGAGTCCTGTTTAGAAAGCTTTGATAAGATGTGCCAGGAGAGCAGCTGGAAGCAGCCTTGAGCTCAGACTGCCCTTCTCTGCTCTGAATGTCAGGGTGTCCTGCTGCTGGCATCTTGTTCAGCAGCAGCTGTCAACCTGCTGGTGTCCTCCTGTGTAAGTACAGTGTTGGATCAAGCAAAACACTGGACATTGGGGGCCTGGCCTCCCAGGAACACTGTAGAGAGCACTTTTAGTTAGATCGAAATGTAACAGTACCAGGAAGGAAACTTCAGCTTGGGAAATGACATATTTTAATGACTACAATTCCTGCAGTGCCCTTTTCATTTGGAAGATTAAATGCTAGCAGCTAGTTAGCTGAATGGTTGCTGAAATGTAAGAGCATTTTAGATGACTTCAAATAATTTTGGGGAAAAGATGATCACTGAACCAAACTGTCAGAGAAAGAAAAAAAAGTCACATAGACATGATTCCTATAACATTGCTAGTTTCCAGAAATGACCGTACTTATATGCAAATATACATACAGCATCAGTTCAATAAGTTTAATCTGTTTACATTTTTCCCAGTTATTTGCCTCAGAAGGTTTCATTTTAAACATTAAAGTAACATAAAGTTCAAAATTTCTATTAATAATGACACTAAAATAGTATTTTTCTAAGAATATAGCATTGTTATAACAAATTATTTAGGAAAATCAAGTAGAGTAGGAATGTGATTCAAATTCTTAAAGCTCACCTTTTCCAATGAAGAGTTCATTCATGACATCTAGTGGGTAAAGTTAGTAGTACTTTTAATTTATAGAATAAATGCAAACGTGACCAAAAATAAATGCAGCAACAATTTACTAAAAATTCAGTTGCTTGATTGCAGTTGGTGATGCTAAGCAATTGCCATTTCTACTGAAAAAACTATGTTAGTATGTAGGGCAGTTGAAACAGTTTCACCTTAAGAAATAATGTGGGCACACTATTCCCTATGTCTTGCAAAAGTAATTGAAAGGACTCTCCTTGGCAGGGCTGTTCTTAATAGTTTCCAAAAAAAATAGAAGGGTTGTTCCTGTAGCCTAGGATTTTGTGAATTTTGACAGCAAAGCAATATGCACAATAACATGCTCAAGAACTGGATCCTAACAATCAACTTTTAGGATTGCAACATCTGTATTTGGTTCCTCTTTGGTGCACAGAGAAAGCTGTGTTTCTCAGAACCAGATTAAAAACCACACACACATTGAAAGGAACACACACAGGACCTAGTCATCAGCAAAAGCAAAACATGTGGCTGAGATAAAAACCTTACCTAAAGCACGCCAGCAGAAGCCACAAAAAAAAAAAAAAAAAAAAAAAAAAAAAAAAAAAAGTATCTGCCTCCCCAGGGACCTTTTAGGGATCTTCACAACGAGCAGTAATTGGGAAAAGGGCAACAGTTGCTGGAACTGGGCCCACTTAAGGAGCTAGCAAAACCACTAGATGACAGAACCAGCCCTAGAACTAAAGGTTTCTTAATTAATTTTTGTACAGCTGCACAGACCAAATGGTCACAGTAGTACCTAAAGCCACAGCAGGTGTGACTTGGCACCTTTTCAGGAAGAAATAACTAAACCTGCATCTCCTGTCTTCCCAGGAGTCCTCTACTTGTATTCTCTTTCCAAGGAGATGCCATCAGTGACTCAGGCACAGAGCCTGCTCATGTTTAAATGCCTTAAGCATGTTTTGAGTACTCCTGCTGGAAGAAACATCCCGGGAATTTGACAGAACACTTAATTTTTATATGGTAGAAATAGCTAGAAGAAGATAGATAAGGAAGAAGCTGAGCATTTTGAGATTCATAATTCAGCAGTTAAGACTCATGTTAGAAATCTTAAGTACTTTTAGATCTGGCCATAGCTCATTGAGAAAATGTTTACCCACAGCTGAAATGCATCAGAAATTAATACTTTCAGAGTTTACTAAAACATTTTTGAGGGTTCCACTCTAAATTATCATAGACACAATTTTGCTTACGACTCTGTCAAGACAGTTTTTGTAAAATATGTGTTCAATTAAAAAATAATAATAATTAGTCACAAGTGGTCATTGGGGAAGAAGATGGCTCAAGCTGTAGAATAAAGATGATTCAGCCTTTCTATACTTTATGTATATAAATACATTTTATAGTAGATTGGTCTCATTTATTGACATATGGTGAAAAAGACAGACTCACAGTGTATTCTGAAATCTTTTGTGTTCTTCATACTCTTTTTTAAATTCACTTGTACTTACTTGAGTAAAAATATTACTTCTACAGCAAGCTATACAATATATCCTGTATTTTTCTGTAAGTATGGAAACACATTATTTCTCTCAATTAATCTTTCTTTTCTATAGATTTCTGTAGAGCTGTAGATTTACATTTGAGAAGTCATGGGTAAAGATGTCCAACTATTACTTGAAACTAAAACCAGATATATCTTTGAGAATACGTTTATTATTGGGACATGTAGCAGTTTCACATTTACTAAAACCACTGAATAAGGAAATTGAATGTACCATTAATAAAAACCAGTAACAAGCTCAATAAGTCATTTACTTTATATGTCTTGTACACATATGAAATACAATACAACCTTCTGCTCATCACAGTCTTCAGCAGAAAAGCCAGGGGGTGGATTATTTTCTTTTGAAATAAATACCTGTAAATTAGAAAATTACTTTTAGTATTTGTACTTATTTCTGTTTACCACACCTACAGCAATCCACTCCAATTAGTGCAGACCAGTCAGTACACAGTGTTCTCAACAGGGAGACATCTATAAGCTGGATCTTCAGAACATAAATGAAAAAGTATATACCTTTGAGGGTTTCTAGCAAAAAAACATTACTAGACCAAGTGTAGAGTCTTCTCTGCTTAAATAGCCTTTGCTATCTTCATTGCACGCTTCAAAAACCAATAAACCCAACCTAGGATTTTTTACTTTGCATAACTGTTATAGGAAAAATAAAAGAGGCACTTGTTGAATCACATCTATTCATCTACTCTGTTCCAGTAAAATTTAAAATGGGTGAGTCCATTCAGTTTGGGATTTTTAGGTTAAAATAAAATTTTTCATACTGCTATATTTTATGTGCTTATGATGAAAAAGCTTTTTGCAAACTTAGAACACGTTGTACAGACTTCTAGGAAACAAATCACATGAAATTTGCTTCTACCAGACCATAAATTTTTTCTTGAAAAATGCTAGATAGCTATAAATTTTACTTAAGTCACCATACAGACAGGAACTGTTAGGAGAAAGTGTGACAAAAGCACAGTCAGAAGCCATCAAATTTTCTGAGGTACTTGTAGAAAACAAAAAAGCTATAGAGAGGCTATAGAGACTACACACATAACATACAAAACCATCCAACGTCCCTAAGAGCTTTTCCCACATAATACCCACAGCAAGTTTTGATAATACAGTATCATATCTTACAGTGACGAAGGGTTTATCCACAGAGCATTTCAGGAAAAAGCATTGTATACAACTCTGTGGACAAGCACTAAGAAAACTACACAAACCAGCTAAAATTTCAGGAAAGCTTTTCCAAGAGTAGCCTGACGGTTTCATTGCACGCTGACACTTCCAGAATTTGCTAACTTGCAGCCACAAGCTTACAATAAATTAGAGTAACGAGAATCGAGGGCTCAGTTCACTGCAGCAGCCAAAGAGCGCTTTGGTAAGGGGCACGCTCCTCTTCTGATTAATTTTACACCTGCTTTCCTCCCACTCCTTCCCGAGGTCCTCACGCAGTTATCTAATTACCGGGGCACTTCAGACACAGTAATTAACACCGCGCCGAACGAACCATTATGCAAATTCCGCACCTGCCCATAACTAATAGTACGGTCAAATGAAGGCTCGTTAGAATAATTCAGCTCAGAGACGCGCCTGCTTTGCCGGCGTAGTCCCCTGCAGCCGCCTGACCACCTCACGGCGGCCGCGCGCCACCGGCTCGAGGGCGGGGCGGGGCCGCGCCGGAGAGGGCGGGCTTGGGCCTGGGCCTGCTCNTGTGGGGTGGCGGCGACGGCGGGAGCCGCGGTCGTGGCCGCACGGCCCTTGGCGGCGGTGGGGGCGCCGGCGGCCGGGTTCTGTCGCCGCGGTTTAGGGAGGAGGCGCGGCGGAGGGGCTGCTGGGGGCACGGGGGTGACGGAGGGAGGCCGCCGTCCCGGAGTGTTCCCGCGCAGGCTGCCGGAAAGCGCCGCCCCGGCTGGGCCCCGTGCTCCTGAATCCGCTCAGCGGAGCGCGCTGGGTCGCTCAGCCATGGGGAGATATCTGTATCGTGCAAATCATACATCTGATTTTTAGAATGCTTTCCCATAGGTGCCTCTATCTTAGCCCGTTTTCAGATTTGCTGCTTCCCATTTGATGGTTGCCCCCATTGCACGTGTTTCTTTGTTTCCTGGGCACAGAAACAAGCTTTGGACACTGAGAAGTTTCCCGGAGATTCTGCCAAATACCAAAGCACAGTTCCTTAGTAATAAACAAATGCGAAGTAGGAAGGGAGACAGACTTGAGCATAACAAATCGTACAGTTTTTGTTTGGTGTTTTTTTCATCCCTAGGAACATGCTTCAGGAAGGCGCACACGGTAAATGGACAGTATCTAGCAGTGATGAAAGTGCTGAAGAAAATTCTGACAGTGAAAAACCATGTACATCTTCACTGTCCGATGCTGCTTGTGGTAGAACAAGTGGACCACAATATCCATGCTCTGAAGCTAGGAAAGCTGCTCACAAGAGAAAAGCTTCTCCCCTGAAGCTCACTGATAAAAGTCTTTCTACAGAAACACCTCCAGCAGTAAAACAGAGACCAAGCCAAGAAGGCTCAGGTTGGTGTCTTTCTAGTAGTGATGAAGAGCCTGAAGATCAGCAAAAGCATGCCCACAAAGAAACAGTGAAAGAAGAAAAATACGATGTGCCTAAAGAGCATCCTTTGAATTTTTGCAATGATGACAAACTCTCAGAGAATCTGAAAGAAGAGGAGTATAATGTAACACCCAGTGAAGCCCAAGATACCTGGGATTTGGTGACTGGAGGCAATCCTTTCAGGTTTTTTCTCACTAAAGTCAGTGGAATTGAACAGAACTATAATTCTGGAGCCCTGCACATAAAAGGTGAACAAGTGGCTTCTAGTAGAAGAGGGCTTTTGGGAGAAAGCAAGAGAATGTTTATTTTTAGTTTGTGGGTATTTTTAAATGCGTGTATTTCTTGGTGTTGCTGACGTTTCATATTCTAAATGTGCAGGTTTGTAGAAATTGGTTCTGTTATCTGGACCTTTCTATTTTAGCAGTGTAGTGTATAAAGCATTATTTGCTGATACTTTGTTGTAACTTGAGTTAGGCTGCAGAAATCTAATGCGTATTTAGCCAAGGCAAGTCATGCTGCTTCTTACTGCTGCTTTCCCTGTGAGCTAGTCTCAGAGAAGACCACTGTGGGGGAAAAAAAACACTAGTGAGGAAAACTTGTCTTTGTGGCACTTAAAAGGATGCTTTTCTTGGGTGCATAACTCTGAGTAGTTGTTTGCACTTGCCTTGGTGCTGCTGAGTGGTTTGGACCTAGTAATTCACTATTACTAGATAAAGTATTTCTGAAGTTCTGTGTTTGGGGTTCATGGATCCATTTAAATTCAGCTGGGAGAGAGCTGTCCATCAGTCAAGATGGAGTGAAGTCTTTGGTGTACAATACTGATGCTTCAGGAATACTCTGTTAGTTGTCATTTGATGTGAGGGGCAAGAGCTTTGTGCACCTGTAAATGTCCCTGTAGTTAGAAATAAAATCTTATACATCACAAGACAGAATCAGAAACAAGTATTAGTAGGAGAATTGTGTACCGAAATACAATAAAATAAGGCAGAAAAAAAATGTAGTTCTTTGAGGGAGAAGAATACTCAAGACCTATAGAATTAGGTTGTAAGTTTTCCTTAGCCTCATGCCTATTAGCACAAGCAGGTGTCATAGACTTCAGTTCCTTTACTCCAGGATGTTTTTATGTGCTTTGTGAATTTGTGGCTTTTGGCCTGTCCTCTCTTGGGAGTCCTGCTAGGTGATTAGTTGAGGTGGTGAGCAGGCAGTATTCTTTGTTTGTTTAACCTGCTAAACCAGATTTCTGTAGAGAAATTTTGGGCATTAAATAATTTGCACATCCTAGAAATTACTTGTAGGGTATGTTTTCAAGCTGGTGCTGTGCTTCAGTTGTTGAGGTTATAAATCCCCAGTTGGATTCGTTTCCTGGGTTACTGTGATTGAACTATGGATACACATATCCCACAGTCAGTCTGCAGCAGATAAATAAGCATTAACTATGCCCTTATTGCTGCTACCCTGCCACAGTTCTTCTAGCCCACTCGATTGGGGAGAGAGTAGTTTAATGTCCCTTTCTTGATGTGATGTTGAACTTTTTCCTAATCAGCTTTTAAAACTTGTTTTCTGCTTTGAGAGGATTATTAATTTTTATAACCATATGATCCTAAGTGATTCACAGAAGAGTCAATGACTTGAATACTTGGAACAGTAAACTTGTGAATGCCTCTGTTATACCAGGTCTATGAACAATCTGGCCCTTGTGCTGTGGTAGTTATCAAGCTGCTCAAGATGCAAAATGTTTACTTGAAGTCTTTTTTATTTATTTATGCTTTAATATTTTTAATAGATATTTTGTCTCCTCTTTTTGGAACTCTCATATCATCTGCCCAGGTGAGTTTCCTGTTTCCCAAACTGATTTCACTTGCTTGTTTCACTTCATTAATCTTAAACTTGATAATCTATGCTTGTACCATGTAGCTTATATTAACAGGAACCTTGTTAAAATACAGAGGGAATTCTGAATGTTTTCAACTGTTGAACAATTTATTGAAATGTAAACACCATCCTATGTTCTGCTGTAGAATTCAGGCAATTATAAGACTACTTTCTGCTGTTTTTGAGGAAAGTGCAACTGAGAAGCATGTATTTATGTTCATTTAAATGACGTTTTTTGAAAGAAAGAACGCCTTGCAATCCAGGAATAATAACTTTGTTATTGCCTAGAAGCTTCTGCTATCATTCATGATATAAACACATGGTAAAGAGATGATCCTTGAACCTAAGCTTTTACATTATGTACATGTGATGCTTTTTATTCCTGGATGAAAAATAAATTTTATGAGCACTAATGCACACTTTTGAGAAACTTGAATTCATTCTTGCATTGTTAAAGAGAAATGAAAGAAAGGATGTGAAAGTCAAAAATACACCTGTTTTTAGAATATGGTATACATGATCTTAGTAATGTGTGATGACTTTACATAGAAAGCTTTTCTGCTGTAGTTCATTGATCTAGCTGTTTTTTTCTTTTTAGTGAGTCTATTTTCTTTTTCTTACATACTAGTTTAACTACTGTATCGATGTGGGATGGCTTGTAAGACAGTACCCACAGGAATTCAGGTATGTTTAATTTACAAAGGTGAATTGATGAAATTTCCAGATGATTTTTGTTAATACAAGAGTGATTGTATTAACAAAACTTGTTAATACAATCAAGTGAATGATAAACAGTTCTTTGCAGTGCAGATGATTGTTACCAACTGGATATGCATAGACTCTTAGTTTTCTTTCTACTCTTATTCCACTGTTGTAGTTCTCTGATTTCTTGACTCTTTGCAGGACTGGAAAATGGTCAGAGTTCAGGATAGCTGGTTTCTGATTTTTATTATTTAACAGAGGGGAGGTCCCATTGTGGGCCTCAATGACGTGGCAATAGATGATCTGTAAAGATGGAACAAGAAGCTTTTTGCCATACAATTTACTGAGTCAAGAGCCAGACAGTGCAAGAGAAAGGAGAGAATATAGGAAGGGCACAAGAAAACTGTGTGGAAAGGATCAGGATGATTTCATGCATATGATATAGTAAGTTGATGGGTATTGTCATAAAAGCAGTTCTTGTTTGCTTGAAATTCCTTTCTGATAATTGCAAACTCCTGCAGATGAAGTGAGCATATAATGTGCCTTTTTTTTTCCATTTTGCTGGAAGTGCAGTAGAACCAGAGTTCACAGAATCACAGAGTGGGTAAGGTTGGAAGGGACCACATTGTGTTGAGCAGCACACTATTCCTTGTGGGATCCTCCACTACATGCGTCAGAAGGCTGTCATCAATGCTTTCAAGGAACTTCCTGTACTGTTTATGCTTTGCTGTGTTGCTTCTCCAGCACATCAGGGCAGTAAGTCCCCCACAAGAACCAGGGTCTGAGGCTGCTTGTACTGCTGCTGTAGAAGGCCTCATCCACTTAGTCGTGCTGATCAGATGGCAGACAGCAAACTCCCACAACAGCATTACTCTTACTAGTCTGCTCTTTTATCCTAACCCATAATATCTTGATTGATGTGTTCCAAGTGCTGCCTCATGTAGAGGGTAACTCCACTACTGTATCTTCCTGTCTTTCCTAAACAGCATGTAGCCCTTGATGACAATATTCCAATTGTGTGAGCTATCCCACCGTGTTTCTGTAATTGCAATGAGATCAAAGCCCTGTGACTGCACACAGATCTCCAGTTCCTCCTGTTTGTTCCCTGTACTATGGTGTGCAGGTGCTTTATAGAAGTATTTGAGTGTGCCAGTATCCCAGTGGGGTTGCAAAGGGATGCCTCATAGTCCTGTCTTTTGGTTATGTATTTGGCTGCTTGTACTCTCTGCTGTTATCTCCATCCTGTCCTATCATTCCCTGTAACTGGCAGGAGAGAAGAGAACACAACTTGTACTCCAGATGTCTTGACCAGTTGCCCCAAGGCCCTGCGGTCCCTCTCTTGCTTGTCTGCAGTCCTGATGGGCCTTTGTTGGTACTCACTTGAAGAACTCGTAATAATCAGTGGGCTGAGCCAGGCCTGGAGTTTTCTTGGTGGTGTCTCTTACCTGGGCCCCAGGGAGGCAACACACCTTCCTATGGATTAGATCTCATTGGCAGGACCAGAAGTTTAGTTTTAGGAAGTGAACACGAAATTACTGCCAGAACAGACCCTCTCCTTTTCCCTATCAATCTTCCACCTTCTCTGTACGATAATAACAACTAAATTGTCTTAGATCCACACTGTGTATATCAGTGCTTTTGGGAGCTTACATTTGTCTGTTTCCAGGACAAGAGTTTCTTTCATGATCTTGTATTAAGAGTTTTTATTTTGGTGTCTTCTTTACTTCTGTTTCCCTTTTTTTTTTCTGTTACAATTTTCCTGTGTCTATTCTTCAGAGATTCTATTGTAGTTACTGCTGTTTTGAGTTAGTTAATAAGGCATATCGATATCAGTGCCATCTTTCTGCTGAAGTATCAGATTTAGGGGCCAGATATCATATCTGTGTGAAGGAGTGGTTTAGGCTAATTGCTGGTTCATTTGATATTTTAATGGTAATCTCCTTTTGTTTAAGGAAGAAGCCATTGCTGATAGTTCATGGCGAGAAGAGAGAATCTAAAGCTGAACTAATTGCACAAGCACGGCCTTATGAGAATATTAGCTTTTGTCAGGTAATTAACATTTGTGTCATCCTTTGGCTGAAGTTAAGCCATGTCTTACACTCAAAGTCTTGTTACTGATGAAAAAACACACCTTATGTAGGAAGTTTTTTCTTACACTTTGAGGAATATCCATTCCAGGACGATAGGAACATGGTAATGATCATCCTGGTCAGATGTGATTATGGTAGGCTTCACCCTACAAACAAAAGTTTGTACAGAACCGCTGCCCACAGAAATGTCACAGAGCTCACACAAGAGCTGCTCACCTTCTCCACTAGCACATTACACTCAAGTTCTTACAATGGCTGAAAAGGAAGCATTATTTTTGTGTAACGCACAGAACTTAGTCCTAGTGTCACTATAATCTTGAATCTCATCAAAGAGTTATTATTTTCCAAATATGTTTTACACAAGAAAATGCTGATCCATAATACTGTTAAAATAGCTGTGAGCACACTTCCTGGCACATGCCATTTTATCTCTGATGTTATGTTCATTCTTTTGCTGTGCCTAAGTGGTGAAGCCATTGGCTTCATCCTGGGGATGAGTGTGGCTATGGCAACTTGCCAGTCTTTCAAGATTTTGCCAGGTGAAGTATATTAATGATCGTGGGGACACTGTGCTCTTCGTTAGGAGGAGAATGATCTTGGAATTTTGTTCTCTCTGAAAGAGTCTCATAATTCTGAATTTCCAGTTGAATGTGGACCCAGTAGTGCAGGTGTGTCCTTACTGGTGTTCAACAGCGGGGAAGCATTCCCTCCCTTGACCTGCTGGCAGCACTCCTTCTAATGCAGGCCAGGACCCTGTTAGTCATCTTTCATGCAGGGGCACATTGCTGGCTTCTGTTGAGCCTGGTGTCCAGCAGGAGCCTTGAGTTATTTTCTGCTGACTATTTCTGAAAACGCTGCTACTAAGAGAGGCACAAATTCTGGAACAGTGCCAGCAGGAGTTGCATAACTATTTAAAATCTAGCTTGTAGAAAGTGGAGAGTGCATTGGAATTATTGAGAAGGAAGATAATGTATTTAGTGATTTGTCCACTAGAGAGCAGTGAAATTAAACAAAATAAGAAGCAATTCAAAATAGCAATTTTTAATGATCAACTTTTAATTTTGTAGGCTAAACTGGATATTGCATTTGGAACTCACCATACGTAAGTAACGCTATGAAGCAGAAAGGTCTGCAGCAAAACTGGGTTTCACAGAAATTGCTGAGTCTTAAAACTTCCATAAACATCATCTGTTTAGAGATGACAGGATTGTTCTAGTTTAATGAGACAAATTAGCTATTGAGTAGATATGAGATGTCCAAGTTAAACAGTTGAAGCTGAACTGGTTTAAGAGGTGGACTGCAGGTCCTGGCTCTTAACTCATGCCTTAATACCAAAACTGTAATGCAAACTTAATCAGTCATAGGCAGGACTGACACAACACTGATTTACTGATCATGTTTTTCAGTTCATATGCAGGATCTGGAAATAACTAGTGAATCTGGGGGTCTTTTCAAAGGAAGAACTCGAATTAGATATAATAGAGGTGTCATAAAGCGAATTTTGTAGATAAAAATGTACATATAAGAACAGATCTTTTTTTTCGCAAAGATCTTTTGGGTTCAGTTTGGGTTGCAGATCTCCTCTTTTGTGATCCCATGGATATGCTGTCTTTACACAGCTAATGAAAACTTGAATATGAAAATTTGAGCAATTTTTTTACAAAAGATACAGTTGTGTATGTTTGTCTCAGTTTTAAAATTCCTTTGTGCTGTAGCTTGAGTTAAGAGTTATGATAAATAAATAGCTTTTTTGCCATTGCAATGGTTAGCTATATACATACCTTCTTTTAAAGTAAAAGTCAATTTAAGAGGAAGTAACTAGGTTTTAATAAACTCAGCTATAAAGGCCCTTCAGTGTTCCTTAGTTCTTTTTCTGACTATCTGCAAAGAGATAAGTTTATCTGAAGAACTGTGCAAGTATAGAAGTGTTCTGCAAGTATTCACTTTGTTGTGGGTAATTAGTTGCATGAGATGTTAGGCTGTTCTCTGGAATAAAATATATGGGGATAGTCTAATGACTGCCATGTGAGCTTGGCATGCACGTGGATTGAAGTGCTAAGTGCTTGGATGATACAGAACAAATTTTTGAAAATAATTACCTTGGAGCTTTTTAATGAATTGCTAATTTATCTCCTACTCTCAGTGTACTTGAAATAGATGAAGAGCTATATATCTTTTTTTAAAAGGAAAATGATGTTGTTGCTGTATGAAGAAGGTCTTCGAGTTGTGATACATACATCCAATCTTATTGCTGAAGATTGGCACCAGAAAACTCAGGGGTAAGCAACAATCCCTTAGCAGGTGAATGTTTAATACTTTCCATAGGTATTTGCTACTGCTGGAGATGGGATATTAGGTGATCTAGTGTTGCAAGCCTTACATTCTTAAGATAGAGCTATTCTAAAACAAAAATTTTAAAAGTTGGACTTAGAATGCTGGTAGTTAAGTTTGATCTCTGCTTGCTTTCTCCTTAAACAAAACTATGTTCCTAGTTGGCTGACAGCTTAAAATCAGTCTGACTGATACAAAACTTTATTATGCTGTGCTCTTTGTAAAAAAACCTTGTAGCTATAAAGTACTATTTATATAGATCTGAAGCAGTTATTTAAAGATTATCTTAATACTGGAAGAATAATGTGGATGTGCAAATGATCTGGTTTTGTTGTGACAGTATCTAGAATGTAGTCTGATAAATGTTGGACATTATTGGTTCCGTAATACAGTAATGATCTAGTGTTTGCCCAGTATCCTTTCCTGGGAAGGAATTTTTTTCTTGTTTTATTTTTTTGGTAGAAGTTTTTAAACTTGGGACATTGTTTTGTTGAGAGCACAAAAAACAGGATTAAGTGGCATGTTAATGTAAGAGTCCTCAACCTCTTCAGTTTTCTGGCTATTTTTATGGGAGCGTTTTTAGTTATATGACCATAGTAAATCAGGGTATAAAATTTCTTCAAACGAATGGAAAGTTGCTTTTCAGAAGTCACTGTCACTTTGGCATCCATTTTGCTGCCATTAAATAAGGCAGGGTTTTGAGACTTTACTTGTCTGAGACAAGCTCTTTGAGTGGGAAAAATAGCCACTGATTTTTTTCCCTTTGAATCTTACAGGTGGCTTTAGTATCTTTTGGCAGTTAGGTTTTCAGAAAGCTAAGAAGGCATGAAAATACCTATTGGTATACTTCACAAGTTCCCCTACTTGTCAAATATGAGAAATAGTTTTCTTTTTTAGCTTTTGCATACTGCAGTGTTATGCAGTATCACAATGTGGTGGTTTTGAATTTCAAAGGGTAGTATCAACACATTGTAAAATTGGTAATGCAGAATCTTTGGTTCCTATGGCTGCAGTAAAGTGTGACTGGAAAGAAATGCTAAATGTTTTCCCTGCGTGGTGCCCATCCTTACTCTGATGGAGGTTCTTGAGAGGCAACCTATTATTGTGGGCTACTTTTCAAACTATATAAACTTTTCAGATGCTTTAATTGGTGCTTTTCTATGCAGTTGCACAAACCAGTAATTTAGCAGAACACATTGCAGTGTTCTATTCCTATAGAAAATGTTGATGAAGGGACTGATGGTTACTAAGTCTGAGCCTGACCAGTTTAACAGTGCTGAAAGCTGTAAATGTATGTGTGGATAAATTACAAGAATGTTGTTTTCATTTGAAAGTATTAGTTTTATGATTTCAAGTATGAGCTGATTCTGTAGATGTAAAGGCAAGACATCTATAGTTAGTATTACAATAAATCTGTCAAGTATTTGTTTAGGACCTTCAGGTGTGTTTTACTCATTTACTAAACCCATGTGTTATTAATGCGTGGTGTGCTTGTTTATATGGCTGATTTTTTTTTTTTTCTTTTAAGAATATGGCTAAGCCCTTTATATCCAAGGCTACCTAAGGGAGCATCTGGTTCTGCTGGTGAATCTGCAACAAATTTTAAATCTGACCTAATAAGTTACTTGACAGCTTACAATTCTCCTGCACTCAAGGAATGGATAGATCTGATTCAAGAGCATGATTTATCAGAAACAAGGTATATATAATCGTAAGTTTTTTGTGGCTTGCACATTGGGTTTTTTCTTTTTTTTCTAAAAATTAAATATCTCTGTTTGGATCTGTTAGATCTTCTGCTTATTTTGTAAGGTAATCTTGTTTCAGGCTTGAGTGTTCAAACATGACTCTATGGAATTTTAAAAAATTTATCTTATGTAGATTATGTCAAATTGACCAACTTCTAGTTTTATAAGCATGCACTTTAAAAGAAGAAAGAAACGTACAGCAGCAGCAACTTTATGGAAGGTAGCTATAAAGTAATAAGGACTTGGTTTCATTTGAGCCAATCTGGCTCAAGTATTCACTCCAGTAATATTACCAGTGGAAAAAAACTGTGTTGTGTAGGGTTTGTCATGTAGGAGTGATCATATAAGCAAAGGTTACTGGAATGAGGATTTTATTCAGAATAGGCTTCTGTTTGTAAGGCAGAGTTTAATCCACATACATATCTGTAGAATTTTGCCTATAATAGGCGTGGATTGGTTTTGGTGGGGCAATTTTGTGTCTAACTGGTCTTGGAATAGTCTTCTCTAATAGCACATTGCTGATATTACTTAAAAATAATTCAGGATGCTTAATTTACTTCTAATAAGTAGTTCCACTTAAATATGAGCATTTACTTGAGTAAATGTAGAACTCCCTGGCAACTTAATTGCTGTTTTATAATCTGAAAAAAATGGTTGAAAAGCTGAAAATGGTCATATACTGTAGTGGAAATAAGAGACTGAAACCTTGTCTAGGTTATACATTAAAGTGCTTTTATCTTTACATGGAGTCTTAAAAGATTGGAGAGGGTAAAAAAAAGGGTATGTACTTTATAATCAGGTGATCTAACAGCTGCTCTGATTGCACTGATCATCAGCATGCATTAAACATATGAGTTGAGCCCTAGCTGATAGGAGTTAATGCATGTAATAGGAAAGAGTCACTTGTTAGGATAAGGACTGCCATTTGATGTGCTGTAGGGGGCATTCAGTCATGGATAAAGTTAGGCATGAGATGTATGCAGTAGGGAACAGCTTCTTAAAGCATATGTTTGTTGTGACTTTAGGCAGGTCTCTTCCCTGTTTTCAGGGCAAAGTCAAATAGGTTACTAAACCCATTATTAGGAAGTGTTGAAAAAGCTGTACTTTGCAGCTGAACTATTAGGTGCCCAAATGAAAACTCATACCTGAATCTCCTGATTTGGATGTAGCAGTAGATTGGCTTTACTCAAAATTACATGCCCAGTTACATGCCAAAAAAGCTGTTTGTGTGTATTGCTAACGTTATCTATCTTCTGCATTTTTGTACACTGAAAAAGATATAGTTCTTGTCTCTGCTGTAGAACAGCCTGGTGATGCATGACAGCCATATAGGATGCTGATAATAAATTATACAGCTGAAAATCCACTTTTCTTTGTATTATAAATTCCATGAGAGACATTAAATATTTCTGGTTGCACTTGAGTGTTCAATCTTGCTGGTAAGTTTTAAATACCTTGCTACTTTACGAGCCAAAGCACTTGAGATCCACAAAAATCTATTGTTTTTTTCTTTTTTTAGAGTGTATCTGCTTGGTTCTACCCCTGGACGATATCAAGGCAGTGATAAAGAAAAGTGGGGGCATCTTAGGCTCAGAAAGGTACCAAAACTGTAACCTTTTTTGTTGATATCCTTTAAAATGTAAATAGAATTTCGGGGAGAATTCTTCAGTTCTTCCAATTTTTCCACCTGTCATCATCAGTCTTCTAATACATTGTTAAAGTTAGCAATAACATATATAAGCTTGCAACTTGGAACTTAACTTAATCTGTCTACTGATGAAAAAGACAATAAAAAGTTTTTATAAGTACATTAGCAATAAAATAAGACTAAGAAGAATCTCCATCATTTATTGGATGCAGGGGGAGATACAATGGCAAAGGATGAGGCAAAAGGTGAGGTGGTTGATGCCTTCTTTGCCTCTGTCTTTAACAGCAGGACCTGTTCTCCATGTATCCAGCTCCCCAAGCTGGAAGACAGGGACAGAGAGCAGAATGAAACCCCCATAACCCAGGGGGAACCAGTCAACGACCTGCTGCAACAGTGAAATGTACATAAGGCCGTGGGACCAAATGAGATCCACTGACGGAGCTGGCAAAAGTGCTTGTTGAGCCACTTCCAATCATTTATCAGCTGTTCTGGCTAACTGGGGAGATCCCAGCTGACTGGATACCCAGGTCATTAGGCCCAATCAGCATGAGTATGAAAGGCACGTCCTGCTTGGCTAACCTGATCTCCTTCTGTGGCAGCCTAGTGGGTGAGGGAAAGGCTGTGAATGCTCTCTACCTGAACATTAGTAAAACCTTGGATGCTGTTTCATACAGAATTGTCCTGGAGAAACTGGCTGCTCCTGGTCTGGATGGGTGTGCTCATTGCTGGGTAGAAAATTGGCTGGATGGCTGATCTCAGAGAGTGGTGACTGGAGTTACATCCAGCTGACAGTCACAGGTGGTGTTCCCCAGGGCTCCTTATTAAACCCACCAAGCTGGCGGGGAGTGTTGATCTGCTGGAGGGTAGGGAGGTTCTACAGAGGGATCTGGACAGGCTGGATCAATGAGTGGTGACCAGCTGTGTGAGGTTCAACAAGACCATGTGCCGGGTGCTGTGTTTGAGTCACAGCAACCCCATGCAGCACTACAGGCTGGGGGCAGAGTGGCTGGAAAGCTGCCTGGTGGAAAAGGACCTGGAAGTGCTGGTTGACAACAGCTGGACATGAGCTGGTGTGTGGCCAAGAAGGTCAGTGGCATCCTGGCCAGTGTCAGCAATACTGTGGCCAGCAGGACCAGGGCAGTGATTTTCTCCCTGTACTCAGCACTGTTGAGGCCACACCTTGAGTGTTGTGTCCAGTTTTGGGCCCCTTATGACAAGAAAGACATTGAGGTGCTGGACTGAGTCCAGAGAAGGGCAGCAGAGCTGGTGAAGGGTCTGGAGCATGGTTCCGATGAGAAGCAGCTCAGGGAGTTGGAGGTGTTCAGCCTGGAGAAAAATGGGCTCAGGAAGACCTTATTGCTCTCTATGGCTACTTGAAAGGAGGTTGTAGCTGAGTGGGGGTTAGTTTCTTCTCCCAACCCCTCCCAACAGTAACAAGTAATAGGACAAGAGGAAATGGCCTCAAGTTGTGCCAGGGGAGGTGTAGTTTGCATATTAAGAAAAATTCCTTCAAAGTCTGTCAAGTATTGGAACAGGCTGCCCAGGGAAGTGGTGGAGTCACCATCCTTGAAGATATTTAACAGATGTGTAGATGTGGGACTTAGGGATATGGTTAGGGGTGAATTTGACAGTATTATGTTAATAGTTGAACTCTCTTGCCTTTAGAGGTCATATGTTTATTTAGGTAAGCCGTAATGGTAAATCCTCAAGATTGCATATATCAAGTTTGTAGGGACTCTTCTTGTTTGGTTTGGACCCTTCTTTTTGTTGTTGTGTTTTGTTTTTCAGGATTTGATGAGGTGTTTCATGTCATCTATTAAATGCATCACATAATTGGAGAATTTTTGACCTGCACCTCCTGCTGAAGTGGCATTATTTCAAATACTGTCAAAAATTTTATACGAAATTCTAATGCTGTCTGTGGCAAACTTCTGTGACATACAGAATATTTATGTATCACATTGCTTTTCAACATGAGGTTATTCTTATAGACATTCCTTTGCTCAGTAAGAGCTTGTCCTTTCTGGTACACGTTGTCTGATGGTTTTTGCCTAGTTAGACACAGAATGAAGAAAAAATAAAACAGAAAAAGCTTGTAGGGGAGAAAGATGATCTTGTGGCAAATGTTTCTGTGATTTAAAAAGGTTTTTAGTGACAGTGCAGATAGACCTGATGATACTACTTTGATGACTGAAGCCATTAGATTGTGTGTTTGCTCTAGAGTGTGGGGTAAAGGTGGCAACTACATACAATTTAATATCTGTCTACATCCATCTGTTTTTAATGTGACTTTAAATTCCATTCACAGCTGAAGAACTCGTCTAAAAGGATCATTTCAATTTTCTCTTCAATTGTTCTTTTTTCCCCTCTTATTGTAGGCTTCTATTGTAGCTGGGTGTCATGGCTTTAGGATACAAGAGGAATTTTATGGCCAACAACGACTAAATACGAAAAATATTTAATTGTTTTATTTATTGTGACTTCTGAAGCTAATGTTTCATCTTTTTAGAAAGAGCTGCTAACATTCTTTTCACCCATTATTTAGTGGTTGGCTTTGGTGCTTTTGGATAAAACTTGAGATGTTTAATCTTCTCTTGAAGTGAGTTTCTTTGGAAAGACCGATGACTTTTTTTATTGCAAAATTAAATATGCAGCTTGAATGTTAATCTCCTTCATTATCAGAAGTGGATTATAGAGAATTTATTATATCAAAAGTGATATCAAACTGATTATTCTTTGTATGTCGAAGTCTAACAGTGTTTCAATTCCCCTCACCAGCTTTTGAAGGAGCATGCTTTGTCAATACCAGCACAGGAATCCTGGCCTCTTGTTGGACAGTTCTCAAGCATTGGTTCAATGGGAGCTGATGGGTCCAAATGGCTGTGCTCAGAGTTCCAGGAGAGCCTGGTGGCTGCAGGCAGCAGTGTGACAACTTTCCGTAAATGTGATGTCCCAATTCATTTGGTATGTCTTTTCAGATGCTGGTGACCTTTATTTAACACTTACTCATTTCTTTTGGAAATCTTAGTCATTGTTTTGCTTTTAACTTTTGGGAGACAGTAACGGAGTTTTCGTAATTAAATTATATATATGCCACTTAATACTGTTAGTTGTGTATGATTTGCTATAAAAATGTACCATAATTTCCATCTGCGTGATCCTAGATTACATATCATCTCATCAAAATTATCTTCTCATTCTAAAGCCTGTCTTTCATTGGGTTTTGTAGATGCAGCTGTTTTTCCTACTGAGATGTAACCGAATTCTTAGTCATTAATACCTTTGGTTTTTAGCACAACTAAGGGGAGGAGCAGAAAAGTTTGTGGCAAGAGCTTGTTAAATCAAGGAAAAATGCTGGTCAAACTATGCCTTTACCATGTGCTAATTGCCCCTGCATACTCGTATCTCGTGTTTGAGGTGTGAGACTAAAATCTCATAAAATAATGTTAAGAACTAGCTTTGGTTACTGTGGAAGTGGCTGAAGCAGCATTACTTGAGACTTCTTAGCTAATTTTGGTTAGCTGTGGAAGAGTGGTAAAAATATTAGACTTTCCATATTACTAGCACAATTGTAGTTGTAAGCTGCAGCGTAAATTTTTTAATTCTAAAAAAATGAAGCTTTTAATATTTATTTTTTTCAAGTTTTCTTTAAGGCATTTTTTTTTTAAATTGACAGCTTGTCTATTTAGAGCTGTGTTATTAAAGTTACTTTTTGTTCTACCTCCATGAAGGTTTATCCTACTGTGAACAATGTGAGACAAAGTCTGGAAGGCTATCCTGGTAAGCAGATGAATCCCCATTTATTTGCTTTTTGTGGTCATAATGTCCTGCAGAATCACTTCAGTAGTTGATGTTAAATGAACATGAAGTTCTCATCTTGCTGAGAATGTGATAGAATAGGTGGCAGTAGAATCTTACTGCTTTTGCTGGAGCTCTGACTCCAGCTCTCCTGTTGTGATGTCATGGTTTGGCACTGGCCCAATGCCAGTGCCCCCATGAAAATGTGTTTTCTTTAACTAACTGCTGTGAGATGTGACCAGGCTCAGACTTAGAAAAAGAGAGGAAAAAAAAACTTTATTAAACTACAAACTAAAATCAGAAACACACAGGAAACAGAATGAAAACCTTTTAAACCATTCCTCCTCCTCCCACCCAATTTCACCAAAGCACAGTGAGACAAAAATCTTGGAGTCCTGATTTAGTTACCAACACTCTGATAATCAATTCTCAGTCTATCAGGGGAGAGAGGAGTCTCTCTTGTACCACAGTCCTCCCCACGAAACAGGGTTGAAACTCCCCATGTTTCTTTGTCACACATGGCACTGCCCGGAGAAACTCTGCCATGGTGACATGCTCCTTCCATGTACAGTGCTCTCACCACCGTCCATGGGCTGAAACTGCTCAGGGTTCTTCAAGGATGCTTTGCCAAGTGCC
>VZSE01008178.1:1206478-1239192 GCA_013398275.1 Promerops cafer | reverse complement strand
TCTCACGGTGGCCCTCCCACATGCTGGGCATCACCCCCCCTGCTGCCTCCTCTGCCGGCACAGGCTCGCTCGCTCTCTCTTCTGGGGTGGGGAGGGGGTGGGGGGGAAATGAAAGATACCTCAGTGTTTCTCCACCCCTTGGTCCTGCAGGGGCTGGCCCGGTTCCATTCCCTTCCACCCTCTCTCTCTCTCCGGGGCTCCGGCCTACTTCAGCCTGGGCCTCCATGGCTCCCTCCCCCACCCAGCCATGTGGCCGGGTGGGGAAGAGACGTGCACTCTCCTGGCTACCGGGAACTAAAGAGAGTGAACTCTGGGAATTCTCTGCTTTTAATCCCGTGTGTCTTCAGAGGTGACTCACGTCTTCAGTGGTCACACCAGGTGTCAATATTCAAATCTGACCACTGATTGGTTTAACTAAAACTTCCCAAAAAAACTCACTTTCTCCCAAACCGAGACATGTGATTGAATAAAGTTTTGTGGGAATTAGTATATAACGTTTGTCTGTCCTAGCCATGTTCATATGTCACTGTATAGGAAAACAACAGCTCTTGCCCACGGCTCTTACTCCAGTCATAATTTCATTTTGGCAGAAAATTCAGATTTGAGTGTGTCAAGTTCTTCTTCTGTTATGATTGCAGTGTCATTCTGCACATCAGATACAATGGAGGCTAAGGTGTTATTGGTCTTTTTTTTTTAATATCGTAATATACAACTGTTCTGTTCATTATTCCCATGTTTATTTTCATTAAGTCACATTTGTAAAAGCATGGCCCAAGCCAACCTGAAACAGGAACAGGTACTCTGATACAGGGAAGCTTCTGTTACTCAAAACCAACTCTTCAAAGGTCAAGGCAATTGGAAGAGATTCCTGATGACTGAAAGAAAAGAATTCTTTCCTGTCTGTAGGAAGGGTAAGAAGAAGGATTTGGGGACCCATAGGCCTGCCAGCTTCACTTTGATCCCTAGGAACATGATGGAACAAGGAATCCTGGAAATATTTCCAAATATATGATGGAAAAAGAAGGTGACTCAGAGTAGTCAGCATAGATTTTTAAAGGAGAAATTATGCCTAATTAATCTGATGTCCATTTATGATAAGTGGCTTGATGAATGAGGAGTGCCGCTAGATGTTGTTTAGTTTACCTTTGTCTTTAAACACTGTCTTCTCTAACATCATTACAATGATGTGATTAAGTACAGGCTGGATGAGTGGAAAGTGGGGCAGATTGGAAACTGGCTGAGCTGCCAGGCCTCAGAGCATTGGCACAAAAGCCAGCAGGAGGTCAGCCACTAGTGGTGGCATGTGCCAGGCATCGGTACTGAGGTCATGCGTTAATGTCTTCATCAGTGACCTGGATGGTGGGACAGTGTACACCTGCAGGGAGTTTCCAAATAATGAAGACCTGGGAGTGGTTGGTGTATTGGATGATCCTGCAGTCAGTCAGAGGAACTGTGCAGGCTGAAGAAATGGGCAGACAACAACCTCTTGCAGTGCAGCCTTGGGCAGTGCAAAGTACTGAGGTGGGGCAAGAGTAACCCCAGGCACGAGTGAACGCTGGGGGTTAACCAGAGGTGAACAACTTTGCAGAAAAAGACCAGGAAGTGCTGATGGTCACTAAGCTGAAGATGAACCAGCAATGCAGCCTTGTAGCAAGAAGGCCAGCAGAATCCTGGGCTGTGTTAGGAAGTACATTGCCAGGAAGCGATCTGTCCTCTCTGTTTGGCGCCACTTCTGGAGTGCTGTGTCCAGTTGTTGACTTTGCAGTACACTACAGATATGGACATACTGAACCAAAGTACTGCAGAAAGCCACAAAGATAAATAAGGGATTGGAGCATCTGTCATAGAAGGAGAGGCTGAGAGAGCTGGATAATTATTGGAACTTGGAGAAAAATGCTTTCCTGGGAAATCTTATTGATGTATATAAATATAAATTATGGGAAGATGTGAAGTAGAGGCAGGTGCTTTGCACGGTGACCAGGGAAAGAACAAAAGGCAACGTATGTACATGGGAATCTCCTGTATCTCAATTTGACCTTACAGCAAAATTGTTTTATGATGTTTAAATGGAATAGGTTGCTCATAGAGGCTCTAGAGTCTCTGTTTTTGAACGTACTCAAAGACTGACAGGACGTGACTGAACAGTGTGCTGTGTTCAACCCTGCTTTGAGCATGGAGTTATTCTAGATGATCTCCAGAGAGTGCTTTCAGCTTCAACGATTCAGTGATTCTTTGGCTTTGCTGAATCATTAAAAGTGTTCCTGTTCCAAGCTGGATACCTATGCTTCTATGCACACGAGTAGCTTTTAAATTCTAGCAGCTGGTGGATTTTGAACATGGAGCTAGCATGAATGTTTTCAGAAGTTTTTGTCTTTCCTCTGTTTAGTGTTTGGACATACATAGAAATTGCAGCCATAGAATTATAGGTATCTGTGGTTCCCAGAATTAAGTTAGTGTCTTTAAATTTATCTGGTTATCTACAGCCCAGTGACTTCTCACTGTAATTTCTTCCCTATTGTGAAATAACTTGGCGTCGTGGTTTAACATAGCTTGGTTTTTAAAGAGAAAAAATCCATCAGTTGATGAAGTGATTGTCTGTGAGGACTGCTGACAGCTTCCTCTGGACCTAATAGAACCAATCAGCTGGCTAATTTTGAATATTGACACATTGTTAAACCACTGAGAAAGCTAGATAGGCCTCTGTGAAGACACAGGTAATAAATGAACAAGCCTGGGAAAAGCTCTCTTGCTCCCAGCCTTTGAACAGTTAACTGGCTCAGCAGGCCTAGCTCTGCTGTGGGGCCAGGCCCAGGCCCTGCTCTGCTGCAGCGCTGGCTAGGTCAGCCTGTGGCTTGGCTGACATTTCTGCCTCCGCCAGGCCATGCCACTGGGACCATCCAGGTGCTGCGAGCGGCCACGGGGCCAGGATGAGTGGTGGGAGCATCCCCACAGTTGGCGCTGAGGGTGGTCTCGAGGCCAGGAGCGGCCGGGGCCGGGAGTGGCCACTGCCAGCCTGGTCCAGGAGTGGCCACGTGGGCGGTGCCACATGGCCATGGCTATCTCAACATGGCTCTCAATGAACTTTGTTTCCTTAGCTGTTTTTAGCCAGCCATGCTGCGGACAGAAGGACAAAAGCAGCGGCAGCAGTTTGGTTTTTTGTTGGTTTGTTTTTTTTTTTCCGGCGCCCCGCATGAAGGAAAGGTGCGGGGTGGTGCCAGCAGCCAGCACAGCTTGCGCAGTGCCGGCAGGGACCACGTGATCCGCAGTGAGAGACAGAGAGAGATTCCTCAATTACAGAGCCTGGATGAGATCAAGCTTTCAGCACTGCAGAACTCTATAAAAACTGCTTCAATTGATAAAGCTTGAGAACAAATGAACCCCCAATTCTCTCCTGAATCAGGAAAAAGGAAAGGGTGAAGGCACATAAAGAAAACAACATGGGACACTGAGGTCAGTGAAGAAGGAGTCAAAATCTAGATGGGAGGAGATTGAGGAGATGCCTTCATTTTGGGCTGAAATTCTCTTGTAAGGCTATGGTGAAGAGGTAATTGATACATCAGACTTTTCTTTTTTCATCAGACTTTTCTATTTTTCCTGTAAGTCCTGGAATGCTTTGGGAAGATGTAGTGTTCTAACCACAGCCATGAAGAGGCACCCATGCTGAAGCAAGCAGATTGAAGTAGCTGTAATCCCGTGAAAAGTTTAAACAGAGAGAGATACAAGTGATGAAGACCCTTTGCCCTCAGGGAGGAAGAAGAAGACCTCTGTTCTCAGAGATGGATGAGAACTTTTATTTTTATGCTACAACAGCTCATCCTTAAAATTAGTACCCCATAAGTTGACATGGCCTATGAAAGCAGCTGTGGGAAAGCTGCCTGGCATGGGAGGGACTTTCACACTGTGAACAGATTTTCCTTTCCTGGGCAGCTGATTCACTGTGACATTAAAGCCATGAGAGAACTGCTTCTTGTGGCGGAGTCTCCATGGCATGGCAAGAGACACTCCTCTCCCTAAGGGAACTGAAGAAAGACTATTTTAGAGGTGGTAAACTGACTGAAAGTTGCAGGTCTTGTTTCTTTACATTGTCAGTGGGAAAGAAAAGAGGATGTGGGGGGAGAAGTATTCTGAAGGTTTATTCTGATTTCTTATTTTTTTTCTTTTAATTCTGTTAATAAAGTTTTCTTTATATCCTTTGAAGTTTGAGCCTGCTTTGCTCTCTTCCTAATCCTTATCTCAACAGCAGGAAATGAGTAAATAATTCTAGTGGGTGCACTGGCATTTGGCCAGCACTAGACCCACTACACTTGGTGAATTACATGACTCTGTGTTTGTGCAAATCAATGGTTCTGTGGACTCCTGCAGTTAGTGCATTCCTGAGAATAGTAAAGCTTTTGTAATGGGTTCTTAAGGTGTCTTCTAGGACATGTTGAATACAGTAGGCTTTGCATCATGCTTTTACACACAACACTAATATAATTCAGTATGCCTGGCTGGTTCTTAAATCCATTTCAGATCACAACATGCATTAGCCAAAGGCCAAATCAATACAAACATAATTTCATCACAGAAGTTCTTGCTTTTTAAAATAACATTGTTTGGGATTTGGAAGGTTTATTCTTTGTTCTGAAAGCTGCTTGGTTTGTTTCCTCTTGTTTGTATGGGTAAGGATTTTAATCTGTTGATATCAAGTAGTATCATATGAAAAAACTACCCATAGTTTTCCCTATATACAGTTTCTGTTTTTCCTTGTATAAATGTGCTGTGCAGTGTTTAGGAACTTGCTAAATTATAAGAATGGAAGAAACCCCAGTAAGTATATACCATTTTATAATACTGGAGCATTTAACAAAATTTCCTGAAAGTAACTCATGAAGGTAGGACAGACAGCTTATTCCCCAAGATGCTTGCTGCTTTTAGAATGTCTTTCAAAAAGTAAATGTACATGTTCTATTTTTTCCTTTAGCTGGTGGCTCACTTCCATACAGTATACAGACAGCACAGAAACAGCTGTGGTTGCATTCCTATTTTCAGTAAGTAGAACTCAATTCTTTGGGTTTTTTTTTTTTCAGACTGTATGTTTAAAGTTACGGTGCTGTAATGTCTGAGTGTTAAAAGCAAATAAGTGGAAGTGGTTACAAGTATGATATTCTTAAACTCCTTAAAATAAAGGGCTTTAGTTCCTTCTCTGCTGGGTCTTATGTCCAACAGTTAGTAAAAAACATGCTGTTTACCTATAAAGATTATATGGGATAATGTTGCTACTGGATTTAGGTTTCTGTAAACTTTTATATAAATGTTTCCTTCTCTGAACAGGAATAATGTTACTGCTTTTTTGGGTTTTTTAAACTTCCAGTTGTATTTCACTTTCCTCACTTGTGCCTCTGTATTAATGGGCTTTCAGCTGAGCCACAACAGTAATAGGAAGGCTTTTTTTAGTAGTTGCTTTATTTTTTTCTTCTAAGTGCAGCAGTCCTGTTGCAAAAATTCTTAGTCCCTTATGGCAATATCTTTTGTTAAAGATGCCTGACATTTTCTATTACGAATTTCTATTTCCGTATGCTACTAGTTGTGCCAAATTCTAACAGTCTGACACATTCCATGCCAGATGTCCCCCTCAGGCTGAATGGTTAAAGACTTATGCATGTTTCGAGAACAATGGGAAAAGTTGTTTTGCAAAGATCAAAAAAAAAATTAATAGAACTTGTAACCTCTTACAAGACCACAACTTCCCATTCCTTTCATCAGAAGCTTTTAACTCTTCTGGGTGGAAGTTGCTCTGGTAAGAAAATTTACTAAGTAAGATTGTGTTCAGTTGGTTATATATTCAGGGGACTGAAATGGAATTGCTAGTGGCAGAGAGCATCCTCCATTCTAGAGTGAAGGTGATTGCTGTTGTGAACCTTGCTAGTCAATGTCTAAGGAATGGAACTCAAGCAGAAAGCATGTGAGGCTTTGTCTCCTGCCTTTAAACTGTGTCCTCTGAGCACATTCAGCAAAGGAAGAAAGCTGCAATCAACTTGATGCTTTCAAGATTGTTCAGTTGTGATTCAAAAAGCAAAAAAAAATCATAAATCTGGAGGTATTTGTGCAGTCTTAATTCAGTTTCTGTAGTCATACCTCATGAGAATCTTACTAGAAAAAAGATGTAACCTTTTTTCAATTAGTCTCTTATTTAGTACAAAGAATGTTACTTACTGATGATATAATTCATTGATTTATTCCTTTTCAATGAGAAAATGCCCGCATATCTGTCTCCTTGGACATACAGGGACCTGCTCTGGCAGCAAAAGGGCTGTTTCAAGTTCATCTGTCAAATTGGCTGCAGATGGCAGTGGCCCTGTATAATTGCTCTGTAGTGACTCCCCAGATGGAGGCCCTCATGCTGCAATAATGCAGGACAGTAGCCCTTGAGGAGAGCCTGCATGTAAACTCTTACCTTACCATAGGGCAGGAGACAGGAGGAGCTTTTTATCTGTGGAACCTGGGACACACGGAAAACAGCAGGTTTCAGTAGATGTAAATACAAGATGAGCTGTTTGAAAGACTTGCTATAATGCAAATCTTTGGGCAGTGGAGGGATTAGAGGAATTTAGAAAATTTTTCTTCATACTGGAAAACAGTATGAAAACAGCTGGAAACTAGGGATTCTACCAGAGCTGCAAGTAAGAAAACCCCAAATCTTTTATGCCTCCAGTAAAGGAGAATGAATAACTCCTTTTTGCAAGTAGGGAGAGATGAATGGTGTTGGAAAATGGTGTCCTGTAGCCTCTCAACTGAAGAGGCAGGATGTCTGCTCCAGGCATGTAACTTTTATAATGTCTGTGGGCTGTTTCTCACTTGTCTGCCAGTTGAGTGTGTTTAACCTATAATGCAGCTCAGAACTGTAATTTTTCAAAAAAATAGCATGACTAAACTTAATATTGTTTTTACTTTTCTGATTGTGGCAAATAATTACTAGACTGCTTTGTTAGATTAGCTACTGTGTAAACAGAGTAATTTGCAGAGTTTTCTCTCTGGTATTATTGCTTGTTTTCCCTTCCAGTATTACTAATTTGTGAGGACAGATTTGCAATTATTAATAATTTTTGTTAACTGTGGCTTTCAAAACATTCAATCAGCTTTAGTAGTAGATGAAGTATTGTATTTTAATGTTCCTTTTAATTGATTGGCTTTTAATACAGTATGCCTTATGTTTGTGCAGTTACTTTGTCAAATTTTTATTTTCAAAGAGTGGAAGAAGTTGGTTTGACACAAGTTTGTTTGACATATGCCTGACAAGTCCATAATTATTGTTGTATTAGAGCTTTGTGTGTTCTTTAGATTTATAAGGTTTTGAATAAGTTTTGAGTTTTCTTCTCAGACTGCAGAAGTGCAGTGTTGTTCCCCTAAAATCATAAAAGATGAGAGAGCATCTACACAGAGAACGTAGTGTTCTCTTAGGTTGAAACTAATGGTGTGAGTTGTTTTAATTCTGCTCAAGCCTTGTTGCTAGTATCTTAAGACAGAAAATCCTTTCAGTATTACAAGAGAACTAAATCCTGAAAGAGGTGGTGGTGTAGAAAATTAGTTATTCCTGTCTCTGTTTATGAATTGGGTATGTCTGTACAGTTACATTTCCAGGACTTTTTGATGGTTTAGTCCTGGCCTGCAGCTCAGCACCACAAAGCTACTCTACTTGGGCTCTCCCACCCTCCTTCCCACACCCCTACTGAGATAGGGGAGAGAATCCTAAGAGTAAAATGGGAGAACTTGTGGGTTGAAATAAGGAGAGTTTATTAATAAAGCAAAAGCTGCTCATAGAAGCTAGGCGAAATTAGTTCGTTCAGCACACCCCAGGGCAGGCAGGTGTTCAGTCATCCCCAGGAAAGCAGTGCTCTGTTGTGCCTAATGGTTACTTGAGAAGATAAAGGCCATCACTCTGAATGAACCTCCCCATCACCCCCTTCTTCCCTCAGCTTCATGTGCTGAGCATAATGGTGTATGGTCTGGAATATCCCTTTGGTCAGCTGGAGTCAGCTGTCCTGCCTGTGTCCCCTCCCAGCCTATTTGCAGAAAAGGCTGCATGTAAGTGACAGCTGAAATATCTGTGTGTTTGTGCTGTTTCTAGCACAAATCCAAACATAGCCCCATACTAGCCAGTATGAAGAAAGTTAACTTACCGCAGCCAAAACTAGCATGCATTCTCCGCTTTTAATCCTTACATGTTTGTGCTGTCCTACTAGGGAAAACACAGCCAAAATATATGTTCCCCTCTCTGATTTTAACTTTCTAAAATAGGTGTTTCAATCACTTCTGATAAAATCAAACTGCAGTAGAGTACTGTAGGTAATAGATGGAAGAGAAGTAGTATTACTCTTGCTAAGGCACACTACTTGTATCTGTCTTAAATAAGGAGGTAAAAAGGCAGTAGACTGAGATCGTATCTTGGAATAACTGCAGTTAGTGGTGAGGGGAGAAGTTTGTCCCGGGGTAAAGCAGTGAGATAAATCTAAAGAAAATCAATTTGAAATTCCCAGTTCTACTATTTTTCCTGGTTTTAATTTTTACAATTTTATTGGAGTTACCTAATTATTTTCATACCATAAACTTAAAGATGCTTGCCCAAACTGTCAGTTGTGAGAGAAAAGCTATTAAGCAGGGTGGTTGAGTCATGACTCAGCCTTGCAATCTATATGTATGGAAAGTGTGGAGTTGGTAGGGGAAGACAAGTTTAGTCAGCTAATTCTGTATCATATATATTTTAATCTGTCCTATAGAAACAGACTTTGATGCAGCTTGCATCAAAATATAAAGAAGTCTGCTTTGCATCAAAAGTGCAGAGTGTTTCAGCTCTTGCCCTTTAAGAATACAGGACCAGTTCTCAGAGGGTTTTTTCCTTCATCAGGGGAGATAGGGTTGTTAAAGTAACTAGATCCTCACCCATGAAATACAAAGCCTCTTAATTTTAAGTGCACTGTATGTAAGTGTTAGTCCTGAAAGTCAACATAGGTAAATAATTCCAGCCCTTCCAAGTCGGTCTGCTCAGGCTTTTAGAGGAACACAGTGCACTTAAGTTTTTCAGAGTTAATTGATTCTTTTTTATCTGCCTATTAAAAGAGAAGGCTAAGTTAGGGAAACAGGATTGTGACAATTGAAACCAGAGTCTTCCTTCAAATCTGGGGAAAGAAATGTCTCTGGGTGAAGGAAGGTGTGTTAAGGAGCTTTCTTCCTGAATTTGAGTGAGGACTAAAAGCTGTGAACATAAAATGCTTCTTAATGCCCTGACTACATACCTTCAGTTATGTACATGCATTTACTGCTTACTTACAGTTTAGTTCTGTAATATTGATGCTGAATTAATCCAGCAATGGCTTGTTATTTTCAACTAGTTTTTTAATATACACATAGATATGACCTCTGTTCTCTTAAACCCTCAAATTTCTCAGTGGCTTAGAGGCACAGAAAGGGGAAGAGGAAGAGTAGAGGCAACAATCTACCAGTTGCTCCCTGCCTTTATGTCATGGATAATAAATTGTAATAAACTTGGGGAATCCTGTGAGGTTTAGTTTGGTGCCAAACTCAGTTGCTTAAAGTCATAACCATTGGTAGTCTTCAAAGAAGATATATTGGCCAGAAGTTTAGACTTAGTTCCTTGAGTGCTTTCTGGAATGGAGTAATGGAAAAAACTTGTTAGGAGAACCTGACACACTGAGGAGAATAGCTCTCTGGTTTGGTTGTGTAAGGAAAAAAAACCCTGCCCTTCTGACTACTAGTAGAATTGTTAGCAATTCAATTCAATTAAATGTAGTATTCTAAGATTTTCTCTAGGAGAAATAAGTTTTGAGTGTGACAAGTGTAAGTAGTGTTCCTGAAATTGTGGCACTGTAGCATGGTGAGTATTTTTTAGACCTCAAAATAAAATCATATATGAAAATAATTCCTTTTGCTTTTCTAGCAAATGGTCAGCAGAAGTCACGGGTCGGACTCATGCTATACCTCACATTAAGACATACATGAGACTCTCTCCTGACTTCGAGAAGATTGCTTGGTTCTTGGTAACAAGGTAAACATCTAACCAGTACAGCTCTCACTTAAGAACTTTATATATGGGGGTTTTTTGTCAGCTGCAGGCCCAGGTGAGTTACTTCCATAACCCTTATAATACTTAATTAGTGATATAAATTTTTGTCCATATTTAATGTTTCTCCATTGCATTGCCCCATTTGAGGCTGCAGATTGAAATGATTGTCAGGAACTGTGGGTAATCACACTAAAATCTTGTTTGAGTTGTGTCTGCCAGTTTTGTGGTTCAACACCAACTAAAGTGATAAGTATTTTTAAATTTGGGTTAAGTTTCTTTAAGGTATGGTATGGTATGAATGTGCTGGTTTCTACAAAATAGGTAGAATTTGGGTTAGCTGAAGTTATCCTTGTGCTGCCCTACTGTTATAAAACATACAGATACCTAGAATTTGGAAACTGATCTTTTGTCAGATTGAGTTGTTTAGCAGTCTGCCTTGAAGTATAAGCTTTATATTTCTGTTGTTTAGTTCTTACAGAAGCCAAAAGAGGAAGCCAGAAATTTCTTGACGCGAAGGGAGAATGTCTTGTTGTAAACGAAAAATACGGATATGTTTCAGTTTTGCCAAAACTGATTGTTACACAGCCCTGTGTTCTACAGATTATGATCTGTCCTTACTCTTAAATGCTCAGTTACTTTAATATTTTTTTTCTCTTTATATTTGGTTTCTTTAAATTTCATCACTCATTGATACAGTTGCCTGCAATAGTGGTAGTGATTAATTTGCTTTTTAAAAGGTTTTAAGTAATTTAAATGTGATGCTCACTCCACCTAATACAGAAATTCATGGTTGTTTTTCTTCTCATGTTTCTTCTGTTCCACCATTTGCTGTTACGAAACAGCATCCAGTATGTCCATCAGTTGAAACATAATGTGTAAATTTTGTATTGTGCTGTAGAAGTAGGTTTTGACAACAGAATTGCATATATTTTTTTGGCTCCCAGGTTGATCTACTTTGTGGTAGATACTGATGAAAGATTAACTACAGCATGGTGCTGAATAGCAAATTGAAACAAAACCTCTTTGATAAGTATTTATTTTCATAAATAGATCAAAGAACAAAATGCTAAGAGCAAAAGAGACTCTTTAACACTCTGTACTAAAATGTAAAATGCAAATCCACTCTGTACTGAACGTATTGTAACTAGTCATAACTGAGCTAGCCTTTAATCCCCTTAATCATCCATCAAATTGAAGCTCTTTACCAGTACCAAATTCCTTTCTGAAATGTTCAGAGAAGATTCAAAAGGCTGAATTTGTCTTGTAGATCTGTATGACAGAAATAGGCTTGTATAATTATCCACATGTGTTGTATGAATGCCTTTCTACATATTGTCTGTGTTGCTCCCACTGTGCTGTAAAAATAGCAATAAGGAATAACAACCAAGTCACTTTTTTTGCGAAGACTGTTCTGATTGAATTTAAGTTCTCCTGCTAAAAGGATGTTGCTGCACTATGTTCTTTAAACGTTTTTTGCCCTGAAGATTGTGCCTCACTAATACGCCTTGTTTCTCTTCACAGTGCCAATCTATCTAAAGCAGCCTGGGGAGCTCTGGAGAAAAATGGCAGCCAACTGATGATCCGTTCCTATGAACTTGGAGTTCTTTTCTTGCCTTCAGCATTTGTAAGTCCATAGTTCAAGCACAAATCCTGGGATATGACGAAAATCTGCAAATATTTATGAATACAAGCATAATCCAATCAGTAGGTTCTGTATTTCCAGATTAAAAAGTTAATAGGAAATAGTATTTGTGAGGTATTCATAGAGTCTTGTTTTCCTACACAGCAGGTATGGATTTGGTATTGCTGTGACTTTCTTCCTCTTACTGACAGGCAGTAATATTTTTAAATTGTAACATCTTTTGTGCTTGGGCTGTGAGTGCATATTCACATTGAAGTAAGGTGTGTGTGTTCTAACTTGAGAAATGATTCCTAGTGTTGCACCAATCACTGTTCTTGCTCATTCTCTGAAATGCATTTGCAGTCATGTGACTGTCTCAATATCAAGTTCCTTATTGAACTACAGTTGCTGGTTTTTAGCCCTCTACAAAATCCTGTGGTAGAAAGTCCTTAACTGTACATTGTATTTAAGAAAAAAGCTTCCCTTCTTTGTGTAGGTTGGGTTTTGTCTATTACCTGTAGGGGAGAGAGGCAAGTTTTTTGTTACATGGCTGATTCCTCCTTCTCTCTGGTGAGCTGATAGTACCAAAATGTTCTCAACAGCAGTTAGTCTATGATCACAAACCATTCAAGCTTCTTCCTGTGTGAAATTTCTTCTTTCCAGGGAAGGAACTGCAAGTTTCTCTGAAAAAGTATTTGTATGCTAAAAGTCCTTAGAAATATTTTGCTGATGAAGAGTATTTATTTCCTAGATAATGTTCACAGATGATCACATAATGTTCTGTCATTTCTGCTGATTAGTAATGGAGTCCCAAATGAATATTTACTAACATTATGACATTGTAAAAATGTTTTCCTACCATAACTGGATAATTGTAGTCTCCTGAGATTGCATATTAAGATTGATGGTTTCTGACTGCAGCTAAAGAATTCCTGTATCTCATTCTTGACATTTATAATGAGTTTGCATAGTAGTGAGGTCTCTGATATCACGAACGTTAGAGATGTTTTTCTCCAGCATGGCTTATGTGGAAGAAAACGTCTTTATCAGAGAGTGAAACAAGAAAAATCCTACAGCTTCTTACAGTAGGAAGCATTGTTTTTGATATCAGTGACCTCTAAAGAAAGGAAACACCATTTGTGTAAACAACTATTAGTAACAGAATAATGAAGCATTGGGCAAACAAAGTTGTGCAAAAATTTGACTTTTAACAGCAACTGACCTGAAAGGGATAAATTAATGTTCTTGGAAGTTGGCTACTGCAACTTCCAGTTGGCTATCTCCAGGTGTTGCCAAGTAAAGAATTTATGGTACTGGTGTATTTGTACCTAGTAAATAATGGGTTTTTAATAAACATAACTGATCACCAGATGACACAGTCATGTAACATAATTTGAGTATTCTTGTTCTAACTCTGGCTTTTCTGTGCTTACTTCAAATGGGTAGAAAATCAGGAATATTTGAGTTAGTCTTTTTGCCAAGAATGGCCATACCTGTTTAGATCTTGCCAATCTGCAAACTTTTCACTTAAAAAACCCCATTGAAACAACAAAAATCCCTCCCAGTACTACCCCCTTCTCCAAACCCCTGTGAGAAACATTTGGCTTGCATTCTGTCCTGAATCTTGCATTCTAAACAGGATTCTCTCTACATGCTTTTTTATAAACTCCTTTTAAGTACTGGAAGGCTGAAATGAGGAGCCTTCTCTTTTCCAGGCTGAACAATCCCAACTTTCCCAACAAGTGTGTCTTCGTAGGAGAGTTGCTCCAGCCCTCTGATGATCTTTGTGGCCCTTCTGTGGGCTTGCTCTAACAGCTGGGGACTCCAGAGCTGGATGCAGCACTGCAGGTGAGGTCTCCTCCCTTGCCCTGCTGGCCACACTGCTTTGGATGCAGCCCAAGACACCACTGGCTTTCTGGGCTGCAGATGCACATTGCCAGGTCATGTTTGGCCTGTACCCCAAGTCCTCCTCCACAGGGCTGCTCTCAGTGACTTCTCTTAGTCTGTGCTCCTGTCTGGGATTGCCCTGGCCCAGGTACAGCACCTTGCTCTTGATTTTGTTGAAGCTAATGAGGTTCTTGTGGGCCCATTTCTTGAGCTTATCCAAGGATGGCATTCCATCCTTCAGGCGTGTCAACTGCACCACTCGGCTTGGTGTCATAGATTCAGTCTTGAGGTCTGTGTCATTGGTGAAGATGCTGAAGAGCACCAGTCCCAAGACATTATTGAGGGACATTGCTTGTCAGCCAGCCTCCACCTGGATATAGAACCACTGACCACAAATTTCTGGCTGTCTTCATTCCCTTAGTTGTACTGGCATCAGTGCTGAGTGGATTCCTTATCCCTTAAACCAGCTCAGACTGGCCAAAACAAAATGGGATAGGTTTTCAAAGTCATTCCATGAACCAGCTCAACATGATCAGGTGAGGGCTAATGCAAGGAAGAAGTAGAAGGGACAAATTCAAGGGGCAGAAAGGTGAGTGGGGAAATCATACTGAGCTAACATTCTTTTGGCCTGGTTTTGGAACCAGAGCTTATGGAGAATGATGGTCCGTGAAGTTTTGGATAGAAAATAGGAATAAATGGCTATGATCTGGGTAAGGAAAACATAATGTGCAGTATGAAGTAGAACCAAGCTTCCAGATCTTTCCCTTTTTGTCACTCTGGTTACTTTAGAATAGCCATTGTTGGGGGAGTAGGCGGCTTTATTTTATCATATCAAAGGAACATCTCAAAACTCAGTGGTCAAAAGCAGACACTTGTGGAAAAGCATAATGGCCAGGCATTTATGTAGTAGTTTGTCCCTGCATATTTCATGACTTAGAGGCCTATTCTGTGAGTGTCTCGTCTTCTCTTAAATGTCTGTAGGCTTTTGGCAGTCACAATCTGCTCTGGCAGAGTTCCACAACGTAATGTCACATGAAGCAGTGTTCTGAAAGTTACTCATTTGAAGGTTTCTTCTTCTTGCACTGAAAGATGCAAGAACCATATGATCCCTAATCATCCTTTTCATACCTCTCTTTCCAGACACCTTTGTCTTTGTCTAGACTGAAGAGTTCTTATCCTGCTCAGTTGTTCCAAGGGGGGAGATTTTTTGATCACTTTTACTTCTTTTCTCAACTTTTTTTTCCCTCTGTATCATTTGGTTTGGGAGGGTGGTAAGTAGAGGGACAAAGATTGTACTTAAAATGCTAATAGGATTCTAGAGAAACAGATCCAGATATAAAACTATTGCACAATGGTGTTCTCAAGGTTCTCTTCATTGGGTCTGTTTGGCCTGCTGTATTTTTACAAAGTGGTGTGTAACAGGTTAGCTAACCATGGTGTGAATACAATGCTTTCTCTCTTCAGCCCTCACCTCTTTTGTCGTTGTGAATTATAGAAAGCTCCTATGCTTTCTGTAATTTCTACAGCTTTTAGATGAGAGCACAGCTTAACTGAAAGCACAGCTTAACTGAAACTCATTTAAAACTTGCAAGAATATGTAACAGTACATATTTTGGAAGAAAATACTTAGTTCTTTTTCTCCCAGTTTCCTACATATTGATAATTAGTTGTGAAGAATGGCAACCAGAAGAGAACAAGTCACCTGATTATCACATGATATGGTGTATATGGGAGCAAAGCAGGGAGAGACACTGCAGCTGCTTTTCTTTCTTCACTGAGAAGTCCATGCCTGCAGAGACTCTTGGTAACAAGGAGATGGTCAGACAAATACTGATACTGGGCTTATGTACATGCAGTCATCTGATGTTCAAGTTGCACTGCTTAGTTTATGAATTTCTTATGCATATTCCCTGCAGTTAACTGCATAAAAAGTGCTTCTTTGATAACTTAGTCTGCTTGTCACACTGGTTCGTTGTGGTTTTAGAATGCTATGTGGCACAGTAGTTTTAAGTGAAGATAACAGAGAACTGGGGAGAGACTAAAATTTTTAGAAACAGAAAAGTTTGTTTACAAGTAACATTACGCAAAGTATAAACTACATGAAGTGCTTTGAAATATAACTGAGGTTTCCTAGGCCTCGAGAGACTCAACATGCTCTAGCTTTTGGAATGCTGATTTAATACTGCCAGTTTCTGATAGTTCTGTTTCTTTAGGTTATTTCATGCAGTTTTATCACAAAGTTCATGACACGTATTCTGGTAGAAGTTAAGACTTAGGACCATAGAATCACAGAATTATTTAGGCTGGAAAAAGACCTTTAAGATCATATAATTCAACCATTAAAATATCCCTGGCAGTGATGGAAGTTGACCCCATGTCCCAGAAGAGATTGAAGCCTTTATCCAGCACCTGGGACCACTTGGCCACAATACCCTGGTATATTTGCATAGCACACACTTAATGTCACTTATCTTAAGAACTCCTCTAGCTCTGCAGTTTGTGCCTTCTATTTTCTGCTGAATACAAATTTGGAAGTGGATCGTTCCTCACTTGCTATCAGCTGACTGCCAGTTTTTGTCTTTTCTAAAAAATGGTTCCAGAATTATGCTTTGAGGTTGGGTCTTGGCCTGGTGTGCTAATACAGACTCTCAGAAATATGTTGAATGGTTGTTCTCAATATAGCAGCAGCTGTTATCATTTACAGTTTTAGTGTTCAGGGAAAAATCAGCTGATGCTGGCATTAGATCACAAGCTTCTATTGAGTAAAAAATAATGTTTATAAAAAAGATTGTCCTGTGTTTGAACTACATTTCCCTTTCCATCTCCATCTCTATTTCTCACCTCCTACATCTACACTCTCTCTTTTTCAACTTGCTCTTTCAGCTGCTGGGGATTCCTTTCCAGAGGCTGAGATAAAGTACATCTTTAACAGGTAAAACATGTAGTGAGAATGCAATGACCAAAAAGCATCGAGTTCTGGGAAGCATGTTCCAGTAATTAGTTAGTTTGAAAAATCTTGGAAGTGATTAATGGAAAGCCTTTTAAGTAAATGGTTCTTCCTCACCGCTTTTGTGTCTGATAAGATGCTATAATAAATGGAGCTTGGCCTGTAAAATAGTATAAAAATTTGTGAAATACTTAAATCTTTTTAGAGGTTTGTTGTATATGGTACTGGCTCAGTCAGCTTTTAGAAATACAAGCTCAGAGAAATATAACAGATGCTACTGAACTGAAAACTTATCCATAATTGCCTACCTAGTGCTATCAAATCCTGCAATTATATCTAGATAATCAGACTCGGACAACTAACAACAGTATTTCAGATTCTGAAGTGCTGTATTTGATGTTGAACACTCACTGGAGTGAAGTACTGTTTTGTAGTTGACTCTGGGTCTGGGTGTATGAACTGAATCTGGATTACAGAGCAGCCAGGCATTATGCATGTGATTTTCAGAACTGAACTGCTTAAGTTTTTGCTGCTTTTAAATAATTGAGCCAGGCACCTTCAGTCATAGCTCAACTTAGAGCAGAATCAAAATCAAGTCGGTTAAGCTCTTTGACTGTAATATCAACTTCCAAGGCAATGTAGTACCACTTTCTTCTTTGGTTTCTCTAGTTTTAGATGAAGTTTTTCTTTCCATGTAAAATAGAGTGGGAGTGGGAAAGCTAATACAATGTAAGTAAACCAAGATTTTATATGTAGACTTCAAGATGTTAAGCCTTGCTTTAAGTGTTCACAGATCTGCCACAAGGTTTTCAAATTCCAGTGTTAAAGACACCCGGACACATACTTTCCAAACCAAGAAACTTTGGGTTTAGATATCTGAGTTTGTCACTGTGGGCTTCTAAAAAAAAAAAAAAAAACAACAACAAAAACAACAAACCAAACTTCTAGGACAGTTGAATAAAGCTCTCTTTTTGAATAATTGCACCCAGTGTTGAGGAAGGATTTTGCTGTGTATTCTGCTTGCCAGATGAGCATGGCCACTGTAAAGTTTGTGTGCATCCTTAATTCTTTGCTGCTCAAACTAGCAAGTTTTTAAATAATTTTGCCAAAGAGGACTGTTTTTCTGTTTACTGGCATTGGAAATAATAACCCCATGATCATCCAGTGGGATAATCAGTTGTCTCCTGTTAAGTTACTTTGGTAGGATCAAAATGCTGTAATGGCATCAGTCTTAATTCCCACTTCAATAGCGCCAGCAATTCTTACCTTTATCTTATGTGATCTCTTTTTATATAGCATGAAGTCTGCTTTGTGTTTGGGGCAAGGAATGCTCAAAAACTGGAAGGCAGTATTTTAAAAGCTGTTAAACTTCCTTTTCCCATTCTTCCCAATGATTGCTTTTCAGTGTGTGATGCTAAGGCACTAATAGAAGCCATATCAGCACCTCAAGTTTTATAAGTACAAAGAAATTCTTTCCGAATTGAGGTATGTATTTGTCAACATTTCCAAATGTATTGCTGTAAGCAGCAGTCGAAGAGTAAAATAAAGCTGCAGAGGGAAAAATTCTGAAAGAATAGAAAATGGCTGACGAAAATTTACAAGTCAGACAGAATTATTTTAGGCAAGATCCTGCTGTTTTTTTTTTTGGAAAGAGCAATGAGAGCTGTCAACATTCAGGAAATTCTCAAAACACAAAGTGTGTGACTTACTTCAATTTCTGTGTGAAGATAGACACATGAGTTATTTTTAAAAGCATGTGAATCTCTTCAGAGATCCTTGTTAAAGAATGTATTCCACAAACTAGATACTTACTCCAGGGTGTTTTGAGGAAAACTAAATGTCTTTTCTTAGATGAAGATTTCCTGAATAGAAAATCTCTATAGGTTAAATTCTGACAGACAAATAAAACAGTTTTGGGATGAACTGGTGGAGTCAAGCAGCATTGGAGGACAGCATCAGAGTCTTCCAGAGGAGAAAAAAATATAATTGCTGAGTACTGAGGAAGAACAAGATAGAGAAAAGCAAAGTTGTAGAACAACAGAAGGAAGCAAAATGCCTGAAAAGAAAGATTCTGAAGAAATAACGGGGCACGGAGTGTAGAAGAAATTAAGCAGAAACAAAAATATTGCTAGGTTGAAGAAAACTATTGATAACGGGGGGAAAAAAATCCAGATGAAGAATGTCCTTACTTCATAGGTAGAGGCTGAAGTAGGTTGTGTTTTACTCTGTGCTTTGTGATAGTAAGGGTTTCACAAATGTCCCACTCAGATGGTGCCAGGCAGCAGCTTTGTGATTTTGGTGCTGTCGATCAGGCATATGAGGTTTGTTGTAGCATAAGAACCATCTCATGATACAGCAGAGGAGCCTCTGCTGTTCCACGTTTCTTCTGCAGGTGAGGCAGAAGACAAGAGAAGCTCATGGGATGTCTGGGCACTCAAACCTCATACATGTCACATACATGCTGACAACTTAAATGCTATCTTGTGGGTAGTATCTAGGAATACACACCACCCAGACCCTCCCACCAACTGCAACCTGACTGCTGTGAGTTATGAAAAAAATCTCTTGGCACCACCACGACTTACACAGTTCCTGTTGTTTGTGAGCTATAGAATCCCTGGCATATTTCATGTTCTTTCCACTACAAACAGAAGTATGGTTATTTGCATTTTTACACAAAATTTCTACCAATCCCTGAGTGATTGAAATTCATTGTAAGTAAGGCTATACAACTTGATTGTTGCATTTTGTGTAATTAATTATGAATTTTTTCCAGTAATTTTCAAATCCCTAGATGTTTGTGAGATTTTAAAAATAATCTGGCATATCTACATTGGTTTGTTATGAACATATTACTTGTTACCTCAAGGCTAAGCTCCACAAAATGCTGTAGCCTGGTTTTAATGAAGCCTTATCAAAATACCTGACTTAAATGGTATAAGGAAGGGAAGCTCAAACTGGATTTTCTTTCATGCAGTCCTTTAGCATGGACCTTGTTTGTTTGTTTCCTTTGTTCTTTCATTTAAAGGGCAGTAGCTTTTGCCTAGTCCTTGAAATAAATATATAGTATTTCTTACATCATAATGTATAGTTTGCTCTTACTTTGGGTCATGAGACAAAAGATTCATCTATATTCTGAAGGAGATTCTTGAACTGACTTGCCGGAACTGCTGTCTGACATTCTTTGGCAGCTCTCCTTTTTCTAGGTTACTATTCTTCTTGAATATTAAAGAAAAAGGTACAAGGCTGCATTGATTCCCATGCTTTGTGTGGTCATGTGGATGTTGTTGTCTCCAACTTAAAATGATAACATTTGATGGTGTAAAACTCCAGTGAAGAAAGACTTGCAGTGTTGTATATAGATGGGACTCTCCATTCAGACTGTGCGTGTTTGAATACCACAGGATTTTTTTGTGTTAATTAGGATGCCTGCTTGTACTATCACAAGACAGTAATGCTGTAAAACTCAGACTGGTGGACCATAGAGCTTGAATAAAGTGTAAGTTAATATTTGGACATGAGCTGGCAATGTGCACTTGCAGCCCAGAAAGCCAGTTGTGTCCTGGGCTGCATCCAAAGCAGTGTGATGAGATGATACCCCACCTGAAGTGCTGCATCCAGCTCTGGGGTCCCAGCACAGGAAGGACCTGTTGGACTGAGTCCAGAGAAGAGACACAGAAATGGTCAGAGCTGGAACACCTTTCCTGTGAGGAAAGACAGAGAGAGGTTGGGGTTCTTCAGTTTGGAGAAGAGAAGGCTCCAAGGAAACCTTATTGCAGCCTTTTAGTACCTAAAGGGGGCTTATAAGAAAGGTGGGACAGACTTTTTGATAGGAACTGTAGGGACAGGACAAGAGGCAGTAGTTCTAAACTAGAAGAGGGTGTATTTAGACTAGATCTAAGGAAGATATTCTTTACTGTGAGGGTAGTGAAACATTGGCACAGGTTGCCCTGAGAGGTGGTAGATATCCCATCCCTGGGACCATTCAGGATCAGGTTGGATGATCTGAGCAGCCTGCTGCTAGTGGAAGATATCCCTGCCTAGTGTATAGGGATTGAACTAGATAGCCTTTGAAGATCCCTTCCAACACAAATGGTTCTATGATTTTAGAAAGAAAATTAGTTGTCAGTAATATCTTATAAATAAAGAAAGAAACTTGATAGCCTTTAAATTTCTAGTCTGTTCTAATCAAGCTGTACTTGATTGACAGTAAGCTATTTAAAATTTCAGAACTAAGAGATTTTGCTTTTGTGTAACTCGCTACAGTTGGGATCCAATTTCTCTGGAGAAGTAGCTAAGCAATACCATCTGCCCAAGTTACTTGAATCACTTTAAATCTCTCTACTTCTGTACTGTATTGCATTTTTTTTTTATGCTACTCAACCTTGTTTGACATTAATGCTGTCATTCTAATGTAAGTGTAGTCTTTGAAGCCTTTGTGCAAGCAGTTTCAAATCTTCATTAATTTTTTTTTGTGTCCATGGATGATGTTACCCAAGAAGTCTGAAAAGCACAGAAGACTTGCTTCTATAACACAAAGTGATTTCTAGTTTAGTCCACGAAACATACTGAGCATCCAATTAATGTGGTCAGAATGAAACTAAGCAGCAAAAAGAAATTTTTAGAAGCTTTTCAGTTTAACTAAATATTAAACACTGAAGGAGTTCACCTAGTGAACATGGAAATAAATTGTATGTGTAAGGGCCTGAGAAGGCAGAATATATCCAGTATGGACCCACATGGAGCCAAGCTAATGGATGTAATAAAAAGAGAAGAGCTGAAATAGTAGAAGTAAGAGAAGCTGAGTTTTTAAGACATGAAGGTGCTTCATGAAGTATCTAATCTCACTAAAGGAGGCAAAAGGTTTTGTTCATTAAAATAGCTCACTGAGAAAGCATCTATTGTAGATTAAGTTTGTCTTTTTCCCCAGAAACTAATAAATCTTTTCTTCTGTATGTTTCCCTTCTTTCATAGGGGTTGGACAAGGGTTACTTTGATGTAGGAAGGAAAAAGCTTCCAGAAAGGAAAGATTCAGCAACATATTTTCCTGTACCTTATGACCTGCCACCAGAACAGTATGGAAGCAAAGGTAAGATGGGACTTCAGAAGAAAAGTAGGCTTGTGTTCTACATGAAGCAAGCTAATTGAGTAACTCTGAGCCAGTTGAATACTGCTGTGTTCCAAAGATTTATTTTAACTTTTCTGTGGTGTGATTGTATGTAATTTGATATCAGTTCCATGTTCTGCTTGTGACTTCAAAGAAAGCAACTATAAGGTTCTTTATTCTAATATTTTTCTTTATTGTTTAAGTTTTGGATCAATCATTTCAGTGCTAGTTTTTATTCCTGTTTTGTGATTCGTATATACATTAAGAAAATAGGTGTTCTTTATGGAAACAAAATGGTTTTTTGCAGAACTAATAGGGGAAGGAGTGTTGAAAAGGGAGTGTTTGGAAGAGAGCAGGCATGAGCTAAAAACAATCCTCTGGAAGTGGAATATGAAATACTGTGGTGCAAATGTGAAAGAATTGCTGTAAATCAGAAGAAAGAGTTGCTTTTGCTCCATTCTGTATTTCATAGATTATATTTCATACCACTTGAAGAGGTGTACAAAATTTCAACTGTCTCAGTTTCTGAGATCATCCCTAGAACATGCAAATCAGGAAAGTGATAAGAAGAGTGCAGCTGTGGGGTGATGGCTGAAAAATATAAAAATACATTGAGGATAATATTGATGTGCAACCTGCAGTATTTGGGAAGAGTAAATTTTTACATTTTTGTCCTTGAAATGAATGTCAAAAGATTGTAACTAAATTTCTTCTTGAGAAACCTTGATCTAAGAAAGTCAACATCTAGGACAGAGCTTGAAAAAGGAGTAACACAGATAGTTTATAGAAACTCAAATGTTTCAGTAAATCTTTGAACTAATTAATGAACTCTCAGTTCAAAATGCTCTGAAACTTCTTAAACTGTCTGGAAGAGAACCCTATAAAATAGGGGGGTAAATGCATTCTAATAAACAAGTTGTTTCTCATTTAATTTTCTCTCATGTATATATTGAGATCAAAGAAAGAAACTAATAGTATACATTATACATTATATGATTAATAGTATACAGAAGATAAACGTGTATGCAAGAAAATAAGACAGGTTCCAACTCAGTTGAGATAAATCTAGAGTGAAGCTACATATCAGTCTCTCTACATGCCAATTACATTAATTACCTTAGTTGTTTTGCCCTTTGTTGAAGATTTCTTTCCTGAACAATTTTCACAACTTGTAACAATGTATTAAGATGTATTTCATTATGTTCCAGTGGGAAAATCTATTTTACCCTTGGTAAATGGGGGCTAAAGCTGTCAAATCTAATGCTGGAAAAATGGTGAGGAGACTGGAGAAATGGTAGGGAAATGAGATGAAAATTAGCTTTAATACAAGTTCAGGCATTGTGCAGAAATTGACAGTCCATTTATTTCATTAGTTCTCTAGCTGAAGTTTTCAACCACTGACAGCTGTGATTTCGTTGAGGATGCACAGAAGGATCTTTACCATATTTCACAAGAACAGGTCTCTCCCTTGTGAAGGGCCCTGCTCATTGTTCAATGTTCCATTGCCACACTTACATGGAAAAGCAAATTGACCTTTTTCTTGTAACTTCAGATATTCAGTGATTGATATTTTGTCTGATTTTCAGTGAGTGGGAATTGGGAGTATGGTGAAATTACATTTGGTAAATATTTATAGTGATTTCAGGAAACTATAGTAACACTGCATCTCATTTATTACATCTAATGTGTTGTGCTGGATAAAAAGAAGAAGGACTTCATGGCATATTTGCCTCCAGCTCTGGTAGGCTTAGGTATTTGGGTTTAACCTGTTACTTAAAGAGTTGGAAGAATTTTCATTTATCCTGCTTTGTGCTAGTGGCACAATGCTTAAAAGAAAAGATCAGTGTTTTGTCCAGCAAAGCTACAGGAATTCTTTGTTTTTCTGAGCTCCCTCACAGGAGGTCCTCTAAGTTCTGGGAAAACTTAATATCCTCAGGAGGTCATGTAAGTTCTGGGAAAATGTCACTATATGTGGTGTCTACCTTTCTCTCACCTTTGTTTCTTCTTCTAAGTTCTAGAATGCTCCACTACTTTCTCTGTCAAGTAGTTAAAATATTTTGAAGAAATTAAGATGGAAGACCTCTGGGAAAGTAACTAATGTTTTTCAATAACCACTTCTTTATTCTAATTAATGTTGCATAGCTGCTTGAAACCTGTGTACTTTCTAGGGTTTGAAAGAGCTGGACTAGCAACATCCTGTATGAATTTTTAGAGAACTTCAAGTACTTTCAGTGTGCCTAATATGGTACAAAGTCTAAGAGAATATCCTTTCATCTTAGTAGATGACAACTAGAAGCTAGTCCAGTTTCTAGTGGTTCTAATGCATTGAACAGAAAATATTTCACTTATTTAACATTCAGAGCAATGGTAAATATAAATCAGAATATGTTTAGAAGTTTAGTTTTCAATTTTTCAGGCAACAAGTGAATATTGTCATTGTAAATCATAGCCCAGGGTGAGGAAGCCAGGGTTTGAACCAATTTCATTTGTGTTGGTCTCAGTTTCCTTCCTCGGCAGAACCAAAAGCATTATTATTGACTGGTAAACCTGCAGTTTGAGATGGAAGCTCTCCTAATGCAGCTTGACATCAGACACTGCCTCAGAGGACCTCCCAGAGTCCAAGTGTAACATTTGAGTACTCTTGTTCTCCCAGCTGTTTATAATGACTGTGAAGAAATTAACACTTTGCATGAGAAGAAACTCGAGTTACAGAGTCACTATTTAGTTTGACCACTTCTATGTAATGTTATGATTGGGTTGCAGACTTGCAGACCAGAAGGAGCTACTTGACTGATTTGCCACGTTACTAGCCAACTTCTTTGAGCTCAAAGCTTATGCTTGGCTAAGGGAGATGTGCTTCAAATTATTAGGTGAGAGCACTCTCATGAGATTGCAAATTCACCAGATGGTCAGTACTTTGCTTCAAATAGTTGATCAGTTCAAGAATTTTAAAATGCAGTTTGGTTTGGGTATTCTTTGTCAGGGTAGATGTATGATGCCCAGTCTAGTTGTGGAACATTTATGTGATTTGAGCCATCTTGTGCAGAGTGCAAAATTTGTAGTTGAAGTCTGAGAAAATTAACAGTATGACATCCTGACAGATTAGAGTTAAGATTGCACAGAGGACTTTTTCCTTTAGACTATTTCTTCACAAATGCTTTAAATTACCAGCACAAAAGTGTTATATTATGCATTGTATATGTAGTTTGCATGTTTCCTTGCTGCAGGGAATAACATGCATATTTTACATCTGGCAGTTTTAAAATAAAGAATAAGGTTCTTATTCTGATGTGACAAAGGACCTCATTAATTTTTAGCAGATAGCATTTGTTGTGTGCAACATGTACATTTTTAGCTCTTTTCACATTGCTATTTTGAGCAATTGCAGTTGATCACCTCTAACAGTCAGCTGAACAGAAGGCCATTTGTGGTCAGCAGATGTATCTTTAGGGCAAAACATTTAAAGAATTAAAAAAAAATTTCTGGTAACTGTCAGTACTACTCAATATCTAGGTAAATAAATCATATAGATACATCAATCTCCTGAACGCCTCTGTAGTTAACCAACAGATTCAGACTGTCATAATAAAAAAAGACTATTGCAAAGCTCAGTGTATTGATGAGACTGAGATAAATAAAACCTATAGACCAGCAGTATCATTTGAGAGTTCCCTGGAAAGGAAGCTGAAAATTACCCAGTCTGGTATTTGGGAATCATGCACACAACAGCCTATCTTGCTTAGCAAGATATCATTATAAATAAAATTTCTTTGTGTCTTTAACAGTACTCAGATCTTTATTTTCTTGTAGAATCTTTTAAATGTGTACTGTGATTTTGTTGTATAACATTATCTTCTCTCTGAGCTCTCATCATCACATCTCAGTTGCAATATTGCTATTATCTCTCTTACTAATACAAGTTGCTTGCTGTAGTCGAGGAATTTCACTTCATTTGTAATCTAGATATTACACAGTTTACTGACTGAGGAAATCATCTGTTGTGTGGAGGGAACTTGAAACTTTTAATTCATAAGTATATCAAGATTTTTTTTATAACAATTTGGGGGAGGTCTCAGAAATATTTTTTTTCAAAATTTTTCTCAAAATACTTTATTTTTTTCTCATCACATCAGCACTTTGAGAATCAAAGCAAATCCTGTGTTTAAAACTGCAGTAGTGGGTTATGGATTTCACATAGATCCCACATCTATTCCCCATCTGCCTTTCCTCCTCCTTGAGGTCTTCAAGTATGATTTTTGCATTGAGAGGAATAAGATTAGTTCCTTTTCAAATGCCATGCTCATCCAGAGGGAAAGGGCAAGAGAGACTGAAGTGTCATGTGCACCTTTTGCAAATGCTTAAGGAAGAGCTTTCCAGATTCATGCAGCAGGGAGTGAGTTTGCCACATACATGTAGAATGACTTGAAGACGTCTCTGGTTATTTGTAACCTTTCTATATATGTGAATACTTGTGGCTTTGAAGCTACCTTTTTCAGTTAAGTAGAGGTAAGAATCCAGTCTCTGGGTTTAGAAATCAACCAGGAAATCTCTCATCCAGATCTCACTCACAGTGCAAAAGACACCCGTAGGAAGAGGATCACAAAGGTGCTTTCATTGTGTTTTATACTTTACTATTCAGTTGTGTGTTTCTAGTTTTGACTGTACTGCCATCTGTCATATTTATGAGAACATGAAGGCTTGAGTTGGCCTGCCAGCATGGATTCTTTGAGTGATACTCAGCTGTTACTCAAAAAGAACTTGTCTTGTTCTCCAGAGCCTCTCTACCTTTAAGTAAAATGTGCTAGTGTATTCAGTTGTGAGAGAATGTTCAAAAATGTGAGTATGACTGAAATTGTGCTCCACCTGAGCTTTCAGATAATGTTTAAGTAGCAGTGGGACTGGAATGGCCCCATTTATTTTACTGAGTGCTGACTCTACTGCTGGAGTTCTGCTGCTTGTAAATGAGGCAAGAGCGAAGCTGTGGTACCGGCCTAGTAGATAACACCAACTCCAGTGAGGTGCAGTTGAGACAAAGTTGGGGTATCAGAAATGAAGCACTGATCTTGAAATGTGTGGAAGGTAGGTATGTTAAGGACACTTTTAAAAATCATTTAATTGGGCTTTTGTTTCCTCCCCCCAAGAAGATCAAAGGAATTATCTTTGAGAAGCTTGGCAGTCATTTTCATGTGCAACAGTAAGCAGCTACCATCATACAGTATTTGTACACAGGCATTGTCTTTCTCTTGCTGATATAGATCCTATTAAAAGTGATGAATAATTTTAAATTGAACCTGACATTTTAGAAATAACTGAATTATAATTTGTATCAGCAATAGTTCTACACGTGACTCATTAAAATACTGTCAGCTGTTTTATAAAATCAACAGCATCCCATTAACAGAACAAAGTTCCAAGTACAATAATAGCTACCTTGAGCAAATTTTATTTATATAGCTACAATTAGAAAGAACTAAACTAGGTATTGAGGCCTCTCAGCATGCTTTAAGGAGGTGACTGAAGTTATTTCTGTACATCTTAAGTTTTCCTCTGCTTGCATGTTTTGCTGAATTAAGCAGAGTAACTGCCAGATGGTAGGGAAGTAGGGAAGATGGATAGGTCTAAGCTGCATAATGTACTCTTGAGTGACAGATTCCAGTGCATGAGTGGGACTGGATTTATTCTGATGTCATAGATAGAGGTCAGTGTTCAAATCTGAATGTATGTTTGAAATCCTCAGTGCTTTTCCCAACATTTGCTTTATTTTGTCCCCATTTTTTAAACTGTTAATGTTTACTATCTGGTAAGGTATTCACCTAAAATACAAAAGGTACACATGGCTCTCCAGCAGGAGACTGATAAAACAAGCTATGGGAAATAATGGTACTACATTTTTTTCTTTTTAAGAGATGACTCAAAGTCTAGATATCCTGCAGTTGAGCCAGAAACCTAGAGAGCTTTCTTGGCAGTGCACTGTGAGTTAAGTGCTATAGTTTCTTCCAGTTTCTGATGCCTTTTATTTTTTATATGCTTCGAAATCACCTCTCCACTGTAACAAAAAACCAACTGACTACCCTACTGCTCTCTTCCTTCTGTAAACAGACACATTTTAAAACATTTTCATAGCTGGGATATGTTTTACTGCAACATACAGAACTACAGTATGAGAATTAAGGACACCCCAGTAGCAAGTTACAATGAGTACTTAGTAGCAATGGTTGCTCTGCCCCATGTTTACTTGTCGTGGTACTTGCCACAGTGTGCTGTTGAGTAATTTATATAACCCTTCATTACTGTTTTTGTCACCTTCTTACTCTCCTTTCCTTGCTACAGTAATTCTCACTTTCTATATTGTCAGAGTTGTCATCGGGTCCTGTAAATATAAAATTGGATAAAAGTAATCTCAATCAATAGGTATTCCTGTCATCCTTGGTACAATTAAGTTTAATCTATGCACATTACAGATTAATGTCATTGTATTCTTTCAGGGCTCATTTTGTACATGGAGAGAAGAAGCAGGCTAGATTTCTTAATTGAGAAAACTCACTGAAAAAAGGGTTAAAGGATTTTTCTCCATTTCAGTAGGAGTAGCCTGCAAGAAGTAGAATAATACCTTGGATTCATAGAACAGCTGCATTTCTGCCACATGTATGGTAGGAAGAGCACAGAGCAGGTTGCAGAGCTAGCAGTTAACTCCTGGTGTGTTGCCTTTTCTCTTTCCCAAGAGTGGAAAGAGCTTCTGTGTTCTGAGAAGTGGGAGGGAGGGAACTGTGTGGTGCAAGCCTGTTGCTTATCTGAAGGTGTAATGTTGGAAGAAGTGAGGAGTAAATGTGAACTTTTCAGAGGTCAGGCAGTGTCATTCTTAGGTACTGAATTCTTACTGTCCCCATGAAAAGTATTAATATGTTACAGTGCTTATTTAAAATTCCATTGGGTTAAGAGACATGCAGCACAAAACTTGATGGCATTAGGCCAAACCAAATTTGGCTGCATTACTGTACTTGTATATTGTCTGAAATACAATTCTTACACAGCTGGTGAGCATGTTGGGTTATAACTATATTTAAAATAATATCTGGGGGGAAAGCAAAGCCTTTTGAAAACTCTGTATCTTACAGTTTAAAGAAAAAAAAAAACCTGAACAAAAAATTCCACTAAACTGAAATTGCGTATGATGTAAATTGAAAATCAGTGAGAATATTGACCTTCCTCCAAAGGGAAAAGAGGAAGAGAACCAAATTTTGCATTTGATAAATTGTCATTAGTATGTTTTTGTTTTGGTTTACAGATCAACCATGGATCTGGAATATTCCTTATACTGATGCCCCTGATACACATGGAAATATGTGGGTTCCATCATAAATGTTTCCAGTACTCTGTGATGTTCCACTTGCTGACACTGAGCCTGCCGTGCTACTTGCAAAAACTGCTTGTTTCTGTTCTGTAAGCTATAATGTCTGCTATAATGGCTAATTTGTAGTTGAAACATTAAAATGTTAGTAAGGGAGAGATTCTTGGAGAATCTATAACCATATTATTACAAGTGAACCTGCTTTTTTGAATACCTTTTTATATGCTTTTTCTTTACTGTGGTTCCCAATATGGTTTTCAAGATGAGAACTGTTCTCAGAGAGTCTCTCTGCATTTACAGCTGTAATTAATTAAAAAACTAGTGTTCTGTGAGACTGTCAGTTGACCCCAGTAGGTGGAATAAAAGTTATTATATGTAAAATTCAAATTAAAATAAAGGCAATCTTGTTAATATATCCTTTGTTCTGTCTTCTAAATGTGTACATTTCAGATTGGGTAGCAACTTGTATCTTGCAAGTGTACTCCCAGGTGTTTTATAAAATCAACAGCATCCCAGCACATTGCTTGTATCAAAAATAGTGTGGCCAGGAGGACCAGGGCAGTGATTGTCCCCCCATACTCAGCAGTTGTGAGGCTACACCTCGAGTGCTGTGTTCAGTTCTGGGCCCCTCATGACAAGAAAGACATTGAGGGGCTGGAACATGTCCAGAGAAGGATGATGGAGCTGGTGGAGGGTCTGCAGCACAAGTCTTCTGAGGAGTAACTGGAGGAGCTAGGAATGTTTAGCATGGAGAAAAGGAGTCTCAGTAGTGATCTTTTTGCTCTCTACCTGCAAGGAGGTTGTAACCAGGTGGGAGTCAGCCTCTTCTCCCAGGTAACACACGAAGGGACAAGAGGAGCTTTAAGTTCACCAAGGAAGGTTTCGACTGGATATTAGGGAAAAATTCTTCACTGCAGGTTGTTAGGCATTGAAACAGACTGCTCAGGGAAGTGGTGGAGTCACCATCCCTGGAGGTATTAGAAGATGTGTGGATGTAACAGTGATATGGGTTAGTGGTAGACTTGGTAGTATTTTATTAACGTTTGGACTAAATGATCTTAAATCACAGAACCACTAGGTTGGAAGAGACCTTCAAGATCATTGAGTCCAACCCATGCTGTAACACCTCAACTAAACCATGGCACCGAGTGCCACATCCAGTCTTGTTTTAAACACATCCAGGGATGGTGACTCCACCACCTCCCCAGCAGACCATTCCAGAACTTTATCACTTTTCCAATAAAAAACTTTTTCCTAATATCCAGACTGTATTTCCCTTGGTGCAGCTTAAGGCTGTGTCCTCTTGTTCTGTCAGTTGCTGCCTGGAGAAAGAGACCAACCCCCACCTGGCTACAACCACCTTTCAGGGAGTTGTAGAGAGTGATGAGGTCACCTCTGAGTCTCCTTTTCTCCAGGCTAAACACTCCCAGCTCCCTCAGTCGTTCCTCACAGGGCTTGTGCTCCAGGCCCCTCACCAGCTTCGTTGCCTCCTCTGGACACGCTCAAGCGTCTCAACGTCCTTCCCAAACTGAGGGGCCAGAACTGGACACAGTAAATACTTCTGTGATTCCCTACTTCACATTCAGAAGGAGTCTCCCAAAGATGGCATCTCTTTGAAACTCCTAGCAAAGCAATAGGGATGTTGAAAAGTTTAGCCTACTCTAGATGCCCAATTTCACATGTTCATGAAGTTTTGTATTCTTTTTTTTTTTTCAAATTAGTTTGTTAGTGTCAAGGTTATTACATTCCTGAATTATGTTCCTGAAGAATTTTTGTTCAGTATCAAAGGTAATGGAAGGCTGGTTTATTTGCTTCTCTGTCAGGATATTTCATTAGGCATAAAGTTGGCTCAGGAGTACCTTGCAGTCATTCCATAGCTTCACCAAAGAAAAGCAGTGAATTTTGGTTAAGTGCACCAGCTAATCACTTCCAAAGGCGACCTCTAATTAAAAAGTACTGACACTGTCAATGACAGTAACTAAACCTCTGCATGAATCTTCCAAGTAATTTAATAATGCATTAATAATAATTCTACTCTGACCAGACACTTACTAGTAATCATTATTGGAGTACTCAGTGACTGTTAGCTTTCTTAATTACAGGGTTGTCAGTCAGTATTATCAACAGGATTGGTAAATATATAGAATTTTCTTTCCTATTATTTTACAATTGGGCTAAGCCTCACCAGCACCAATCTGTTGACACTAAATGCCTGCACACACAGACACTAGGGAGCTGTCTGCTTGTGGTGCTGAGGGTTAGGAAAAAGCATGTTTCCTGATAGTGATGCACGAGTGACTGCACTGAGGGTAATGGCGTTGTGTTCTGGGCTCAGGCTCACAAGATGTTCACTTTGATTGGGGGTTAATTTCAATGTCAGCAACATGTTTAACCACTTTTTTTTCACCTGAAACTAAAAGTTACTTTTTTTTTCTTATGCCAGTGAACACACTGCATTTCTGTATTCCACCTTGCTTAAATGTTATGGATGGCTGACTCTGATTACACTGTTCATGCTCTGCAAACACTCCAGTTTATCCAGCTATTTACTTAGAAGCAGTGGGAATTGTGACCTGTTTTACAAGAAAGTATTTTTTAGAATAAGCCATATTCTCATTTTCAAGATTCTAGTCAGTATCAACTTGCTCTTGTTCTATCCGTTAACAGGGAACATATCCTTAAAAAGCCACCTTCTCAAGAGATGATTAAATCACTGCCAAGATCAAAGTTGACAAATTAAAGGAATTTGCAATTTTTGATGACCAATGACAGTAGTATACGTCTTTCAAAACTGTGCTAGATGATCTTACCGGCATTAATGCCCAAGACAAACCCAAAAATTACTATTCCACACTAACACACTAATACGTAAATAAGGAGGAACTCAATAACCTTGAATAATTTGCCTTGGATATTCCTTTGAATAGTGTTATTGTTGTTCATATTCCTCTGGGCAATCACATTCATGTCATGGTTGCAAGCAGCTAAAGGCTCTTTTTTCCCACTGTGCTGATCCAAGCCACCCTTGAGCAGGCTTGATGCATGGAGCCATTGGCGTGGACAGAGGGTGCTCACTCAATTCTGCTGCCTTTGCTGGTTGCGAGTGCACTGATTGAGTTGAGTCTTCCTTCTGACTGGCAAAACAAGGAAGTATAGGTTGTGTTTTGGGTTTTTTTTTCCTCTAATAGGAACTGCCAATAATTTTAAAGATACACCAGTATTTTTTTATGGAAGCATGTGGTTATCTCTAGCACTTGGCACAGTCTGGTTACTTTGGCTGGTATCTCATCTTCCTATTTTTGGCTATTTAATGTCTTCCAGTATTCCTGCTAATTTTAATTTCCATGCTAAAGTCTATGCTAAAGACTAATTAAGAGGGAATAAAAACCTGCAGCATGACATATCACCTATGAATAACAACAAATAGGAAAAAATTAAACATGACTCCCATTCATCCCTGGTCTACTGTGCAACATAAGAAAAGGACTTATTTTTCCCTGTGCCTACTGCTCTAGCAGTTGTTGCCACACAGGTGGTGATCCTCTCTCAAACACTGGCACTGGAACTGCCCGCAGTGCACCCTTGGGGCTCAGACCAATACGCAAATATACCTCAGGCTGTGAGACAATCAATGGCTCTTACACGGAGTGTACAATTATCTGCCATTAAGGGAGATTTCTAAGATCTTAGTGTTCATTCCCATTGCATTTTAACTGCAACACAATTATTAGAAAATTGGGGGGG